>CM053790.1:201421662-202021662 GCA_028749045.1 Cupressus sempervirens | reverse complement strand
AAGAAGTTGAATTGGAATATATTCCCTCTAAGGAATATGTTGTTAATATATTTACAAAGCCATTACCAAGGGAAAGCTTTGAGTACTTGAGAAGCAAGCTAGGAATCCTACCCCTATAAGAAATCAAATAAAAAGATCCAATGTACATTAGTTCATGAAGAGTCTAACATATTATCTTCTAGAATGGACTAATGTAAGTGTGGCTTTCTCATGGGTGGAGTAGTCTTAAAGGAGAATACAAGAGCATCACATCTTTGGCATTGTTGTCAAAGATGAGGGAAGTTACCAAAAGGTTTGACATCTTTGGCATTGTTGTCAAAGGGGGAGAAGATATGAAGACAAAATAAAGATAAGAAAGAAGATATGAAAATGAAATAAAAACTATCATGAGAATGGGGGATTAAGTATTATGAAAGAAATAGAAAAGATCATACTATATGGGGGAGATAATTTTTTGGCACATTGCTTATTATGGTTTTTCGTCAATGATAAATTGGGAGATTGTTGGCATAACTGATCTACAAGTTGTTGATGAAGAAAGAGAACTTATGTATAGTATATTCATCAATTATACTATATATCATTGATGTCAAATTTTTGACATATTATATCATCTTGTTAACATATCTTTAGCAAATACATTGTTTGGAGCATCGAGGAACCGAGGAGGAATTGAGAAAGGAGATTAATCGGGTAACAATTGGAAGAATCAATGGATGCAGTTTTATGTCATGAATTACCTTATCATATTATTAGAGACTAATGTTTATTAGAGAAGTAATCTCTTACCAAAGAAGCAAGAAAGTCGAGCTTTAGGTTAAGAAAATGAAGGTTTTGTTAGAATATTTAGAATAACAAAGAGGGGGTGTGGGTGGTGAATAAGTTATCCAAGCTCCAAATGTACCAATTAAACAAACCAATTCTTAAACAACTTTAGATCTTATCATTTCATTTCTCAGTCTCTACTATAAACTTTAAGTAACATTAGCTAGTTGTCAACTGTTCTAAAATAATAGACTTGCAAAATGTAAACATTAATCAATAAAAAATCATAATAACATCCATAAAAGTTTTGACACTGGGATTTAATGCGGAAACCCAATTTCAAAAAAACCATCAGCAACATGTTACTATTTTGCACTCTTCTAAATCAAGCCCTATCAGGAGCCAACTCTATTAAAGGTTACAATACACAATGTTAAATGTGACCTTGTTAAAGGATTTAATCACCCTGTTCAAAGTGGCCTTGTTAGAAGACTTTAGAACATCCATTAGAATGTCACTTGGTTAAAAGATTTACATAGACTGTTAAGTCCTTATGGCTATTTTTTATTAGGTAAAATAGATTTTTTATAGGGGTTCTTGAAACCCAGTTTTTCCTCCCTTTTCATTGAGAGTAATAGTGGTTTTAGCCGAACCATCTTCCTCTTTCCTCTCTTTTTGAGCTTCAATATTGATCTCCTTACCCTTACCAAGTGCCTTCTCAGCTTGCTTCTCAGCTCCCCTTCTCCTTTTCATCGGGCTGGCATCCTTCCTGCTTACCTGAGCCTTACTGGTGCCTACCTCTTTCACATTACCCTCCTTATTAGCGTCCATCCCCTCTTCCTCATCATTGTAATCCTCCTTTGAGTTTACCTCTTGCTTTATCCTTCTCCCTGTTCCTTTGCTAGACTTCTTTTTCTTCTTCTTACCCATATCCTTCATGATTTTACCTCTTCTTTGTCATCCAAGTGCAGACCTATATTATCCTCTATATCTAAAGGGAGGTAAGAGCTCTCTATTTCCTTTGAAGATTCCACCTTTTGGGAAACAACCCTTCCACAGTTTTGAGCTTTGAAATGCTCATATATGAGTAATAACAAACCTACATGGAAGGTAGGATTAGCGTACACTTTCTTCTTAAAATCCACGATACTCTTATTTGTAGAGAAAAATAGGTATAAGGGGATGGAGATTTTTGTTCCATACCTGAAGTGGTTTAAGATAATGAAACGATGGGTTCAAATCATGTCAAACCTTGTATCAAGCGTAACGTAGGATATAATCTCTCTTAAGACAAACCTCCATAGTTTCTTGATTGATGCAAGTTCATAGTAGGCACTAGTCTTCACTAATTCCTTCATCTCCTTAGCGTCCTTTGCAAAGTCCTTCACCACATTTAGGGATATTTTCTTATCCCTACAGAATTTTTTGCCCTAATTAGGAGAGTCAATGACCTTGACGATGACCCCTTCACTGACTTGGAAGTCAACACCATCAATCTTCACCTTCCCATCTTTCCATGACTTAACCATAAAGTCAGTTATCTTCAAATCCCAGTCATGAAGTTTTTAAATGAAAGATGAGATGTTGTCTTCCCTCAACTTCTCCCACACCTTCGATCTCCTCTTCCACTTCTCCACTTCTCCCTCTAGATCTCTATGATGCCTCTCCCCTACCATTATGTTGCAGAAAGAAGAAGAAAAACTCTATGTTCTCTGAGCATTGTGAGCCAAACACTAGTTTGCTCACAAAAACTATACTTGCCTTCTTCCTCGATAAAGCAATAGTAATAGTAATTACCAATTGCCTAGAAAATTTCCCATAAAATGTGTCACAAAGCCCCCCAATTATGATACCTCTGAATCAGTCCATGACAAGCTTTCATCACTTTAATAGTTTAATTGACAACATTAACTTCCATAATTACACTTTACATTACCCGTCCTTCCCTTGATTCTTTCAATCTCAATTAAACTTTTAGTGGCCTCTAAAAACCCCTCACCACTAGGCCATCTGTGTGATGTGTCCCTTTGTACTACCTCATTAGCTATCCAGTTAGCAATCATGCTTTCCTCATGGTAAACATGTGACACATAGACCCTTTCGAAGGAAAGTAAGATATTTTTTGTTTCCTCCATCATATTCTTAATACTCAATGATGAAGGATGTTCACCCCTTAGGCATTTAATAATATTATTTGAATCCCCCTCTAACCATAGGCTTTTGACCCCTATGTCTTTTGCCAACTTAGTTTTTTGGAGGGCAGCACAAGCCTCCACATAATGATTTGTTTGATATCTTGGGGGAAATTAATTGCCTCAATTCCAATCCCATGACTATTTTTGATCACCCGTCCACATCTCGTCACTCCTAGTTTACCTTTGGCTGCTCCATCAAAGTTGGCTTTATGCCAACCTTCCGGTAGTAAAGATTGGTGACACTCCTTTGTTCTTATCTGAGTATCATTACTGCTAGCAGTTTCACCTACAAAAGGGTTAGATCCTTTAATAAACATATAATTTTCCAAAAGGGCATTTTGAGTTTTACTAGACACAATTTGAGAAGGAAGGCTAGCATCCTTGAAGATTTGGTTATTGTGTTCCTTCCAAATACCCCATCCAAAATGAGGCAAAGCCCATTTACTTATAGCTTGAAATACTGATCCCTGCCAAGAGTTATCACACTACCTAAAGAATTCAATAGTTGGGATAGGAGCACGACAACTCAACCCAAAAGCTTGACTAAAAATAGACCAAACCTCTCTAGTGAAGGAGCAATGTATAAAAAGGTGATCCAGAGACTCAACCTAGTTTTTGCAGGACACATCTATTAGGAATAGGAAGACCCTTTTTACTCAGATTGTCTATTGTCAGGATCTTGTTATGGAGTAAAAGCCAGAAGAAAATATAGATTTTAGGGATAAGACTAGGGAACTAGGCTTTAGCCTAGTTAGGTCTCGAATCCTGCCTCATAATAGCTTGGTATCCCAAAGCCACCAAATAGATACCATTCAAAGTGTTCTCCCAAACAAGTTGGTCTCGATCATCATTCAAAACCACTGAGTGGAAAATGGTCATAAGAGGTTTTAGGTCCCTTGATATTGGAATAAGATCCCTCAAACCCTGGCCTTGTCTGTAATCACTAACAAATTTGTCATACCTCTAGATGCTAATGTAGGCCCATCTTTCATAATCAAGAAATTTGATAAGAGGCCCCTAGATCAGCTAGTTGCCCTGCCAAAAAAGGGTGTCCTTGTAATTCCCAAGACTCCATTTTGCCCTACTAATAGTCATCTCTCTAGCACTAAGATTGCCATTCCATATATTGGATCCATTGGGAATTGACCCTCCAAAGAGCAAGTTTCTAATTGAAGGTCTTCGAAGGTATTTGTCTTCCAAGATGTCCCTCTAGTCCCCCTTGTTGGAAAAGATTCTCCAAATTTGTTTAGCTCAGAGAGATTTATTGAAAGGTCTCAATTTCCTAATCCCCAATCCTCCATCTATTTTAGGAGGCACACATTATCCCATGCTAAAAGGGGAAACCTCTTGTTGTCTTTGATCCAAACCAAAGAAAGTTTCATTGGATCTTCTCCAAGAGATCTGCATACTTGCTTTGAACCCCAAAGAGACACAATGCATAAGTTGGAAGATTCTAAATAATAGATTGACCAACCGAATCGTGCCAACTTGGCTAAGAGTGACTCCTTTCCAGCTAGCCAATTTTTTATTAAACCTGTCAATTAGGTTATTCTAGAAAGAATTTGGGGGTCTCAGTCCCATGGGAGGACCCAAATATAGAAAAGGGAGGATTCCCAGATCATAGCCCAAAATAGTAGCAATCTTCCTTTAAAGCTCAATCAGAGTATTAATGAAGAAAATAGAGCTCTTATTCCAGTTGATAAGCTACCCCAAGCCCTTAGAGTAAGAGCTCAAGATCTTTTTCACCACCCTGGCTTTTCTAACGGTGGCTTTCCCTCCCATTATAGTCTCATCAACAAATTGTTGGTGGGAGAAGACCAGGGGACCAAAAGAAGGTTTGATACCAAACAGAGCTCCAAAATTTCTATTAGCAAAAACCATCCTTTCAAGACTTTTAGCCAAAATATTGAAAAGAATGGGTGAGATTAGATCTCCTTGCCTAAGCCCTCTTGAAGGTGTGAAGAAAGTTGAGGGGGAGCCATTGACTAGCACAACCAGGGAGGTAGTAGTTACCAACTAGTTAATAAGTTTGATGACCCTAGAATTAAAACCAAAGGCCCTAAGAATTTTAAAGAGAAAGGCCTAGTCCACACGATCATAAGCCTTTGACAAATCAAGCTTGGGGAGGAAACCCTCTCTCTTGCCTTCTTCCAAAGAGTGGATAAATTTGTGGACTATCATAATTGAATCCAGGATTTGTTGCCCTAGGACAAAGCCAGATTGTTGAGGTGCTCTAATGGAAGGGATGACCTTGATGATCCTTGAAGTTAACACTTTAGAAATAATCTTATAAAAAGAGGTGCACAGGCTGATAGGTTTGAATTGGTCCATAGAATCTACCCCAGCTACTTTTGGAATAAGCAAAAGGAAAGTGGCATTTACCTCCTTGAGCAAAATATTTACACCAAAGAACTCTTGCACCACTTTGGTGACATCCTGGTGAATCACATTCTAGAACATTTGAAAGAAAAAAGATGGGAAACCATCCAGGCCTAGGGACTTGTTAGCTACAAGAGAAAAGACAACCTGCTCAACTTCTAGAGGGGAAGGAATAGCCCCATTCATAGCATTCTCCTTAGGTTGGACTAGAGCTGAAATATTCGATAAGATTTCCAACTGATCTTGATCCACCAAATTTGGATCTATTGAAAGCAGATCAAAGAAGAAAGAAATAGCCTCATCAACTATTTCATTTTCCTCCTCCAAAACAACTTCCCCCTTCTTGATGTTTCTTATTCTATTATGCACTTTGTATTACGGAGTAGAGGTGCGAAAGAACCTAGTATTTTAGTCCCCCTCTTTCAACCAGACAACCCTCAATCTCTATTTCCAATAGGCCTCCTCTTGACTAGCAAAATTGTGAAGCTCACTTAGAATAATTTTTTCCACTTCTAGCCTCTCTTCATTATACCCCTTTTTTTGAATATCATCTTGAATGATGTTGAGGTCCTCTGAGATCTAAGCTTTGGAGTGAAAGATGTTACCAAAATCAGATTTGTTCCACTTTCTAATATTCAACTTAATATTTTCTAGCTTCTTAGCCACCTTGAACATTGTAGAACCCTCTATGTGGATGTTCCGCCATTCCAAGATTTGGAGAGAAATATATAGGTGGGAGGTCCACATTTTCTCAAATATAAAGGGGAAGTTACGTTTGATATCAGTGGGGTATAAAGTGAGAGAAATGGGTGAGTGATCTGATCCAACCCTGGTCATTAATGAAAGATTACAATAGTTTGAATTTATCCAGTCTAAAGAAATGAGAGCCCTGTCCAAACGAACTTGAATACAATCTCTACCCACTCTCATATTAGACCAAGTGAAGAGATCTCCCTTAAGGTCAACATCCAATAAAGCCAAATCATTGATAAAGTCAGAAAGGTCCTGCCTATTGTCCAGATCTAGGGGTAGACCCCTTGTTTTTCATCATCCCTTAAAGGGGTGTTGAAGTTCCCCATGATAATACAAATTCCTACATGGAATCTTCATAAAACATTCTTAATTTTTACCCAACAGTTCCTTCTACCATTCTTAGTGTTGGGAGCATACACATTCAAAAGAAACCAGGATTCTTTATTTTTTATATTTTGAATAAGGAGAATATTACCTTCACTGTATAAAACTTGAGACTTGAAAAGATTAGAGCTATAAAGAGTAAGAAAACCTCCTGAAGCCCCATCTGAATTCATAGCAAAACCCTCCAAACTTCTTCTGAAAGAGATTATTTCCACCACCTCCTTTCTCATTTTGGTTTCTCGGATAAGAATGAAATCTGGCCTATGATCCCTAAGCATATTTCTTATTACCTCTTGTTTGTGGGTTCCATTTAGCCCACGAATGTACTAGGATATGACCTTTATTTCTTCTTTGATATGCAAGCCTCTTGGATGGTCTTTTGGCTCCCATTTGCTAGATTCCTTCTTGTCTACTCTTTCCTGTTCTGACTATGACTATTTCTCCTAGGAGTCCTAGGTTTTGCTCCAACATCAACCTTCCCTCTACTTCTTTTTGCAGCTGGGGAGACCGAGGAAGGGTCACAACTCTTTTTTTTTTCGTAATAGATATCCATTCCCCCTAGCATTCATCAATACAAGTCACAAATAAAGCCTCCATTCAAGTAAGTTGACCCAAAAAAGAGGATCTTACCATATCCACCACTCTTGAGATTTTCCTAGGAGAGGTAATCCCCTTACTGAGATTACCACCTTCCTTGAGGATTGGCCCGCATGAAAGAGTTGTCTACACACTCTCAACTAGTATGTGAGATATGGGGACATTAGATATATCCCTGCCTATTTCTAGGTCAGGTCTTGCTTTCCCAAAAAGATCCTCTTGGATTAATTCCCCCGTTGGACATGATTGTGACAAGTTTTCTAGAGCTTCTCATTCAATAACTAACTTCTGCTCCTCAACCATGGGCCTTTGTGGTACATCACAAATTATTTTGATACCTACATATTCTACCCTAGGGACTCCCTTAACTGCCAATGGAGGAGCAACCCCCATTTTCTCCTACTGTTTCTCTTGAGAAAATTCCTTTTTAGTTATTTCCTTTAGCTTCCTAACTTTTTCTCCCTCTTTGGAGCTATTAATTTTGTCCTTTGTTATTCCCTTGGCCTTACTTTTATTCTGATACTATTTCCTGGCTTTCTCCTCCAATACCCTAGGGCAGAGCTTAACAAGATGGCCAACCTTCTTATAATGAAATCAAGCAAAGGGGACACTTTTAAAATCTAGCTTCTAGATATGGGTACCCAACTTAGAGTGGAGGTACACCACCTCTGGCATATCTCTTCCCTCGCTGACTCCAATGCATATTCTATCATATTTTAACTGGCTCCTCAACATTGTGACAGGGTCTATGGACAAGAGCTCCCCAAATGATTTAGTTATATATCAAAAACATCCTTATACCAAAACTCCTTTGAAAGTTCAGGAAGATAGACCCAAATAGGTGCTTAAACAAAGAAAGAATCATTGAGATCCAACTTTGAAGTCCATTTCTACAAGGCTATTGTCAAACGTCTAAGGGATGAGGACCCAACACACAGAACCCTCTTGAGATCCTCCATACAAGAGAACTCGAAGGAGTGGAAATCCTTTGCCATAGTTGCAATCTCCACATGCCCTTTCAGGTCCAATTTGTTTCTTACATGGGTCCTCACAATGTCTATATTTGGCCTCAGGCCAACGAACTTCCCAACTAGAGAGGATGTCATTGATGCGAGGTTATGATCTATAAGATCATTAGGGATTTATATAACAAATATTCCCTTTTCTTTGTTTGAGATGTCTTTTATCTCTGAGAAGGAAGACTTACCTATGGGCTTGATCCAAAAGAGAGAAGACCATTGACCTTTCAAAATTGGGTCAAGGACCTTCTGAGTAGTTTGCGGGTCCAGCATTGTCTGACTAGATTTGAAAGCTTCCTTCTCTGGGGCCTGCCTTGATTCTCGTGGGCCCTCATTCCCAGAGGGAATAATATTCCCTTGGTCTTCTTCCTCCTGGTAGGAACCTAAGCCCTTCTTTGCTCCATCTTGGATAGAACCTCCTGAGGCTAAATTCAAATTTTCTATCTCTCCAATTCTCGCTCCAACACCCACTCCCTTGTCGTGCACCATCAAGTCCTTATGACTGTTAGGTCAACCTTGATTAAAGGATTTCAAATAATGTTTATAATGGTTAGAAAGTAACAGTAGGGTTTGATCTCTTAAGTACAACTCACTTTATATGTACAAATCTCTATTTAAATCTCATATAGTAATTCACTATCTAGCCTCCATTGACATCTCAATCTTTGATTTGCTTGGCAACCCTTCAAGCAATCATCCTTCACTCCTTCTCAGCTCAATTTAGCCTTTTGCTTAGATTTTCTAGTCAGCGACATCAGTAGTAACTCCAACTCTCTGAAAATCCTTCACATGTGCATAGCCTCTTTGCATACATTTTGCACATATAGAAAGTTCAACCTAGTACCTTCTTAAATGGGTAATTCTAATCTTTTGCTTCTTAAACACCATTGTAGATCTTACGGTTCATGATTCAATCCATCAAATACATTGTATCTAATAGTCTTTTTGTTTATCTCTTTTTTTCTAGAAACTTCTTTTGGAATCCATCTCTTAGGTTATTTATCTCATCCTCTCTAGAAATTAAATGTTCCAACTCATTAGTCCTTATCTTCAATACGCTTGCCATATCCCAAGAAATCAACTTGGTCTGAAAATTACAATTCCTTGTAAATATTTAATATTTTGTTCCTCAACCAACACTGTGTTTTGACACTTGGTCATCACTAAATTACTCGATCACTATAAAACTTCTTGTTTAGCACAAACACTATCACTCATTCAATACTGATGCTCAGTCAACACTAACTTTGCTTGACACTTACTATAGCTTAGTTGACACTAGCATCACTCAACATATACATCAAAATATTTTAGTCTTCTACTATGTTACTCGGTCAAGCCTATATATTTTATCTTTCTTTGTTCATACTTTCAAGTCTTGTACATTATAGTCTTATTCATGTGCAACATGATTTTAACAATCACTTTATCTTGTCAAAGTCCAACTAATCAAATGTCCATTTGTAGTTTCCTTTTCATAACTCAAGCTTTACTCTAGGTAATTTTTTTATGAGAAACTTCACAAATCCTCTTCATCAATCAAATAGATATGACATTTAGATCATATAGAAAACTATCTCATTAATAGGTTTGACATCAATGACAATATAACAATTATTCTAATCATAGCTTCCAACAAATTGCTCAAGAAGTTTCTGCATAGACAGAAATATGTACTTCCTAAATACATCAATACAAAGTAATTTTGACCAATCAAAAATCATTCTTCCCACAAACCTTAATTAAATTCATCAAAGACTTAAGTCAATCCCCAAACCAATTTCAAAACATCGACTACAACCTTGCACTTTAAGAGCCCTTAACTAGGCTATTTGGGTCCAATCCTCGAAAATGCACTCAACTATACTTGAGGCTTTGAAGTCTTGGAATTGGTATTAAATACTCTAACACAAAATGTTCCCATCATTAGAATTGATTCCCCAACTCAACAAACCACGCTTACTTCTTTAAGTGTCATGATTCCTAGTAGCCCTATCAACACATTTTTTATCACATAACTCCTAACCTTTCCAAAGGAATTGCAAAATAAAAGGGCACTATGGATACCCTTTGGAACTTCTAACTAATAAAAAATTCAATTCTCGAATCTCAATATAAGTATCCAAACACTGACAAGTTGCATAGGCTGGATTAGCCCTAGTTTATGAAGTAACCCCTAAGTATAAACCATGGTTAACAAAAATAACACTAGGAACATGCAAAGGATTCCAACGACACCATAAATCCATGATTTTAGCTCCCCACTCAACATAATTTTTAAGTTATCAGTTTTCCCAACTCTATCCACATTGGAACTATACTATAAATACCCCCCTAGGGAGTTAATTTTCTCTTACCTCCTTATACAAAAATGACCTCTTAGATCTTCATGAACACTAACATATACTGAAAACCCCAAAGTTTCATTTAAAAACTAATAGTGGAGATTCAAATTATTGTCAATTATTTATGAAACCCTAGGTAAAGAAGTAAAACCAAATTCATTAACAATAAATCTTAGTTTTCTCACAACTCCTATCAGATAGGAACTTCAAATTTGATGCATGAGGAAGTTAGCTCAATCCTCTATCTATTCAAATTGGTCTTGAGTAATGACACATCTATACAGGTTCATACAAGTGATTATAATAACAATTTAGATTGTAAATTGCATATATTTATAATGTAATCTTCTCCATACATCAAAATTTGTCCACTCTAACTCTTCAATGAATCTTCTTGACCTATATATCCTCATAAACACCTTTTATTTTATTTTATTCTACTAGTTATCCGATTGATTTGACCCCTGGAATTTAGTGTTACAACATTTTGCAAAATGTTGCAAAGTTGCAAAATGCACTTTTGCAATTTTGCAAGAAAAGTTGTCAAAATGACAATATTTTGAGATTGGTAGGAAAGACCAAATTCAAACATTCTTAATACCCTCCAAAAGACTCAAAAACTTATAAGATAATCCAAAATGACACCTATTGTTCATCTTTTGTCATTTGTGCATGTTGGCTTATAAACATGCCAAATAAAAATGCCAATTACACTTTGGACTTATTGCTTGACTAAGTAAACAAAACACACAAAAATGACTTCAGAGTACTCCTTAGCTCTACTTAAGGTCCTAGCAACCTCATCCATCTATTTGGCTTTATTGGGTTCCCTTGCGCCAATTTGTTTATAGAGATTCATGGATTTATGAACAAGTATAATGATACTATGGTAGATGAACTCCCAAAATCCCAACCACAAATGAGGTCTATTATCCATCATATATAATTCATACTAGGGGATAACCTTCCTAATGTAACATATAAGATGACCCCTCAACAATGAACATGTTTAGAAATAAATTTAGGCATTTTTTAATAAGGGACTTATAACAGAGATCCTTAGTCCATGTGGTTCCTAATATCTTGGAACCAACAAACGTAGGTGAATGGAGGATGTGTATATATTCTAGGGATATCAATAATATTAATATCAAATATAGGTTCCCCATTCAAAGGATAGAAGATCTCGTGTATTGTCTAAGTGGATGAATGAAGTTCTCAAGCCTTTCATTAGTAAGTTTGTATTTTTTAATATTGATGTTATTCTTGTTTTTAGTTCAAGTATGGAAGACTACTTGTATCATTTAGATCTAGTTTTGATAAGATTGAGCTAAGGGAAAGTAATTATTAATATGAAGAATATAACTTTAAGAAGATAGAATTGGTGTATCTTATTTGTGTGCTTACTATTAGTTCCCATAATTGTATTGTTGTCCAGATTAAAATAAAGTTGATATTTTGGAATAACATGGGAATTTTCCTTATCTGTAGGTTGTCTAAAATTGGAAAGAACCTCCATATAAGGTTAAATAACCCTTCAATACTTCACTTATGGGACTTACTAGAACTACTTTCTTGGTGGGAAAATGGGTAGAAATCTTGCATAAACTTAAACTTTCATTTGAAACTAAACGTAATGCACCAAAATGATGTTAGCACATAAAATCGCAAAATGCACACACTATTTTACTATCACACAAACTTAACCTACACAAATTATTACTATTAAGTGGTAAAATGGAACCACTTTAATAGGATGTAGGCCTCCACTTTACTCGCCAAAGCATTCAAATGTGTGTAGGGAAATGGAGAATCTCCAAATATGATTCATCTTTGAACCCAAATTAGATTAGCAAGGCCCAAAAGGAAGGGATGCCAATAATGAATTTGAATTGTAAGAAGGAAAACAATATAGGGAAACACTCTCTTTGGCCTATGTGTGATAATGTGTATGCAAGATTGAATAAATTGATTAAACAATGTAAATCTAGATGTTATGTGTATACAATCATCCCAATTAAGATATAAGTTTATGCTAAAATTATGAATGGAGATGAAAGATAGAAGACTCACCTTAAAATACATAGAGGAAGGTGTGTTTAGCTCTCAAAGCTATGGATCTAGACCTATAACTAAAAAAATTATTGTAGTTCCCTGTATAGAATGAAAACCCCAGAAAAACCCAAAAACTAATTTCCCAATTGAGGAGTAGAGATGAAGTCAAATTGGTGGTAATTGTTCTAGAATGATTCCCACAATGTCACCATGTTCGTAGGCCACTATAAGAAGGTTAACCCAAATTCATTGGAAATCTTTCTGAGAGTTATTTCTAGATCTACAATCACAATTTTGTTATATTGCTTCTGCACACATAAAGCAAATGTTTTTGGTGTTGAGTAGATGAGGGCTTGTCTCAGTCAAGCCCTAAATTGAGAAATTAATAGAAGTTTTATTAAAAGAGGAAATACTAACATATAGCAGGGTTGAATAATATCCAAATGAAAGATACGATTACCTTTGAAGATGTAATTAAATTTGATATGTGATCAAGTATGTAAATGTAATAGCCACGACTAAAAGAAACCAAAGGGAATTCAAAGAATCCAAAATCTCATCAATACGAATGTATGTGATGTGCCATGATGAATAATAAAATAACTTGAATAGATTAGACTGATATATATCTCCTCCTTTGAAGTAAAACTCCAGAACCACCTTGATGCTAGGAGGAAATTCTTAGATTTGATGAATTCTTGAAGATGCTTGCTTGAATCCATTTCCTTGATTTCCTGATGTCTTGTAGAGGTCTTGTAAATACATGATGTAAGAATAAAGCCCCCAAGCCACCTTATATACTATATTTTAGGCTAGAAAACAATATAGGTTGATCCAAAAGTGAAGAGATAATAATTGGAACCTCGAGGCACTTTGAGTCCCTAGTCCTACAAGCTTTGGGAAAGATGTCAAACTAGGTCAACCTCTATTAAAAAGTAAAGTTCACCGATAAGATTGATAGAGGGGGAGGGGGGGGGGGGGGGGGGGGGGGGGGGCGAATTAATTATATGCTTTAAACATTTATTTTTTATCAACTTTGGCAAATATGAAATATGTAACCAAAAGATACAATAACCACAAGATGATAACCATAAAAAGTGACACAATATATGTTAACTATAGAAACCCTTGATTAGAGAGAAAACCCTAGTGGAAATAATGCCCACAAAATCATGTATCATTATAAAAAGGTCCTTGTGAAAGGATGTGACCTTATTAGGACCCAAATGAGTATAATCGATACATATGAGTCCCTTTTAGGAGACTTTGAATTTGTTTCAGGAGATCCCAACCTTGTTAGGAGCTACTTTAACCCTTTTAGGATCTTATATGAAGTCAACTAAATCCACACCCAAATTACTTCATAACTGTTCTCACTAAACAATTTAGGATAAACTATCTAAGAAAATGAACTGACTAAAACAACAATGTACCTTGCCAATACAATTCTTTTGAAGTTCACAACTTATCCTCAACATCAATCACTTCTCTAAATTTCACAAGTTCACATCCAAAGCTCGCATAACATTACACTACATTACATGTGATCTTATATGATCTTACTAATTACACACACTTTACAACTAAGAAAACATCTTTCCTTTATATCAAGTCCTAATAACTTATTTTTTAGGATTAACAAGACATAAATAAAAACTATTTGCAATATAACCAATATAATAAAATAATAAATCACACATAAGAGAACACAAGAAACAAAGATTTAATGGGGTTCACCCAATCCCTGGGCTACATCCGCCAAACAACGAGTCTAATATTCTTATTATCCAGTGATTGCAACCTTATTACAATTCATAATCCATTACATCTCAATACTGCCACAAGAAGCTACAATATCATCATACATTATGAAATTCCTAACCCTAATATGTTTTATACAATCTTTTTGTTGCTCTACCCCAGGATCCTATAAGGGGCGTTGCCTCCAAACACCCAATGTAAAGGATATCGTGCCAAATAAAGTGGGGAAAATTAATTAGAGTTTGATTAGGATCCACATCACAACATTATTGAGTTATCCTCGAGCCTTTCCCAATGTACAATAAATAATATAGGACTATCATAAGAAATTACCATTAATTTCCACACACTACATTACAAATTATATCAGTTTCTTAACACAATGGACCTCTGAGGAATAATTCACATGTTATCCTTCACAAATCTTCATAGAATTAAAATTAGTTTATGCCATCTTGAACATAACATCATGAACATGTCTCTAACCAAAATCCAAGATCATTGAACAATCTTTAACCTTGCCAAAAAGATACAACAAGAACAACATCATACAATTTCCCAGGAACTATCCTGCAACCAATCCTCAACAAAACTTATGTATAAACTACATAATTCTTTTTGTGAAAATAGACATATCATCTATATACATTTGAAAACATACTACTGACCCTACTGAAAGCAACTTCACAACCTTGAATAATGTCAAACAAAACTATCACTGCTACTTTTCTTGTACTATCTACAAAGTTGATATGTTGATATCAATGATAAATCAACTCATGAATGCAAAAGCACTCAATAATCTCCAAAAAACTTCTTACAATCTTCCTAATGAATTCATGCCAACAATATCCCCCTTTAGTGTTGATGGCAACATATGTGAAAAACATCAAAGTACAACAAACACCAAATATTTTTCTTCCCCATCTACTTTTACTCCCTCATTCATGATGGTCCCCATAAATGTATATCTCTCCTCATAAGCATATCTCTCCCCCATAGATAAATATAGGTTGTAAATAGTTTTTGCATGTTCTAATCTCTCCCATTAATCAACAATGTTTTTCATGAATATATCTCCCGAATTGACATCAATGACAAAGGTGTCATTATGTCAATCAATCATTTCAATTTTAAAAAATGAAAAAGATCACCAATTGTCAAAAGACACTATTAAACAATGCTCAAAGAGTTCTCGATAACTCTGCCCAAAAGTAACTTCTCCCCAAGGTAAGCATCACCAACATACAATCCATATGTAAGAGTAAGCTTTAAATATATTGGACTGATTCAATCCTGCATTAACTACTTTGAAAAAAGGTTGGGATGTAACCCCAAGCATGCCTTTCTAGTTCTCAAAGGTATCATTAGCCAAAGGTTTTGTGAAAATGTCTACAATCTATTCCTTTGTGCTAACATACTCCAATTTGATTTGTTTATCAACTACTTTCTCTCTCAAGAAATGGTACTTTATTGCAACATTCTTAGTCTTTACATTTAACACTGAATTATTTGACATACTAATTGTACTAGTGTTATCACAATGTATGATAATAGGTTCAATAAACTCAATACCAATATCTTACAACATGTGCCTCATCCAAATAATCTAATTATGATTGTTTGTTGTTGCTATATAGTTTGTTTTTGTTGTAGATTATGAAATGCAATTCTATTTCTTACTCAGCCATGATACAATATTCCTCCTAAAAATAATGCTATACCACTTGTACCTTTCCTATCATCAACATTTCTTGCCCATTTTGCATCAGTGTATGCATATAAATTAAGTTATGTGATGTGCCATACCACAAGCCATAATTTGATGTACCTTTCAAGTATTTGAATATCCACTTTACTACTACCTAATGTGTCTCGTTAGGATCTATTAGGCAACTTGCTACAATTGTAACTACAATAGATATATTTGGTCTTGTATGAGTCAACTTTTGCAATCCTCGTATTATAGATATGTATCTTGTTTGTTATGCACAACCAGATTCATCCTTACTAGACAATTTGCGTCATGTAACCATAGGTGTCCCAACTAATTTACAATTCTCCAGACCAAACTTTGTCAATAAATCCTTAAGATATTTAGTTTGTGATAAAAAAAATTCATCCTCATTCTGATTTATTTGCAAACCTAATAAACATTTCATCTCACAAATCATACTCATTTCATCTAAAGTTTTCTTACTAGATTTGTTGTTTCCTCCAAAAATAATGTCATCAAAAAATACAACAATAATTAGTAATCCATCTTCATTCTTCTTTAAGTACATGTTACTATCTGCATTATCTTTCTTAAATCTAAAATTTTGTAAATTCTTAACCAATTATGCATATGAAGCTCTAGGTGCTTGCTTTAATCCATACAATATTTTCTTCAATCTACAAACCATATCCTTCTCTCTTTTTAGGCTAAATCCATTAGGCTGTTCAATATAGATTTTTTCCTCAAGATCTCCATTAAGAAAAGTTGGCTTAAGATCCATCTAATAAACTTTAAAATTCTTGTTAGCTGCATATGAAAAAAATATTCTTATTGCTTTGAATCTAGCAATAGGGGCAAAAGTTTCCTCAAGTTCAATTCCCTCTTGTTGTGAATGACCTTTGAATACTAACCTTTCTTTATTTCTTACCACTTCTCCTTGCTCATTCATTTTATTTCTAAAGACCCACTTTGTTCCAATAGCATTATTATCTTTAGGTCTAGGGATCAATTCCTTTGGTTTATTCTTATCAATCTTCTCAAGTTCCTCTTTCATAGCCTTTATCCAAACTTTATCTTTACAAGATTCATCTACGGTCTTAGGTTCAACTTAAGATATGAAACATAATTCTTGACTTACCTTATTTCTTTTCATCACTCCTTTGTTTGAACTTCCAATGATTTTATTCATAGGGAGGTTCCTTATAACATATTTAGGTATTCCTTACCTTGTTCTAATTTATGCTCTAGGTTCAAATTTAGGTTCTTCTCTTGGTTCCTCTGTCTAAAAGTCATTTTCAGTTTCATAACATAGTTCCTACTCAATATTCTGATTATTAGGCTTCTAATTAGTATTTTCATTAGAATCATTATCAATTATTGTCTTCTGAATTCTAAAATTCTCATCAACTTTCACATTTTCACTTTCAACAATTGTCTTCAATCTTTGATTAAAGCATTTATATGCCTCACTCTTCAATTAACATCCAAGAAACATACCTTCATCACTTCTAAAATCATATTTCGCAATATCATCTTCTCTTTTGATATAATACTTACTTCCAAATATTCTAAAGTATTTAAAAATAGGTGTATGTCCAAACCAAAGTTCATAGGGTGTCTTATCAATGCCTTGTCTAATTTGCAATATGTTTAGTTTGTATATTGTGGTGTTTATCACTTCACTCCAAAAGATATGTGAAACATCATTTCTCTTTCTCCAATTTATCTATTTCTCCTTTTTGTTATCTCATTCTATTGCGGTGTCTTAGGGGCTGAAAGGTGTCTCTTTACTTCATTATATTAAAAAAAAAAACATTGAACTCATTTGAAATGAGTTCTCTTCCTTTATCTAATCTTAATCATTCAATCTCCTATCCTGATTCATTCTCAACTCTATTCTTAAACAAATTGAACTTCTCAAAAGCTTTAGACTTTTCTCTTAGAAAGGATACCCACATCATTCTTGTAAAATCATTAATAAAAAGCAATAATTACCTTTTTCCATGGAATGCTCTAGTTCTTGTAGGACCACTCAAATATGTGTGCACAATCTCCAACTTCACTAATGTAGTAAACATTTAGCTTGAAAATGAACTCTCTTTCTATTTAACCACCACACTTTTCTTACATTTCATGTTAGAATGTTTAACACTCTTAGGTAAATACCTAATTGTATGTGAAGTACTTATCTTCACAATGTTATCAAAGTTAATGTGACCAAATCTCTTATTTCATAACCAACCATCATCCACTTGTTATACCAAACACATCACCTCAATAGGATTCAATTGAAATGCCTTACATCATGTCCTTGTACTAGTACCAATCAACTTACCATCTTTATCCTTGACTATACGAGTATTTTATGTGAATTGTAGTTGATATCTCGTATCCACAAGTTGTCCAAAACTCAAAAGGCTATGTTTGAATCCATCAACAAAGTAAACATTCTCAATGTGAGTTTTACCAACAAGTGTAATAGATCCTTTTCCTTTAATTTGGCATGGTGCATTGTTCTCAAATTTAACTATTCCTCCATCATAACTATAAAACTTAAAAAACATATTCATATCTCTTGTCATATGATGAGAGAAATCACTATCTATAACCCAATCAAACTTTTTATCCTCAAAATGTGACCCTAAGGTTGACTATTCTACTACTTATTCTTCCACTCTTTTTTTCTAGGACTCTCTTATTTAATAGCAAAAAATCCAAGTTCATCATCCTCACTATCACTATCTAAGAAACTTATCACCTTAAAATTGAATTAATCATCTTCATCAATATAGAAGCAATCTTGTGTAAACTTTGATTTATAAGGCTTCCTAGGTCTTACTTTCTTTTCCCTTTTAGGACATTGAGATGGAAAATGATTAAGTTCTTTGCAAGTCCAACAATAAAAAAAATTCGTACCTTTAGGTTCTCTTTTCATAAGTAATGCAAGTCCTTCATCAATATTCTTATTTTCTTCTTGTTTGACTATCCATTCTCTAGCATAATCTCTGCTAGTACTCACAGTCCTTATTAGTTTAGTTCTATCTTTTTGTATAATGAAAGTTATTTATGTTCTTATTTATCCTTTTTCCAATTTCAATCTTTTTCAAATGCCTACAACTTTCCAAGTAGAGTTTCTTTTTTAAAGTTAGGAGAAATAGGAATAATCTCTTCAATAATCTCTTCCTTGTTCTTGTAAGAGGTGGAAAATGTTTTAGTATCTTCCACACGATATCATCTTTAGTCACAACTCCAACACAACTCTTAATTCCTAAAACAATCTCATATATCCTACCAAAATAACCTCTAATTGTTTCATCTTCCTACATCCCAACATTAACAAACATATCCTTCCAATTTTTTAGTTTAGATTTATTTGAAAATATATCAATTTCAAATAGACTTTAATCCAAATAACATGTGCAAGATGTAAAACTTTTACCCCAATATACTCTGAATCTAGAAGGATTGATAACAAAGCTTCTCTAGCATACATATTGTATATGAATAGATCCTTCTACTCTTTTTTAAATAATTTTCTAAATCTTTCTCCTTAATCACTGTCTTTTTATCCCTTGTAATCACCCAATAATAAACTCCCATGCATAACATATGTGTGTTCATCTTGTCTTTCCAACTTTCATAGTTCACTCCATCAAACTTCAAACTTTTCTTCTTGAATGTTTCAATTGATCTCCTTAACTAGTTAAAATATCCCATCAAGGACTTCTTGTTTTGATACAAGATATTAGAAAGTAAATTCCACTAATATAACTAAGAGGGGAGGTTGAATCATTTATATATTTTAAACAACTTTTATCAACTTTATCAAATCTAAAACATATAACCAGAAGATGCAATAACTACAAGATTGTAACCATGCCAAGTGAAACAAGATAGTTTTCTAGGGAAACCCTTAATCAGAGGGAAAACATTGTTGGGAATGCTACCCACAAGATAATATAATAATATACACAGTTCCTTGTAAAAGGATATTACTCTGCTAGGACTGAAATAAATACAATCAATATATTTGAGTCCCTATTAAGAGACTTTGAATCCCTGTCAAGAGATTCCAACCCTACTAGCAGTTGCTTCAACCCTTTTAGGAGCTGATAAGATGTTAACTAAACCCACTATCAAAATTACTTCATAACTATTCTTACTAAGCAATTTATGATAACCTATCCATATGAACTGAGTAAAATGAAAACTTATCTTTCCAATTCAATTGCTTGACTTATTTCCTTTTTATGTTATATATGTTGATTTTTTTGTTAATTGTTTACTCCTTAGTCTCTCAAGGATGTTATTACTAAAGAATTGGGGGCATGGTATTAGGATTAACCATGAACATAAATAACAATTACATGAAAATATAACCAATATCATAAAATAATAAATGACACAGAAGAGAACACAAGACATCAAGATTTAATGTGGTTCACCCAATCCCTGGGCTACATCCACTAAACAACAACTCCAATATTATTACTATCCAATGATTACAACCTAATTACAATCTGTAATCCCTTACAACTCAATACTGTCGCAAGAAGTAATTATCACATCACACCTTATGAAATCTCTAACCCTAAGCAATTTTATACAATTCTTTTTGTCGCTTTAGGGTTAAAATTAGTTACAACATGTAGGCCCAAAAACACTGATAAAATATCCCAAAAAAAGAAAATATTGCAAGGAATTATGGAGAATGTACAGTACTTCCCTAATCAGTCACCACAAAATAACACATGGGGTATGTTTTCCTTTGATTTTTGTATGTGGATGCACTTTGGATCTTAGGTGCCTTGAGCATCTTTCCTGACCCCTTAATACTTAGGATCTCAAAAAAAAATATTCTTGTCTATTTATTGTGTTTTCTCCCACAAGACCATGCAAGCATAATCTTGCTACACTAAACTTAGGGAAGCTAAATGCACTGTCATCTTGACCTCTATATCTTTGATGCATTGGTTGTGCTCCCACGCATACTATATGATATCGATCATATTCATATCTTTATAATTAACTCTAGTGATGATTGTACGATCTTCTAACATCCCTAATAAGGTTTGATGATGAAAAATATGACCTTATATGACCCTTGCAATTGTACTTTGTATCATAGCTTGCATTCTAGAGTCATTTTAGTTTAGTTTGCATCTGAGTGTCAAGAGAGTCTTGTTTATCTTTCCTGGACATATTGGTCAACTGCATTAATCTTCTTGATTCTTCTCGACCATGTCTTCATCTTCTCTCGATATTTTCATCTCATCATCTTTTCTCTTCATATCATCACAAGGGGTTAATCTTACCATCATATTTATTTACCCCTTTGGGTTCCTTATAATACATTTTGACTTACTTTTTGGTGCAGGGGCACCCTAATAAAATGCATTAATAGGAGACTTCGACATACACTTCACAAGAAATTAGGAACAATTTTGACATATAGCTCTTCATATCACCCTCAAACTGATGGTCAATCAGAAGTGGTGAATAGGTCACTTGGGAATCTTCTTAGGTGCCTAACCAAGAAATATAATCAGAGTTGGGATGTCATATTTCCTCAAGTAGAATTTGCTTTTAATGACTCCTTTAATAGATCCACTAGCAAAACACCATTTCAAAAAGTTTATGGTCTACATCTTAGAGGTCCATTAGATCTAATAGACCTACCATCAAACTTTAATATAAGTGTTCAAGGGGAAAACTTGGCAAAACTCATCAACCGAGTTCAAGAAGAGGTAAATAATAGACTACAACAAACCAGTTAGTAGTATAAGGAACATCCAAATAAAAGAAGGAGAAAAGTTCACTTTCAAATTGGAGACAAAGTTTGGGCATACCTTAGGAAGGAAAGATTACCAAAAGGCAGATACTCTAAGCTTCACATGAAGAAAGTTAGCCGGTGCACAATATTGCATAAAATGGGAGAAAATGCTTATGAAATAACCTTGCCCCCCACTTTTTCTACTTCCCCAATCTTTAATATTTTTGACCTAACTCTCTACAAATGTGATGCAGGTTATGATGTTGCAGACACCTTTAGAAATTTAGAAAATGCTCATACATCAGATTTTTTGTCACAAATTTCCCTCCTGGCAAACTAGTGTAATTGGAGAAGATATTGGAATGTAAAGTCCTTAGGAATACTAGGACCAAAACATACTTGCAGTAACTTGTTAAATGGAAAGGACTACCTAACATAGATTCTACTTAGATGACTGAGGAACATATCCTTCAACATGGCACTACAATTGCTCAACTTGACTCAAGTGGAACTTGAGCTATAAATTTCATGGGGAGTATGGTGCAGGGGCACCCTAATAAAATGCATTATTAGGACTATTTTTTAGTCTCTTGAATCCTTAGGATTTTTTAGGATCATTGGCTATTCATATTGACCCATTCGTGAGACCTAGTTCCAAGATTGGCACCCTATAAGCCCTTGGTCAACTATGGTCAAAGGTGTCAAATGGCCTAGAATATTAAGATATATTAGTTTTTTATGTTTTAACATTTTTTGATCCATGTTGGATAAGTTTGAAACCAATTTCATTGTTTTAGGCAAAACTTGCATTAAAATTGCAAAGTTGCTAAAAAGTTGTCAAGCAACTTTTAGCAACTTTTTGCAAAAGTTGTAATTCAAATACCCAATGGTCATATCTATTTCAAATAGTTTTTATAACCATTGGGAAGGCCTACATATCCCTTTCAGGTGGGTGGTAGATAGAGAAGATGTAATTTTTCTTTTTAATCAATAAAAAATACTAAGTTTTCTGCCAATATTGATGTTGTACCAAGTTGTACGAATGCCCTATGAAAAATACGTACAAAAATATGACATGATTGGATATCCTAGTGAATGAAATTTCATTTTTACTTGGAATGAGATCCTAAATCATTGTATAACTCTAGTTATCTTAAATTTACTGACTATTATCACAGCTTTGCATACCTACCTAGGGTTTCATCAAATTTCTCTAGTATCTTGAGGTTCCACCATGGGAATTTAATGGCCCTACTTGGAATCCAAGTTAATTTTTTTTTTTTAAAGATTCTTTTGGTTTTAGGACAAAAGAGGTAGACAAGAGAGATAAACTTGATGCATTAGGCATGCAAGATCCATGTGCATGTTAGGAATTTGTAGCAACATCTCCCATAACTCGACACTGAGAAGGTTTCAAGGCTTGGGATTCAATTTGTGATCATTTCATATGAACCTCCTCATGTACCAAGTATTGGATTTGAGTTTTGAACAATATTTTTGGTACTTCCTTTGTTATTGGAAGCCTAATTGTCTAATTACACCAAACAAGATTTCAAGTTTTACTTGCATATTTCTCATCTTGGGATTCCAGTGCATTGGAATATTATATAAACCCCAAAAGGATATCTAAATATATGATTCATTTCATAGTTGTGTGGAGATTGCTGGATCTAAATCAAGTTTTTAGTTTTATAAGGGCTACAAGCCTTGCCTTAGGTTTGTGAAGCAACTATTCAATAAATGCTTGATTCATGTTTCTTAGGACCTAAATTGACCATGACTATTGTTATTAGTTCTTTGAATCCCCTTTTATTCAAAGGTCTTTCCTTCAATTTTTGCCTATCCATTTTTTGAAGTCTTTCCCTTGTCGCTTCGCATATTCACCATCTCTTGAAGTGATTATTTGAAGTCCCTTTTGCCCCACAGTTTATATATCTTCCCTCAAACCACTTTGAACCTCGGTTCAAAGCAGTTCTACCAAAGGTTTTATACTAAAGTTTTTTTTGGTAGGTGATATGCATCAACTTGGCAGAGTTTTCTTTTGAATCACTTTGAACCACTTCGAACCTCGATTCAAAGTAGTTCAAAGTTGTTCAAAGGTGGAGGTGTTTTGGCAATATTAAATCTTGGTGTACGATGCATCGCCATCTTGCAAGGAAATCGATGGTCATGTCAAATAATAATGAATAAAACAAGAAGAATCTAATTTTGCGTTAGAGATTAAAGATAAAGGAATTCAAATGGCAAAAGGATGCATGTAGAACCCAGTGGCTAAGCCTAAAGAATCCACACTCTCATGCTATGTAGGAGTTTATGAATAATTTTAGGAGCTAGAAGTTGGTATGTTAGACCATGGGAGACGAAGAAAAGACTGGCAATGATGCTTTAACCAAATCGTTGCTTTCAGTTACTTTTTGGTGCTTGTTTTTTAAACTGCTTTCTTGTTTTGTAACTATTTTTTGTTTTAACCGAAATGGCTAGGTTTTGATGGAGGCCTTTTGGATTTGTATGGAAAAACTATAAATACTGGGGCATTGAACTAGTTTGAGGTTAGCAATAGATAGTTAGAAGGTAGATAGTAGAAAAAACTCTGATAAAATAGGTACTTTTTAAGCAGCAATCAAAGGATAGTATATGGATGTTTTGCTTTCAAATGACTGTGTGCATGGAATGGTTTAATATACATATATAAATCATCTCAAATTCTACTTTTGAAACTTGATGTTCGAAGTGTTCAAATCTTTATTACTTTGTGAACTGTGGTTTAATGATTCAAGATATTGGTTGTTGATTCGGCCTATAAGTTCATTTCAGTTTTGGTGCTCAAATGATTGATATCAGTTTGTGATGTTATTCATTCTCTTTAAAGTAGATTTTTTGTATAAGTATATTCAAATGGATGTTTCTTTGAGATTTTTGAATTGACCTTTATCTTACTACCTAAGAGTAGTCAAGAGAACCTTACGCACTTTTAGGTAAAAGTGCAAAAGATAATTTGAATTCATTGCAAATCTAATAAGGGAGCGATACCTTTAAAAAACTTTAGAGAGAAAGTCAGATAACATGAGATTTTCTCAACTGTTGTAGAAATTTTGTAATTTTTGAACCTTGGGCATAGAGTAAATTTATTAAAATAGTTGAAAGGACAATTTGTTCACTAATAGATTTTTGGCAAGAGAGTCCCTTTAAAAAAGAACCTAAATTTTGAAAAACAATGTATAAAAATGGTTCTTCCACATAACAAGGTCTTCCCTGTACTGCAACCTAATCTCTGATTTGAAGATACTCAAGAAGACATAATCTCAGACTTGGTTTCAACTGCTTGGGAATTGCGCAGAAGTAACCATCAATATCAACAAGTATTGGATGTTTTGGAAAGAGAAGAAGAAATGGATGAGTTGTTGAGAGGGGTACCAGAAGTTCAAGAGGAAGCGGTTGTAAATAGACTTGCTCAAGCACTTGCAAGACCTTGAACTTAGAACTAGGAGTTAGAGCTGGCTACCCGTAGATACACAAGAGGGGAAAGAGAAAAGGGGATTCTTGATGAGAAATTTGAGACATTGAATAATCTAAAGCTCTTACCAAATTTTAATGACCCTAAGAACAAGAGTATCAAATCCCAAAGTAGACCCAGTTCACCACTGAAGCAATCTCCTCTTTCACCATTAGTGCAATCTTTGCTTCCATTGAATACTCTTGTCCTTGCTTTTATAACTATCCAACATCTGCAAGTTGTACCACCAAACATGGCCATAAACCAACCATGGGGGCAAAACATAGGGCCATTAAATTTGGGTGTAAAGCCTGCAGCATTACCCAAAGGAGACACTGAAATTTTGCCCAAGTTTAGTGGAGATGGCAAGATTTTAATAGATGAACACTTAAGTGCCTTTCATTTTGCTTGTGTTGTTATAAGTGTTCCCACACAAGAAGTTGTTGTAAGATTGTTCGTGTGGACATTGATTGATGCCACTGCAGATTGGTTTAACCACCTACCTCATCATTCCATCACCAGTTTGGATGACATGAAAAATGCTTTTAAAGATAGATTTAAGGCCCCTAAAAATGAAAGTTCTATGTTTTTCCAACTCAATTAGATGAAAAAAGAGATGCACAAACCTATGAGGGAATTCGTTGCCAAGTTCAATAGATTAATTCAAAGAATACCTGCTACATCTAGACCTAATGCAAAAAACCAAAAGTCATTCTTTATAAATATTGTTCATCCAGACATAAGCTTTCATCTCATAAAGGATGCATGTGCGGATTTGGCTGCCACCCAGAGATTGGCTATTTAGTTCGAGGATGCCTTTATCAATGCTGGTAAATGGAAATGAGAAGTTCAAACAATAGGAAAAGTTTTGGGCTCTAAATCTACTGATCCTATTCTACAGAAATTGATGAATGATGTAGTGATGATGATGAGACAACAAAACAAAATTCATGGCCCTTACCAGACTCCTTATGGGACATTCATAGATATCATCAACCTCAAAATTTTGGTAAAACTTCCCTATTGACTGCTCCTCAAACGAGACTACAAATTGAAGAAGCTCCTAAGGAAGCAATGTGTTCTTTTCATATGACTTCAGATCATGATGAACAAGAATGTCCTTATTGGCTCAATTGTGTTCAATTAGTAAAAAATGCTCTTGCAGTAGAGCAAATGCCAGAAAATGAGAATGTAGAAAATGAAAATTTGGGTGCCTATTTTCTTGAGTATGAATTTGATTCAGAAAGAGGAGGTACCGTGTTCACAACTCTTCAAGATCTTGCTTGTATGGTGATGACTAGAGGACAACGAAATCAAAAATCTTACCCAGGAACAAGCCCAAATGTATCGACTTCTAAAGGTAAGGAAAATATACATGTCGATTCAGCAAAAACTATAGAACCAAGAATCTTGTCCAAAATAGAAACTACGGCTAGCACTTCAGCTTTTGATATTGTTGAATTTTGCAAACCCTTTTCCATATCTATTTCTCTAATCGAGTATCTGAGACTTAATCCTAAGGAGTTGGACAAGTTAGTTCAATGTGTAAAGGGAGGTCCTACCACTAATGCACATTTTGCCGATGATGTTTCTGAGAATTCAAAGGCTGTTAATGAACCTATTTTTGTCTCTGAAAGCTGCACTAAAAACACCTCTTACCATGAGGCAACTACTACCCCTATTCAGAAGGAAACGGAAGAGAAAAGGCCCAATCTATTTTATATATCATTTTATTAAATGGTCGGAAGCTCAGTAATTGCATCATTGATTCTGGAGCATCAAATAATATTATACCCCAGCCTGTTGCAAAGGCTTTCGATCTGGAGCTCACAAAAACCTTTGGGTGTTGCTATTCTATGGATGGGAAACAAGTACCCCTTGTTGGTCAAGTGAAAAATGTACAAGTTGTCCTTTATGCTTGTCCAAAAAAAAGATTAGAACTTACCATTCTTGTAGCTGATATACCAGCTAGCTATGGAATGTTGTTCAACAGAACCTTCTGTAAGGATATGGGTGGGGAAATTAAAATGGATTGGTCGGAAGCCTATATTCTAGTAGGAAAGAAGAAAATAAAGCTGGAGCCTAAGCCAAAGAATAAATATACAGTAATACCCTCAAATAACCCCAAAGCACAGATATTGTATGAGGAATGTCAGTTTGGAAATAATATTATTATGCCTGAAGAACCATGCAAAGAAGAAGAGATAGTAAGTTCTGAAGAAGCCTTATGGACTCTAGAATTTAATGAAAGCTATTCAAATTTAGGTTCAGGCATGGGTGTTGTTCTCATTTCACCTTCCAGGGACATTTTTCCTTTCTCTTTTAAATTGGACTTTCATAATACCAATAACACTATGAAATATGAAGTGCTCCTTCTAGGTCTGCAAGAAGCCAAAGCAAAAGGAGTGAAGCAGTTAAAAGTGAAGGGTGATGCTAAACTTATTGTAAAGCAGGTAAGAAAACAATTTTCTATTAAAAATGATAGGCTGAAGCATTATCAAAACCTAGTTTGGGATGAGATTGAGTCCTTTGAAGCTTTTTCTATTGAATTCATACCTCGTTCCCAAAACACTAAAGTTGATTCTTTAGTTGCTTCAGCATCACTATTGTTACCACATCTAAAATTTTAAAATGATACTTACAGTATTGAGATGATCTATAGGCCTAGGGTACCAGACAATGTTAACCATTGGCAGGTCTTTCATGATGATGCACAATTGAAAGAATTCATTGAATGTGCAGGCAATTTTGCTGAAATTTTCTTTGAAGGGTCAGATCATGATGGTAAGCCAATTAGAGAAGAGTCAGCTGAGTCTGGGGAGATCATTCAACTCAAGGGGAATCAGATTCCTAAGGGACTAGTTTCTTTGGAGCACCTTTTTGGGAGAAAGGATGATAGTGCCTTGAAAAGGAATGTTGGTTATGATAAAAATGTAGGAGAACACGATAAAATTAATATCAAAACCGAAGAAGATCCTAGATGGATTTCTATCGGTAAGACCTGTTTTGAGAGGGAGAAAGATAGGCTGACTAAGCTTCTTACTCAATAACATGATGTATTTTCTTGGGGGTATGAAGACTTAAAGAATTTTATAAATGGGGAGTTCGTTCATCATATACCTTTGAAACCAGAGGCAACCACTTTCAGGCAAAAACTCAAAAATTATAATCCTAAAGTATCCGAAGCTATTTTTAGAGAAGTGGAGAAAATGTTAAAGGCTCGCATAATATACCCAATTCATCATTCAACATGGATAGCGAACATTGTCCCTATGAGAAAGAAAACAGTGAAATAAGGATTTGCGTGGACTTCAAAAATTTGAACCAAGCGAGCCTCAAAGAAAACTATGCACTTCCCACTATGGATCATATTTTTGCAAATGGTTACTGGATCGAAGGTCATGTCAATACTTGATGGCTATTCAAGGTACAACTAAATCAGCATTGCACTAGAAGACCAGCATAAAACAACCTTCATTACTGCTTGGGGCACCTTCACTTATAGTCAGATGCCATTCAGCTTGATTAATGCAAGAGCAACCTTTCAAAGAGCAATGAGCTCATCCTTTAAGGATTTGAGGGACAAGACAATTATGATATATTTTGATGATTTGACCATTTACTTTAGGAGAAGAAAACATCATTTAAGGGACTTAGAAAAGGTGCTTAATAGATGCAGACAACATGGTATATCCTTGAATCCTAAAAAGTCAGTGTTCTTTATGGAAGAAGGTAAATTGCTAAGGCATATCATCTCTAAAGATGGTATAAAAATTGATCTAGAGAGGGTGAAAGCAATACAGAAGCTAGCTCTGCCCACTAATAGAAGTGATCTGAAGTCCTTCTTTGGTCAAATCAATTTCTTACGAAGTTTTGTTCTTGAATTTTCTAAGAAGGTGAGATACATGTTGAATATGATGAGTGAAAAACATCCTTTTAGATGGAAAGAGGAAGGTAAGAAGGTTTTTGAGGATATTAAAATAGCTATTGCAAATGCCCCAATGTTGGTAAGCCCAAATTTTGAAAAAGACTTCATAATTTATTGTTATGCTTCTGAACATTCCTTGTCCAGTATTTTAACTCAACGGGACAATGAGGGTAATGAGGCTCCAATCACCTCTATGAGTGTTCCATTAAAGAAGCATGAGTTGAACTATACTCAAGTAGAAAAACACGCATTTGTTGTGGTAAAGGCATTGAAACAATTTAGGTATTATATCTTGCATTCTCATTCAATTCTGTATGTGCCAGAAACAACAGTTAAGAGTATATTAACTTAGCAAGAAGTAGGGATGAATAAAAGTGTTGTGTGGGTAACTAAAGTTCAAGAATATGACTTAAATATTAGGCCTACTTCTTTGGTGAGAGGGCGTGTTTTATATAAATTAATGATTGAAAGCAAGGATACATCTCTTGATGAAGCTAGAGAAAAACCTGTTGTTTTGTTTGTTAGCCTTACGGACCCCTAGTTCTCAAATATTGCATATTTTCTAACATATGGTGAATGTCCCCTGAAAATGAGCTATAAGGAAAGGAAAAACCTCAGATTAAAAGCTGCTAAGTATGTCATTCCAAATGGTGTTCTGTATAAAAGAGGAATTGATGGAACCTTTTTAAGGTGTGTGGATGCAGAACAATAGGAAAAATTGTTAAAGGGGTATCATTTGGAGGCTTGTGGAGGACACTTCTCATCCACAATGACTACTTTCAAAATCCTCAAGAACTATTTCTAGTGGCCAAGTATGTTCAAGGATGCTTATAAATTTGTAAAGAACTGTGAGAGATGTTAGCTTTTTACTAGTTTCCTTCAATTAGCAGCACTACCTCTTAAGCCGGTTGTTATTGATGAGCCCTTTCAGCAGTGGGGTATCAATTTTGTTGGATCTTTAAATCTTCCATCAAGTGTTGGGAATACATACATATTAAAAGCAACTAATTATTTCACCAAATGGGTGGAGATTATTCCAACTAAAAGGGCCAACTCCCATGTGGTATGCGATTTCCTAATGGAATATATTTTGTCAAATTTGGGGTTCCTCAAAAGATAGTTTCAAACAATGCAACCTAATTTTCATCTGAGGAGATCTCCCTTTTCTGCTATGAATATGGCATATCACTAGCCCATTCTTCAGACTATTTCCCATAGGGGAATGGATAGGTAGAGTCCAACAATAAGAACTTGATAGCTATAACCAAAAAATTGGTGTCTGATAATCCTTGAGACTAGCATAAGAAACTTTATGAAGCATTATGGGCTAACCGAATTACCCCAAAAAGAGCTATCAACATGGCTCCATTTGAATTGGTGTATGGGATTGGAGCTCAAGTATCATTGCCTCTGGAGCTGTTTACTGCTAAACTACAATCTATTGTTGAGGATCAGTTCTTTGAGGATTCACTGGACAAAAGAACAATGTACTTACACAAGCTAGAAGAGGAAAAGAACAAGCTAGTTGATCATATTACCGAGCATCAGATGAGGGTAAAGAGAATCTTTGACAGGAAAGCTAGACCATGTGGTTTCCTCAAAAATGATGAAGTACTTCTCTGGGATAAAAGGAGAGAACCCAAGGGTGCACACAACAAATTTGAGTCTCTCTGGAAAGGTCCATTTATCATTTCAGAAGTTGTTGGCCCAAACACTTTTCGTCTGAAGTACCCAAATGGAATGGTTCTACCCTTTACTTATAACAGACATGACTTGAAGTTAATCAAGTTCTAAGTTTTGAAGTCCCTTGTCATGTACATAGCCTTTTGTTTTGGTTTTTGTTTTCCTTTCTTGTCATTTTCCTCCGTGTTAGTTTAGGTTTGTTTGTGCTTCTAATTTTCTGAGTTCTCTGTGTACTCAGCGCACACAGTCCCCAATCAGAGCCCTGTTAGTAGTTCTTTGAGTCATCTTTTTTTCAAAGTTCTTTCCTTCAATTTTTGCCTATCTATTTTTTGAAGTCTTTCCCTTGTCGCTTCACATATTCACCATCTCCTGAAGTGATTATTTGAAGTCCCTTTTGCCCCTAGTCAATATCTCTTCCCTCGAACTACTTTGAACCACTTTGAACCTCGGTTCAAAGTAGTTCAACCAAACATTTTGTACTAAGTTTTTCTGGTAGGTGATATGCATAAACTTGTCAAAGTTTTCTTTTGAATCGCTTTGAACCACTTCGAACCTTGGTTCAAAGTAGTTCAAAGTTGTTCAATGGTAGAGGCATTTTGGCAATATTAAATCCTAGTGTACAACACACTATCATCCCACAAGGCAATTGATGGTCATGTCAAAGAATAATGCATAAAACAACAAGAACCTGATGTCATGTCAAGGCTTAAAGATAAAGGAATTCAAATGGCAGAAGGACGCGTGTAAAACCCGGTTGCTGAGCCTAAAGAATCCACACTCTCATGCTATGTAGAAGTTTATGAATACTTTTAGTAGTTGGAAGTTTGTACGTCAGACTGCGGGAGATGAAGAAAAGACTGGCGATGATGCTTGAACTAAACCGTTGCTTTCAGTTACTTTTTGGTGCTTGTTTTTTAAACTACTTTCTTGTTTTGTAACTGTTTCTTTTTTTAACCAAAATGGCTGAGTTTTGAGGGAGGCCTTTCAGATTTGTATGGAAAAACTATAAATGCTAGGGCATTGAATTGGTTTGAGATTAGCAATAGATAGTTAGAAGGTAGATAGTAGAAAAACTCTGATAAAATAGGTACTTTTTAAGCAGCAATCAAAGGATAGTATATGGATGTTTTGCTTTCAAATTACTGTGTGCATGGAAAGGTTTAATATACATATATAAATCATCTCGAATTCTACTTTTGAAACTCAATGTTCGAAGTGTTCAAATCTCTGTTACTTTGTGAACTGTGGTTTAATGATTCGAGATATTGGTTGTTGATTATGTTTGTAAGTTCATTTCAATTTTGGTGCTCGAATAATTGATATCAGTTTGTGATGTTACTCATTCTTTTTAAAGTAGATTTTTTGTATAAGTATATTCAATTGGATGTTTCTTTGAGATATTTGAATTGACCTTTACCTCACTACCTAAGAGTAGTCGAGAGATCCTTACGTGCTTTTGGGTAAAAGTGCAAAAGATAATTTGAATTCATTGTAAATCTAATAAGGGAGCTATACATTTGAAAAATATCAGAGAGAAAGTCAGATAACATGAAATTTTCTCAACTGTTGTGGACATTTTGTAATTTCTGAACCTTGGGCATAGAGTAAATTTATTAAAATAGTTGAAAGGACAATTTGTTCACTAAAAACTATGTATTAGAGTCACCCCTAGTCCTTATATGTGTTTGGGGAGTAGTGTGTCAAAATATGCCTTTTAATGCCCTTAAGAGCAACTAGTGATTAGTTGTCTATTTGATAGGTTATCCTTGTGATTAGGATTACTGAGGAGTGGTCTTAGGTTGTGATAACCTTACCCATCTTATTGAACACTTGTGATGAGTGTTTGGGGTATTTTGGCTTTGTAAAGACACTTATTGTTTCATAACCTTCAATGAAGAGGATTCTAGGAACCGTGTTCAAACCCACTACTGGTTCTATTGCATCACTTTTTTTCAAACATCTCATTTGTTTGCAAATATTATAGCATCACCTAATTTTGACATCTTGAATCCATTTCTCAAGGTTGGAATCAAAATCCAAGTTCATTTTGATGGTCAAAATTGTGATTTAAAATTATGCCTTCTTCTACGTAGTTGACTGACTTTTTGAGGCTTAATCTTTTAATATTTCTTAGGTAAATCATCATTTCTTCACTTCTTCATCATTTCTAGTCTCTTAATATCTCGTATTATTCATTCCATTTTTCTTCTTGTTTTGACCTAATTCTTATGCTCCTCTTTATGGTCATATCTAGTCATGTTATGACATATCCTCATTCTTTGTTCTTAATCTCTTATATTTCACCATGGAACTTGCCTTATCTTGATGTGATCAAATCTACATTATTTTTGCACCTCCTCTACTTCAATTTGATTTTGATCACAAGAGGGTAGGAATACTATGTGTGCAATCTTGCATCTATCTATCTTCTTTGGACATGTCAGTATTCATCTTGGGTTATTATTATTTTTTACTTGTATTATTTACTTGCTTTTAGCTTGGACATATTAGTTCTCATCTTGTATGTTAATATTGTCTTATCTATCTCTCCCAATGTTCAGTCCCACTACTTATTGACTATGCATTAAGGATCATTTATCTCTTTGTGCTTTGTTCTTTAGAGTCAGATCTATCTATCTATCAACTTAGTATCTTCATTCTTTCACTTAATGTGTTCCTAGATTGATCACACATTATTCAAAGAAGGGCAAATGTAATTAACTAAAAATGGTCAGCTAGACTATTAGCCCCCTTTCTAGTAACTTTGCATAATTTATCTATCACTTATCTTTGATCAAATCATCACTTTACTATTTATTCAAATATAACCTATGGTTTGACCACTTTATCTTGGTCTTTTATTTAATTGCAATAACTTGTCCCCTTTTAATTTTATAAAATCCCCAATGTCCCACTTATTCTAAGTGTGCACATGAAAAGAACTATCCCTATTTTAAAAATAAAAGGATAAGCATTTTTGTCTCACATGAGGGACACACTTTTCAAGGTGGGTGGAATCTCCTTTTTCTTCTACACATCTTTTGCCTCTTAAACACTACTGTTGATTTTGCCTCTTGGAGATTCTTGTGTACAAAGTCAACATGAGACTCATTATCCACCCTTAATTTTCCCTCTTAATATCTACTATCTATTTCTCTTAAAAAAGAGGATCTCTCCTCTCTCTCTCTCTCTCTCTCTCATAATGTCGAGCTCCTGTGCTATTGTTATCCTACAGGTTTTTTCCTAGAGCACTTGGAGTACTCATCTTGCACTTGAATTTTCTTACTTGCATTCTAATATTAGTCCTTTTATGCAATAGCTTATCTCTTCTAGTCTAATTAGGGGTTTTGTAACTCTTTGTTATCTTATATTTTGCATATCATTTATCTTTATTTGCATTTGCATTTCATAATTTGATTCTTGTATATTGCCACTCTTGCCTCTACTCCTTTGATCTTTTATTCTATGGTGCACTTTGCAAGGCTTGCTTAAACTAGGTTCATTTGAGAGCCACAATCTCATAGCTCTTGCATATCATTGATACAAAGCTATAGGCCACTTTTTGAGATGCTCTTCATCATATGTATTCTCAAGTACAAGGATCTATAAAAGTGTGTCCCCACTTATACACACATTTAACACTTGTAATATTTATGAATATTTTAAATTAATATGGAGTGCGATAAATGTACCTTTCCCTTTTGACATGCCTATGACTCTACCTAAATTGAGGTAGGAGTGAAAAACTAGGTAATATCTTTTGTAAAATAACTACGTGTCTAACTTTTAGACATCAAGATCAATAACCTAAAATAGCTCATTAGGCACAAATTCTTTTAACATGATTGAAACCTAAACAAGTCAATGCAGAATTTATATAGCCCTCATTTACTGATTGAGTACACTTAATGATCTGTGACAATGAGGTATGAAACTTCACTTTCTTGAATGATACACATTTTCTCAACTAGATAACATGAATTATTTATATTTTGGTATATTCAAAACATATTTTGAATATGATTGCAACTCATTTTATGAACATGACACTTATGACATGGAAACTTATTAAAAACCTATAAAACTAAAACTAACTTACTATGCTTGAAAACACTTACAAAAAACTAAAGACAAACATGCCTTAACCTCACCAGTAGCAAGAAATGCATGGTAAACAAAAACATTTACTAGTTGGATGAATATTTTTCTTTTGTCCTAAAATTCCAAAAATGCACATGGTTATTGGATTAAAAAATAAAAATTACTTAACCAATTGACACAAGATTTCTTGAAGAGTGAAAGTGATCCCACCTACTTTATTCTACTGATTCAAGAAATGGGAAATTTGATGGATCAATGGGATGCATATGATTTTTCTCATCAAAATGTTCATACTCATGTGTTGGTATGATTGAGATTTATTTTCTTGCATCCAGCTGAGCTAGATGCCTAATTGGACAACCTCTTAAGAGTACACACTTGGATCTCTTTTTGTTGGTTGCTTCTCTTTCTATTGGTTCATCATGGTTGTCCAATATAATTGATAACCATTTCAACTCCTCTTCCAAGGTTAAAGGACCTTCATCTTCTATTAAAACATCTAATAACTTGTCAAATCTATCAACTTGTGAAAGCCTCATAGGAATCAACTCTATCTTGAATTCTTAATGATCAACCAATGAGTCTATTAAGGAGATGTACTCCAAAATAGGATTTCCCTTAGTAGGAAATTTCTGAGGCATTGATATGTCTTCTTCTAACAAGTTGGGTCTTGATATACAAACATCAATATGGATAGAAAAGCCATTAATGATAGAGTCCAATAATTCATCCTCAAGGCTCTGTTAGCTTCTATATCGTCATAATGTACCTCCCTAACTGAACCTTCTTCATTTGTATCCTTTTTTTTGCTACAAGATTGGGCTAATGTGAGTATAACCCCTGCATCCTTATATTTACTCAATAATTTTTTTAAATTTCATTAGACCAAAATGTTGGAAGTTTATTAAGAAAGTGAGATATTAGTTGGGGGGGGGGGGGGGGGGGGGTTGAATTAGAATCAATAAAACTTTTATCCTTCAAAACAACTTAACTGCATTCACCAGTTAACCCATCTCATATCTAGATCATGCATAACATACCTTAAAAATTTGAAATAAATCTAAAATGTATCACATCGACATGAAAATGTAAACACATAATGCAAGAGATTTTGGATGCCCAGAAACCCTCCGAGGTAAAGGTAAAGTTAGGGTGGGGATGACATCCACAACTCTTCACTATTGCAGTAATAAAGTTCACCTGTTAGGGCTACAAGTTTGATAACTTTTGATGATATACCCTATGAGGGGTTTGCCTTGTTAAGATCTTTACAAGACTGTTAGGTCTACCTTGATTAAAGGATTTAAAACTTACAATCAAGTAAGCACTCTATTAAGATATTTACATAGGCTTGTTAGGACCACTCTTATTCACTTGCCAAAATGATCTAGTACCTAATCCTTTGGTCTGCACTTACAATGTTGATTACAGGTCTTCTCTTTCAGTTCTCTGATCTCATCTCCTATATGATATATCTTTGCTTTGCTCTTCACTACTTCACTCAGTCGCTATACTCTATCACTTCAAAACTTTTCTTGTAGCCTTCAAAACCTAACTCCCTTGCATAAGCATTCATAGTATTCACATACAAACATAATAGGGTTTGGATCTTCCCTTATAAAGACATACATAGAGTCTTCTAGAATAAAATCAATGATTTGGATGTTTCCCCTTTTGCCTCTTCATCTGATTGGTTATCTTTCCTTTATAGGGATTGATCCACATAAAAATGTGTAACAAACTTTATAACAAACTCTATGATCATTAAAAGTTGTTTACATGTTGTCTCAAACCAGTTTACCTTAAAGTTTGTGCCATTACAAACATTCTTGTTCAAATTATGCCACTTGATACATAATGTATTTGATGCTCGATCATAATTGTTCTTTCTACTGACACTCAATACGATATCCACTTCCTCATGTTTTCTCGGTATTAACTAAAGTTGGCTTGCATAGGAATACTTGGTGACCATAGGATTTATTGGCTCCTATAGAGCTCAACATATGCAATATTGTTTACAAGTCTTAACAAATACATGACTCATCCTATAAAGAATGTTGAAAACAAATTGATACAAGTATGATAAACATGTTTCAATCATTATTTTGTCACTGATTTCAAATCTTCTACTTGTTGGTAAGACAATTGCTTATATGATTTAAGTACTATAATTTGTTTGGTTGACAAAGAGGATTTGATCAAGTGAGGTAATGATAACACCTAGAGGAAAGGTTGAGTTATGATATGAAAAGGAGTACAAGAATCAATTAAGATAGTGATATTATAGTGCATTGATAATCTACTTAAACTCGCAAAGGTTGGTTACACTAAGTAAGTTTAGATGAACAAGTTAAATGAAGTTTGTCTACCAAGCTTGACTGAGTGGATAATAGGTGTCAAGAAAAGTTAGTGCGAGATGAGTAGAAAATTTTTTGGAGTCAAGCAAAGTCAGTTTCAGTGTAAGCCAAGTGAAATAGTGTAATTTGGGTAAAGTTTAGTTGATGTCGAGCGCTAATAAACTTTAGTTCGTGCCGAGTGTTTTGATAGTGGATGTTGAGCAATGCAATATGTGCCAAGCATCAGAAGCCAGTTAATATCAAGTGTTAGTATTATGAGAAAGATCGAGAATTCGATGAATCTGTATTGACAAGTTTGATTTCTTAGATTATGTGAACCATGTGGAAGATAAGGTTGATGAGTTGGTGGCATAGAATTCATGGTAAATTGTTTTGAGGTGAATTTAAAGAGGATGAAAGGAGAAGTTTCTAGAAGGGAATTAAATGAAATAAGGGGTAGATTCATTGAATCCTACCATATTTGACCTAATCCTAAATGGATGATGGAGGTTGAATGACAAAATATCTTAATTCTCTATTTATGGAGATGGTTGGTCAGAAGCAAAGGTTGTCATGTGTGAGAACCTAAGGAAGAAAAGGAGTCTAGGGTATTTGCTTCATTTAGTGACCTAAGAGAAGAGACTACATTAGTAAACAAAGAAAGAAGGCTTAAGGGTATGGATGCTTGAAGGGTGAACAAGCTGTCAGAGCTAAAGAGTGTGAAAGCCAAGAAAAATGGAGGACTAAAGTGGAGATCTATAATTTGCAAATGAAGTTGTAAGTTGTTGTCAGATCAAGCCTTATTGTTACTCTCTAATCATTGTATCAATCTAGGGTAAATACTTTGGATTAAGGTTGATCTAACAGTCATTTGTAAATCCTTTAACCGAGTAACATTCCAAGTGAGTGATCTAAAGTTCTCTACCAAGATTCACTCCTAATAGGGTGATTGAAATCCTTTAACTAGGTCACATTTAACAATGTGCATTGTAACCTTTAACAGGGTTGGCCTTTTACAGGGCATCACTCTAGAAGAGTGAGAATGAGTAGCATGTTATAGGTGGTATTTCCCAAATTGGGTTTCCACATTAAATCGTTGTGTCAAATGTGTTATTGAATCTGTTATGTTTCATATTTACATTTTTACAAATTAATTTGATAGTAACCTACAAATTTAAGTGATTGCATAATCTGATGGATGCATGCATGATGAAAATGTTTTATGGATATGGGTTCACTAAGCTGTGAAAATTTTTAATTGTACATTTGGACCTTGGATAACTGATTCACCCCTCCTCTTAGTTATTCTAAAGAATTCCAATAATTGGTGTCAGAGCCATCTGCTTAAGAGGACTAGTTTGAAGGTACTAGAAGCACAAAGATCAAGATGTCAAAAAGAGAAGTACCCAAGCTTAATAGAGATAACTTTCCTGCATGGAAAAGTTTGATGAAGCTACATCTAGGAGGGCTTTGAGATCATGCATAATCTACCATTATTCTTGGGCATACTAATCCTACTGGAGCCCTAACTGTAGAAGATCTGAAAAAGAAGAAAGAACACAACCATGCAATGTTGGAGATTGCCTCGGCCCTAAGCTATGTTGACTTTGATGATATCAAAAATCTTTATAATGCAAAGAAAATGTGGGATGCTCTATACACTATCTATGGAGGTGCCAAGAAAGTTCTAAGAGCTAAAGCTGGAAGTCCCAGAGTTAAGTTTGATGATATGAGACTGCAAGAAGATGAGAATATTGCTCAATATTGCTCTAGGATAAAAGATGTTAATGCAATAAGAGGAGCTACTATAAAAATAGATGATGATATTGTACTAAGTAAAGTTTTGAGAACGTTTCTGCCTATTTATGCTATTAGAGTTTTTGCAATACAATAACTGACATGTATGCAAGGGAATGATCTAACTCTTGAAGGTCTGGTAGGTTGGCTCACTACTTTTGAGCTATCTAACTTTGATAATTATAAACCTAAAAATATTGAATCTTCTTTCAAAGCTAAGCTATCATTAAAGGAACTTGATGAGAAGAAGAAGAAGAAAAAGACAAAATATGTGTCTAGTGACTGTTGGTCTGACTTTTTCTGCAGTAAAAATTCTTCAGTTAAACCATAGAAAAGTCAGAAGTTCTATGTCTAAGTGAAGTATAAGGTTTTGGATAAACCATCTATAAGAAATATTCGCCTTGTAAGCCTTACATTCATCTCTATTTATAAATGGTCGGGCGCGAAAATTTTCAAAATTCAAAAGAAGCGAATATGCTTCCGTATTCCTTTTCCTCTCTCCCGGGTTACCTTTCTTACTGTTTCTCCCAACCGTCAAATCTGATTAGATCTACCGCTGGCGTTATCTCGCTATTGAAAGTTGCATGCTCATTAAGTATAGCGAGATAGTGAGTGTCGAGTTTTTTAAGCGGTGGGACCATGAAGTGAACGTGCGGCGATCGAAGATTTGCTATTTAATTGCTTTATTGTGCAGGTATACTTTGCAATTCGCCATAAAAAGGGGAAGAAGGACCCACTAGAATATCTGACATCAGAGCCGGAACGTTGATTTTTTTGGAAGTTCTGCCACTTCGCTATCAGAAAATTCAGGCACTTCACCGTTAGCGAAGTAGCGAGGCCACGTGAAAATCTTAAAATGATGACATTGCATCTTGCTTGTATCATAATTACACCAGGTGGCATGACCTGTCATGAATACTGTTGTCAGAATCAGTTTTAATTAACGAAAGTAATTACTGGGTACCCCCTTGCTTTTTCCGGCACAGAATCCTTTTAAGTGCCGAAGCTCGCTACCTCGCTATCGGAAAGTTGAGGTGCTTCACCGTTAGCGAGTTAGCGAGGCCCCGTAAAATGGTAAAAGATCGGCAAGATCTATGATGACGTGTAATGACAGGTGACTGATAAAATTTGATATGTGCTAGCTATGCAGAGATCCGATTCTCATTAATGCCTACCTGACTAAATGTACAAGAAATATGGAATGTCAGTTTGAAGTGAATCAACGGAGCTCGCTATCTCGTTATGAAGAGTTGCAAGGAAGATAATTATAGCGACATAGCGATATGGGCCCACCGCCTTCTTTCTTAAGAAGTCCTGTAGCGTATCGTTCGATCATTTCTTGGTCCGATCAACGGCTGTCGCCGCCTCGTGATGGCAAGGTGCTAGTTCTTTATGCATAACGAAGTAGCGACATGCTGACATGTGTTCTCCGTCGTCAGTGGGTTTAAAGGTAAGCGCCATCAAAAGAAAGAATTATGTACGTGGCAAGCTCTCATTGGGTAATATAACTGACATGGCAAGTATAACTCCTAGTTGTTCTCTGTGTACCGCATGATCGTAGGATCTTTGAAGATCAACGACGCAGTTTTAAATAAAAAATGTAGTGCCACTCTCTGTATTAATTAGACAAGAAAGCTTCATCCGTGAGAAAAAACAGAGTATAATACAAAGAGATTGCATCAGTTTCATTTCACGCGAGAAAAGATTTGAAGCCATTCTTGTGCAGAAGCTATTACTGAAAGAAAAGTGTGCCAAGGTTGATAAGAAATTGTCAAGTTATCTGTTCGTGAAATTTTGCAGGAATTCAGAGGAGATTTGAGACAGAATTCAAGTAAGTAAAACTGCCATCATCTCTATGAGCTTTTAAGTTTTAAAGAGGATAGCTCAAGATGCCTCCTAAGAAGGGATTTACAGGAGCAGTAAACTACCTGGATAGAAATGTGCATGATGATTTGCTTGAGTTACTTCCTGAGTCCACTGTAGAAACGGTGCAAGTTAAGAGGTTGACGTCACTCAATCCTAGGCTTAGGGTAGCTGATGGATTGTATGATAAGGGTAATTGGGTCCGGGATGCTCAAACTGCTCAGACTGGTTTGAGTTTATTCAAGAAATGGTTTTAAATAGAGAACAAGAAGGGGAAGCACTACCAGTCCAATTATGGAGTGCAGACATGACCTGGGAAGCAGAAAATGCTAGCTTCGTCAGATTTGATAGGCACTTTGCCTCCAAACTAAGGTGCCTCTTATTGAGTGATAATCCCAGAATCCCTAAGGCATTAATGCACCTTATCAGGCCTATGGACAAAACCCACAATCTAAAGGTTTCACATAATTGGGGAGATATTATCCCATATTCAGTCTCAATGGTCATCAGGGTCTATGGTTTCAAAGGAACACCCCATGTGTTACCCTATCAGGTACCCTTGAAGGTAGGGATAGCTGAATTTTTGTGGCAGTTGGGAGGAGTGGAGGAGGCCTTTTTGCACAAAAGGGGGACAGGATCAATTTTTCCTACTTGTACTATAGCCCACCAATTTGTGATAACTAAAGAAGGGTGGGCCTTTCTCCATAAATTTTTGGATCAATACAAAATGGCAGTGTCTCACTCTCGTTTTTGTGATACAGTAGGTTTCTTTAACTCTGCCCTTAGATTGAGAATCAAGCTGCGTCCAGTTCAGCATGAATTCTATTTTCCAGAAGATGTAATAAGAAATGAATATTCTCTCCATGAGCAAGAAATAAAGAAAGAAAAATGGAGAGTCTATTCAAAAGTTTTGGAATTCATTAATTGTTTTGATAAAAATTTCAGTCCTCTTAGTAATGCTGCAAACAATGCAGATAAAGTACATAAGCTCATGAGTAATTTCTCTGAGATAATGGAGGTAATGAATGAGAAGAAACAACATTTTATTAATTCTTTTCCAGATAAAGCCAGAGAAATTATGAGAAAATTGGGTTTCACTCCCAACATTGGAGTAGGTCCACTGGTGGTACGGAAGAAAACAGGATATACTATTGTCCGACAGCAGGTGCCCGTTGTGCATAAACAAAAACAGATTGTTGGATCTTCCAGCACTGTCCTAGAAGAAAGACCCCCTGAACCTTCCCCCTAAAAGAAGAAGAATAATAAGGGAGGAAGAATCCCCTGATGAAAGTGGCTCACCTTCTCAAACCCCAATGAGAGTTGAGGAAGAACAACTCACCAGTGAGCAATTTGAACAAATGGGGTCATAAGGAGAAATTTTTGTTACACAAGCAGAGATTGATGAAGGCAACCCTCAGGAAACCCCTGTACCAAGTTTTGAATTAACTACAGCAGATTTCAGAGGAAGGGAATTGGACCCTGTTTTGGAACAAGCCAGTCAGCATTTTTTGTCTGATAACAATTTTGTAAGATCTAGGGCTTTCCATCAGTTTGCGTGGAGAGTAAACATGCACATTTTTGAGCAAAGGTGCAATAATATGAGAACAGAACATCCAGAAATGGATGAGACCTCCATTCAAAATACAATAAAGGAACAAATGGTTCAAGAGTTCCAAAATATAACCCCTGATGAGGGAAGACAGATGGTAAAAAATGCTAATGTTTTATTATTGCCCAATTGGGACATTGCTGACGCATTAGTTTTTAATTCTGTTTCAAATAATTTAGGACTCCAGGATCCGAATAAAGAGGAATTCTTGGGTACAGCATTCAACAATGATCAAGCTGCCCTTGTTATGTGGTCCCTGAGAAGAGGATCCAGAGTTACTTCATCACAGCCTGATGACTCAAGATTGACAGGGAGTATCATTGTAAGAAGAGTTGCTGACACTTCAAATGTACAGGCAGCCCACATGAATGTGGATTATTCTAAATTTTCCCTGGCTACTGTGGAAAGAGAAGAGAGGGAAATGATGGATATGCATAATAAATACGAAGTAGTGGTGGAAGCCTATAATCAAGAGGTGAAGAGGAGAATTGAGTTAGAAAACAGGATATCTCAACTGGAAAAGGTACTTGGAAAGAGAAAAGTGGGAGAATCCAGTACATTGAGAATTGCATATCCCCCACAGTCATCTGTGGGATTAACCCCTATTATTGAGATACCTGACACCCCTGAAAGACCCCAATTCTATACTGCAGAGGAATTTGAAGCAGAAAAAACCAAATTACATGAGTGGCAGATAGAATTTAGAAATCATCAGGAAGAGAAATGGAGGCAGGGCGTGACATACTTGAGGGATAAAATACAATGGTCAAATTTTTATGACCAGTTGACAAGAATTGTAACCCTCATAGATGAGTTAAATAAAGAAAAGAATGGACTAGACTCCCTTGCACAGAAGTGGAGACAGAGGAATAATGATGTCACGATTGTTTGTATCTCTGCAGTTCAAATGCCTTACCATCAGGTTGAAAGAATTTTTGATTTATTAAATCAATTAGATAACTTTGAAAATAAAAGAGATTCTTTACAGAGGAAATTGACACTCTGTTTTTCAAGATATCTTGCTAAAAAATTCACCCTATTCCCTTGTGCCTTAGAAACTGTTGATACAGTAAAGGAAAAGGACAAATGGAAAAAGGAAATGGATGAATTATTTGATAACAGAATAACAAACATCATCAGTGAGACTGGCTGTTGGTTTTGGGCGAAGACAAATGAAGAGCTGGTAAAGATACAATTGTATTATGCTGATATAAGAAAAGAATTCGATGAATTAGAAGATAATGCCAATTCTTTAATAAAGATACAAAGAGAAACCCTAAGTTTTGATTGGCTAGATGATGATACTTTCAACAGATGGAAAGATCAGTTTAGTGAACAGATGTCAGGAGAAGATGATGAGGAAGATGTAAGAGTAATAGTTACTCTTGTAGTCAGCAATGATGACATAGAAAATCCCCAGGTTAAAGTGATTTTGCATGCAACAGAAGATGATACATCACTTGCAGACCTTATGGATATGTACTCTGAAGATGAGGAATGATTGCAAGAACAGACCATAACAACCAAGAAGCATAACAGAAAGGGACCCGCCAAGAAGTGCTGTTGTAATCAACCTTTCTGTTATTCTTATTTTTTGTTTTTCAAAAGAAGGACACCTGTCACCTACTGTAGCCTGAAGCTTGTTGCATCTCATATTATTTAAGTGAGATCCCAAGGCTAAAGATGGGTCCGAATTTGGTTTTCACTAAGTGTTGTGCTTAGTTCTTTTTTGGTCCAAACATTTTTGGAAAGAAATTTATAGTATGCTTTTTCTGTCAAAATCTCTGAGAGATGGATGAATGTAAAAAGAACTGCGCTTCTTCTCTGAAGGTTTTTCTGGGTTTTTTGTAAAGGATATATCATTTTCAAAGGAAATGAATACAAGTTATGAACTGTCCCCATATCTGTTCTTCTCTGAATTTTGTCTCCTTTTTAATACTGAGTTACCTTGATGTTGTGTGAGTAAAAGCTTATGCAATTGATTACAATTTAGTAAGACTGTACATCCATTTGTTATTGCTGTTAATTCAATGGATTAAGTAAAGGCTTTGATGAATGTGATGAGGTTGCTTGGGTGTTAATAAGGATTCTTGAATGATAAATTCTGGTAAGAATTGCTGATGAAAATTCGTTGCAAGGCAACAAATTAGATCTAAAAATTTACTTGACTCTGAATTCCCAATGGATTAGGCACTGATCGAGAGTATTTCAGCCAAAAGAGAAGTATATTATAACTAGGATTTTCAAAATACATCATAAAATCAATTTTCATTTATCTTTCCTGTAAGATTTTCAAAGTTGGCCAGCACTTGCCTGCCTAGATTGTTTTAGCTTCATTTAGCCATTGTTGTTGGAAACATCTGCAGAGCTATAGAAGATTTCTTGGCCATATCTGTTTCAAGGGATGTGTTTGTCTGATTATTTACTTATATGTTTAAGGATTTAGAGATGAGAATCAAAATGAAACTAAGAATAATTCTCATACAATTATTCCATCTTTGAACCATCCCCGGGTGCACCCGCCCTGGTTTTACAGAGCCAAAAGAGTAGAAAACCGTCTAAGGTTTTATGGAAGTTGGGTCCTAATACTTTGCATATGCAAGTGATAATGAGAATTGGCTATTCTTTAGGTTGTGTATGTACTGATATCTAGGTACTAAGCCTTTTGTCGCCTAGTAGTTTTAGTACTAGTAACATCAAAATAAAACACCAACAGTGACAATGATACAAATGAGCAAGATGTAGATCGATAAAATTGAAGCAATATTAAAAAGGAGATTTCAAAGAGATAAAGGAAAGTTTAAAGGTAAGTTACGTATCATCTATTTCAATTGCAATGAGGTTGGTCATATTGCTACTAGATGTCTAGAGAAGAAGAATTACAGAGGTGGTGACAAGTACAAAAGTAGAAGAGATGAAGACAAAAAAGGCTATAAAGACAAAGACAAGAAGTCTTGCTACATTGGTAAGGAGGAAACAAAAGATGGATATGAAGATCATGGATGAAGTTGTGTATGTTGCAATGAAAGATGAATTTGAGGAGGATGAGGCAACTGCATTAGTGTCTAGTGTGAACAAGAATGACAGATGGATCATTGACAGTGGGTGTTCACATCACATGATTGGAGATAAAAGTAAGTTCATTACCTTGAATTATTATGATGGAAATAGTGTAAGGTTTAGTAATGATGCACCATGTATGATAAAGGGAAAAGGTTCAATCAAGTTCACAGAAAAGATTTTATGTGACAATGCTTATTATGTTGAAGGACTTAACTATAACTTTTCGAGTGTGTCACAGCTAAATAATTTGGGATGTAAGGTTGAGTTTGAGAACAAAATTGCTAAGATATATGATGTTGATGGAAAACTGATTGGAAAAGGTGATCAAACTAGAAGTAGTTAGCCAATAGGCTTTTCTTATGAGGTTGTTTGCAACCTAGAATTGTCTCGCACCTAAAAAATGATGCCCATAAATGGTTTCAAACTGCTAATAAGTTGTTTTTTAATTGTAATTTATACTATAATGATCTCCATGTCAAATCATATCATTCATTAGGCTGTAGCTGTTCATGTCAAATCATATTGTAGGTGTTTTCTATTTGGAAAGAAGAACCTTATTTTTTTGAAATCAACAATTATTGATGGATAAGAGGGATGGATGACTATCCAAGCCATCACACACACACACACACACACACACACACACACACACACACACACACACACACACACACACACACACACACACACACACACACACACACACACACACACACACACACACACACACACACACACACACACACACATATATCGACTGATAAAATTGCTTCGATAAGATTGAATGTCTCATAAATGCACTCAATGATGATAACAGGCTATCTCTCTACTCTATTTCCCTCTGTCCAATGTCAGTCACAAGATTTTCCATCTTTTATCATATAAATTTGGGTAGGTAATTACAACTAATGACTTCAGTTGAGTGATTATATATGGGTTTCGTAGGAATGAAAATCTAATTTCATTTGGGTCATCTCATTGTAGGGTTAGACTAGTGGAAGGATTATACTGGTAACTCATCTTCGCTACAACTAGCAGATCTTTCAGTCGAATTTATCCATCCATCTCCTTTGGGAAATGAAATAGAAAAATGCTTCAGCAATGTGAGAAGGGAAAATTAGATTATGGAAAATTTCTTTTATGCCTTAGATTCCATAGTGGTGGAGACACGTGTGGCTAAAAGCACTCATGCACTGTGTGGGCCCATTCATCGTGGGCTCCCCCTCTTTGCAGTTTGACAAGCATTGCAACAAATGGCTAGATTTGAAATCGGTACAGTTGGTCATCTATGTTTCCTTTGGTAGCTTCATGACCATGATGAGAGGTCAGATAAGGAAAATAGTCGTTGGTCTCATGAAGAGCGGGTGCTATTTCATTTGGGTGCTTCGTCCAAATAGAGAGGTGAGTCATTTTTCAAATATGTTGCCAAGTGGATTTCTAGATGAACGTGAAGGGTGGGGCAGAATCTCATCTTGGTTTCCATAGGTGGAGGTTTTGAGCATCTTGTTGTGGGAGGGTTTTTGAGCCATTGAGGATGGAATTCCATTAGGGAGAGCCTTTCGGTGGGTGTTTCTTCTTACATTGGACCAGTTCTATAATGTGGTGGCATGACTTCTGTCGTAGAATGTGGCTTTGACAAACTGCCTCAAAAAAATCACAATTCATGGTGCAATATTTGTAAGACATGCACAAAATGATTTGTTGACAAGGCTTTATAAACATTCAAGAAAGAGCAAATGAGCAAGCATAGTATAATGATTATAAAGTTGATATAAATGATCATGTTCATTTGTGCCAAATTTTCACGGATCATTTTCCAAATTGCCTAAAAAAATCATTGTCTTGTGAGAATGCAATGTGTGTACTAACCTTTCCAAATAGATTTCTAGGATAGTCATAAGTGTGGAATTTGACCACATATTTGAGCTTCCTAATTTTGTTTTGTAGAAGGGAGTGGTGGGAATATTCTGGTAATAGATCCCAAAAGAAAATGTCGATTCATTGGTGGAGTTGAATAGTTTTCTCAAGGTACCCTGCTGCCAACTTCTTGGCTACATTGTTGGTAGCACCTTGGGAAGTGACAAAATGGACATAGAGCATGTTGGGTTGTGTTGAAGATGGAATAGAAGCAAACCATTTGTAAACCACTGCAAAATTTCTAAAAAGTGTGTTGTAAATAGTGACAGAAGCCATTCATGACTATGAGAAACATGTTGAGTCCCATGGAATTGGCCTACACAATAAATCCATTTATGGGTGGGCAATTTGCGGAGGTGTTATTGTAGTTGAAGATTTGTTCCCTTATGGCTTCAAATGAATGCCCCAAATCGGGATCTACATAGTTTTACTCCTTGGTGAAGATGATTTTCTCCAATTTGAGGTCCCCTAGGAAAATAATATTTCATTCCTACCCAGTTACACCGTCGATTTCAAGGTTGGACTACTTCATTCAGTGCACCATGTGGTCAAAGGTTCGATTCTCCATGACCAAAATTACTATGGTCTAGTTTGGACAACTAATATTACTCTTGGTTGAGTCTCTGCTTTTGAGAAAATGAAACAAGTCTGCCATTTCCTCCATTAATGGTCGCCTAGAGTTTTGCTTCTTCTTCATCTTTGGATGAATGGACAATCACAACGTGGCAAGTGGAAATTTGGATCTTAAGTGGACTTTGTGTGTTGTGACAAGGTAAAAGCACAAACCTATGTCACCATTTGTGATATCCAATAAGGTTACAACCGAAAGGGTTTCAGTCCTAACAGTTTCAACCAAAACATCTACGGCCATACAGACGTGGCATTTTTCTACATTGATGTGGCAGGGGGGGTTACAGTCGAAACCCCTTTGGTCGAAAGGGTTTCGACCGTAATCTTAGTGGATTTATAAATACTGGAAAATTACTTGTCGGTGGTCATTTCACTATTGCGATTTTCAAGTGGTTAGAGTGTTTCAGCTATAATAGGTAAGTGCATTTTTTACATTTTTTTAATATTTTTTAGTTATTACATGTTAGCACTAATGAAATTAATTGTTTTAAAGTCTTTTAGTAATTAAATTAATTATATTTTAAGTCTTTTTAATTAGTTGATTATTTAGACTAGTTAATTTTCTTTATATAGTTAGATCTTGATATGTTAAAGATTAAAAAACTATATAGTATTTTTTAATTAAATATGTACATTTAATCATAAATGTAGATTTTACATGATCAAACATAGAAAATTCAAGTTGAGACTTAGATAACTAAAGTAATTACAATTGATAAAACATTAACATAGTACAAACCTATATAGATAACTAACATGTAACTTGAAACATTAGGTAGAACTAAACTATAATAAGTTCTAGGTGTTCAAACTTGAAAACTTAAAATTTAACCAACTTCAAACTTAGAAAATTTGGAAACTATAATAACATGTACATGAAACTTTGAAAACTTGTTAAGAGCTCAAGATAGCTAAAAATTAGTTACATTTTAGAAAACATTAACATAGTAAACCTATATGTACTAAATAACATACAAGCATATTTTTTGTTCATATACATGAGCTAAATGTACATATTTGAGCTAGATGTTCACATACATGAGCTAGATGTACTAAATAACATGTGCATATTTTTAGTTACATTCAACTTTGTACATATTTATATACATTCAACTTTGTACATATTTATATACATACATGTTTCAAATTAATCTAACTTTCAATTTTATATGTACTTATGTATGTATATCTTAACTTTGCATTTATAGATAGAGATCTTTGCATATATCATTATGGCATCTGGTACTGGTGGAACACCTACATCCTCAGGGGAGGCTAGTGTTCAAGGAGGGGGTCATAGTGCTGACTCAGGCACAACACATAGACCGATATCATCCTCTGAGAAGAGACAATGTTTATTTGCAGATATTATTGCTAGATTATCTCGTGCTCTTGACTATCTTGATTCTAGAATGTTGACTTCTACCACTGTCCCTAATAGGGAGAAGATTATTTCTATTAGATATGAGTTCTACTAGATGATCGAGACGATCTCTACGTACAACCCATTTGATGATAGTAGTATTGAGACATTTTACTCTTCCCTTTCTTACAGTGTCATTAGCACTATGAAGTATACACAGATTGATGGTGAGGTCTCCACTGCTATGGTGAAGACCATGTTTCCCTTTTATACAAATAGGCCTAGGGTTAGAGGTTATTTAGTGATGAAGTGTACAAATCAGCTCATTGCTCCATTTATATATCCTCGGTGGTTAGCTGCGCATCATATGTGGCCATAGAAGGATGAGTTTCCTCTTTATTTTTGCAAACAATTGTTTGCAAAATTTCATTTACATCATGATGTCGATTATACAATGTTTCCAAGTCATGTTGGACAGGGCCTCGACCTATTGTCAAAGAGATTTAGACCTGCGGAAACCCCTGTGCCTGTTAATAAATGAGCAATAGTGGGTCCAAACCTTTTGGTCATGCTGAGAGGTCCACAGATGATTGCTGCAGGTTTGACTGGTCTTGATGATACAGTCAAGAGTCAAATATTTTCTAGCATTATCATAGTTGCCACACACTTACAAGAGATATCTTTAGATAGATGTGGCATATATATGATACAATCTCGTGGTCCCATTTCGACAGGTGCATCCTCTAGCATAGGAGCTGATGATCTATATGATATAGCAAATATACCATCGCCACTAGAGGTTTCAGCTATATTAGATGTGGATGCATTGTGTCATATGGCATCTTGTTTAGCATCTAATCTTCTTGGTTCATATCAAGCCTTGTCGATAGTCACGAGGATTCCTCTTCATGACATTGGTGGACACATCAACCATATTTTTTCATGCACGGTAGGATCATAGCCTTCACAGAGATAGGAGGATACCCCTGCACATTCTACAGCACTTGCTCCTATAGAGGGCCATACAACACCTATCCCCACACCTACTCAAGATCTTGTAGCACCTGCATTCCATGATTCAAATATTACTCTATCACTACATGATTTAGATATCAGTTAGATTGGTAGAGCATTACATGATGCTACGGTAAATATTGTAAATTTATATATATTTATATTTATTTGTTACTATATTTTACACGTGTATACAATTTGTTTAGCGTACTCAAGATCTTTTATATGTATGTACTTAGGTCTATACATACATATTCTTGAGTGATTCAATTTAACTTGTGTACATGTACATGTGTGTTCTATAGGGTCTTAGTGATAGTCTATTGCATTTTTTGGAGATCTTCAAACCTCGACAGATCTTGCACGACATGAGTAACAAGTATGTTATGTATTTTTTATTATATATTTGATAGATATATATTGTACATATGATATAATGCATGCACGTATACATGTATAATTTTATAATTTTACAAATTTCTTTCATTTGACATAGGGTTCATATCCAAATTATAGAGCCTTTTGGGATCAGGGATCAGGGATCAGGAGGGGGATGTGGTTGATCTTAGTTTACACATGTCTATTTCATTGATGTTGGGATATATATATATATATATATATATATATATATATACACACATACACATACATGTCATTTCAGATACTTTGATATTGAGATGTATGTTATTTCAGATACATTTGATACATGTGGTATTTTAGAGACATTTGATGTGGTATTTTGGATACATTTTACATGGGTATGTACATTATTTCATAGATGTGTTATTTTACATAGATGTACATATTATGTTCATGTTGAATGCATGTATTTTTTCAATATTCATATTTTTATTTCATAGATCATGTGTTATTTTGTAATGTATGTGTTGCAATATTTAATCAATAAATTTAATACATATTTAAGAATATAAAAAATACTAGTTAATGTCTTATGTACATGTTAAATTGATCTTTTAATGTCTTAATCTTTTATGTTTACATATGTGTTATTCATCTTAATGCCTTATTCATGTTTTCAATATTCATGTTTATGTATATGTTATTCATCTTAATGCCTTAATCTAAGTGTAATTAACTATATTTAATGACATGTCTTAAGGGGAGATCCTAAATTATACATAAGAATGTAGATTAAAATGTATTTTTAATTTCATAGATGTATGTATATATGTTCATGTTAAAAATAGACATGTATGTTTTCAATATTCATGTTTATGTATATGTTATTTTTTTAATGCCTTAATCTAAGTATAATTAATTATATTTAATGACATGTCTTAAGGGGAGATCCTAAATTATACATATATAAGAATGTAGATTAATGCACAGGTAAAAATATAACATATACATGTACATAATAACATATAAAGAGTATGACTTAAAGAATGCATGTTACAACATTTAATTAATAAAAGTTAATACATATAAAAACATAAAGATTATATACAAACATAAAGAATTTATCATATCAGAACATAAAGATTATATACATAAATACATAAGAGCATTAACAATCATAACAGAACATAAACAATGTATATAAATACATACAAATACTAAAGAGGTTGTCTTAAGGAGAGGTCCTAAAAGGTGGTACTAAGAGGATGTCCTAATTGGTGGTCTTAAGGGGAGGTTAGGTAATAAGCAGTCCTAAGGGGAGGTCCTAAGAGGTTGTCTTAAATAAGATATCCATGTCTAATTTAAATAAAAATAACAAAAAATGTCTAATTTCACATATCCAAGATAAATGATCCAAATGTATACAAATTTAGAAAACAAATATCTTGTCAACATTATATGTGAAAGTATAAGAGCTATATAGACATAGTTGAACTAGAGCTCCACAATAAGTACATAGGTAAACTAGAGCTCCACAAACATTGTATTGTTAGGATCCTCTCTAGTTTTTATTATCTCTAGAAGTTTTTCATGTTCTTCAATAGACAGTTTTCACTTTTGATTTCCATGACGTCATCTTATTTGTATTGCTTCAAATTGTAACTTTGTGGCTATAACATGGTTACTATAATGTAAAACTTTTCCTCTAGGCTTGTATTCAATAAATTAAATACCACTATTAGTTACCCTTGTTTTTTGACAACATGTTCCTTCAATAACAACTAATCCAATTGGATATGATTGTTCATCAGCATCTATAGTTTCTTCTAACAACTTGTGTTTTGCTTTTTTGCATCTTAAAAGATAATAGCCCACATTTTTTGCATTATTTGGTAAGGCTCGAACTGCAAAAATATCTCCTGCATGTATATAAAAATAGATGAATATAAATTAATTTTAAAATGAACATACATGTATATTAATTTATATATATGTATATGCACACAAACCTGCCATAACTAAATCAGAAATACCCTCATAATTAGCTGAATATATAGGATCATGAATGTCAATGTCAATTGCAGCATCTTCAAAAGGAGGCTTTCTAATTATCTCCTTCAAATCCCAATGTGAAACACATCCATTCACAATATTTTCACATACACTCATTGGATTGTCCTTAATGTGGTCATCACAAAAACATGTTTTCTCTCTTACTTTAATTACTGGAGGTTTATGGTCTCCTGTAGTCATAACTTGATGTAAACTTCTAATACCAAGAATTGTTTGACGATTGTAAGGATTAGATCGATCTATATCTATTACAAATACAAAAATTAATTGTCATATTTCAAAATAAATATTTAATTAAAAAATCAAGAATTTAAAAAATACAGTAAAAATAAATATAAAGTTCACCTTTCACTTCCCAAACGTAATGCTTATTGTATTTAGTATCTCGAGTAGCAAAATGAACTTTGCACCATTAAATAATTTGATTTGGACTCTCTATCCTATTCCCTGTATGTACATACAACATGCATATATATAATTTAAAATACATGCTACTAGTATTAAACATGCACATTAAATGCATATTTACCTGCAAGTTCATGTTGTCGAAGCACATGCTTTATACATGCTCCTGCTCCATCATGCTCCCCTTTTCCATGTTCACTTTCAAAGAAATTCCATAAAAACCTAACATTGGTTCTAGCATGTTGCATTGCTAACCAATTAAATGCTTTTGCAGATTTGAATTGTCCAGTGAACATGAAATGATAAGTAGAAACAATTATCTATGTACATGTATCAAATTGAAATAGGCATATACAAATAAATATAAGTTAAAATAAATTTAAATAAATGTGTAAGTTCATGTATACTAACCTGCACATCCATCAGACCAAATCCACTGCTCTGAAACATTTATTCCATGATTTCTAAGATCTTCAGAGAACATTGCAAAACAATGAGCACATAACTCCTATCATGAACTCTATCATCACTAATATAGAAATGAACCTCTTTGATGATGATGCATTCATTTTCATTCAAACCTTTCTATCTCATCTATCTCAAATTATGCATGTCTATAGGTCACTTGCACAAATATTGCAACTTGTTCAGAATGATAATATTACCCTTGAAGCTCTGTTTGAGGTGTAAATATATAATTCTCAAAAAAATCTACAACTAAAAGTATACAACTAGGTGGAAAACAATTTTTGGAATCATGAAATTGTTTAGCTTGTCATCGTGCACCATGACAATGTTGGATATGTGGATATGCCAATGGATGGAACTTGGTCATAAACTCATCATAACGCAATTCACTCTAAAATACAATTTTTTTGGATTCATCTCCTATCTTATTTTGGTACGTCTCATATTCATATCTCATCCCTGAAGATGGTGTCGATTCATTAATATTCTCAATTTTCATAAATTTCCACAATCTTCACATTGATTTTTGATGCATTGCACTTTGAACTCATCTGAATATTCTAATTTATCACTTAATATGGACTTCACGAATTGTGTTGTACTGGTAGGGATGACCAAATTAGGATCAAGTACTGCCATAACTTTTTTATATGATTGCAAGTCTAGACCAAATTCAACATGATTTCAACAACAACAAGTTTCACGCATCTTATTTATGTGTACAAAGGAAGGACACAAACTCTCAAACATTCTCTGATATATTTTGACATTTGAAAATTCTTGCTTGAATGTTTCAAATAATTCACTTTCAGCTATATCTATGAAATGTTTTGGATGTTCAATTTTGGTCCCTATCTCTTGATCTTTAATTTGTATAGTATCACATCTGTTGGAAGAAACATGAGAATGTGTGGGCCAAAATACAATAAATTGTCTTTTTACATCTTCAAAAATTCTATCTTTTCAAGGAACTCTACAAATATTCACCCAGTTATTCTCAATGTTATCATCTAGCATATTTCTCCTCTTGATATATCTCTGAACAGTTCTTCCAAATATATGTATTATATCTGAAATTGCATGTACCTATTTTCTATGTGTCAATTTTCTACTAGATATAGTAGTCATCAATGCTCTACGTGCATTACTCAAATCACCTGCTTGAGTTGTGTTGTTAATTTTGTTATGAGCATTTTGCAAGTTTTCAACTATTGTTTTATTAATATTATGTGCATGTTTTTTTCTATTATCAACACCCAACAACTCCAAAATAGGTCTCATATCTTTTCTCCTAAATAACTTGACAAATAATTGTGCCTGTTCAAATATACTTTAATATTTGAAATATTCATCCCACATGTTTGACAATGCTTTCTAAAAGTGTTATCATTTATCATATCTTTAGATGGAATTCGGTTTAAACATAGTTCCTCATCCAAATCCATCAAATTTTCTATGTCTTTTAATTTGTTTTGATCATTAGAACTGCCAATTTTTTCCTTTTCATGAATCTCATCCTCTTCATTACTTTCATTCTCTTCATGAATCTCATCTTCTTCAGGAATTTCAATAGTTTGGTTTTGGTTACATTTTGTATGACTTTTCATTTTGTCATCTCTTATTTTATCATATTTCCTTGATCTTTTCCTTTTACTGCCCATTGAATACTTTAATCTATAGAAACAAAAAATTTAATTTAGATTTCATTAAATACCAGCTAATGCTTCAATATAGAATGTACATAAAAATAAGTAGACGGGAAAAAATACCTTAAAAATATTAGTCCCTTTGAAGTTCTGATTAAATCCGCAAAATAGTCGCTGAAAATGGCTTCAAAAATCATTGTCTTCTCAAAATGCTCCTTTATTTTTTGCTATTTTTTATATTTATTAAACAAAAAGAAAAAAACAAGTTTTATTTTATATGAAACAACGAAATCAACCGTTGGTGGTTTGCTAGGTCGACAGGGGTTATGACCGAAACCCTTTCAACCGAACCCCTTTCGGTCGAAAGGGTTTTGGCTGTAACTATCTATGTGACATCCTAAGTGGTAGCCACACAAGAAAAAATAAGAACTTTTGTAAACATCTCACTTTGAAGGCCAATTTGACCTACTAAAATGAAGTTTACAAAAAAAAATTAAAAATATACTTGTGTAGGTCTCAGAGTCTGATCATATAGTTTTATTATTATTTTGATTATGGATAATATGTTACAATTTAAAAATATTACAAGTTGGTATTTTAAGATTCAGGAAGATGTCTATTCAAAAATAGGAAAAAAATAGTAAATCATACTCAAAAATTATTATTTTTTAATGTTGCACTAGAGGAGAGAGTCTCCTTCAAGAATATGTAATTTGTTTTAAAATATATGTAGATTTGATGGAAAAAGTTTGACGAGAGAAAAAAAACTATCAATTTCTGATAACTTTGACTTTGACTAGTTATAACTTGTAAAACAATACCCGAATTTCAATTTTTCTTTTTTGGTGCACTAGGCATACATGCCAACTCTAACATATTCCATAATCAGACCAAAGTATGATCATTTGCATTTTTTTTTGACAGGAAAAAAACTCTATATTTCTAGTATTTTAAAAAAAATTAAAAAATAGACTTAAAAAATTCAAAAATAAATAATTTTTGCACTCAATTAAAAAAAAAAATTATAGACATTAACTTCATCCAATTTTACACATTTCATTAGTTTACATCATCTTCAAATTTTAAACACAAATGCCACTTTTATGTCATTAAAGTTGAAGAGTTTAAATTCTGATATCACTTTCCTTTATAAAAGGTGACACAAGTTTGTGCTTTTACTTGACAGATAAAGTGGTGTATCTAACTGGGATAAGCTATTGAAGCAGTATGTGAATAAGAAGGACAAGCAATATGAATCTGGTGGTAGCTGGCCGCTAGTTGCACCCATCGCTTTTATGCATAAGGTGCTTCATAAATGAAATTAACGAGTTGTAGTTTTCAATCAATGGTGTCTACATCTACAAGAAGAGATGTAAGACCATTGAAACATTTTGAAGCATTAGATTGTTTAAAATGTCTACATCCTTAACAACTATCAGTGCATGCACAAGTAGACCAAACATCATTTCCCATCAACATGTGTCCCAACTATTAAATATGTATGGGTTCACCTCCACCTCTTGATTGGCACTGCATTGATGAAGTCCATTCTTTGGCTTGTTCATTATACCTGGATATTCCTCTCTCATCCATCAACAAAAAATCATGTAGATGTTTCTCCCTTCATCGGGTCTTCTCCTCTACACCAACCCTCTCCCTCTTTAACCAACACAACTGACAACTTGTGTCTTGTCATCTGCATCGTGTCAACAATATTGGCAATCATACCATGAGTCGTCGTGTCTCCAGTGACCTACATGCTTGGTGAGTGTCAAGCATTATGGAGAGGTAGCTTGCATCATCCACACTCCTCAGGGTTGACACTATGGTTGTTCCCCTTAGATCAATGCACAATAGCCTTTAGCATAGAATCCTATAGCTCCATCATTTAATGTTAGATATATTTTCATTATATAATTATGTTTGCAATAATACATAGTAACAATAAATTTTCAATCAAATTAGCTACCATCAGTCCACATTCTATACTCATAACCATACTTGTTTTTTCAATGTGTATAGAAAATAGTTGCATAAAGAACAACTAAAAGACAAATGCAAAGTCATTATATCAACGATCCTACACACCCAATTAAACACTAATAAAATTCTAATCAACTGCTTACAAATGTTGCTAATTGATCCATCAAGAAACATCCCCGCCCAAATTGGGCCTCCGAGATGTACATGGACCTAATTTCCATTTTCTTGTGATATCAGATCTGACAAAATATTAAAAACTCTAGAAATAAAAAAAACTAGTGTACCAAAAAATCTTCACTATTCAAAGACATTAGATTCATTGGCAAAAGTTCACCTTATAGACATCAAATTGATGCTAAGTTTACTTATAATACAATAATAATCTATTATAGATCATAATTAAATTCATTCCCAAAACTTCTATAAGAGAATAAAAACTCATTATAGTCACAGTGATGTTCAATCAAATGATAATATTGTATTAAAATTTTCCACAATGCCTCCCCTAAAATTTTGAGAGAGAGGGGCAACGGGTTATGGAGAGGAAAATGAGATATAGAGCAAGAGAATGGGGATGGAGATGAAAATATATGAAAAAGAGGAAATATTTAGAGATAAAAAGATAGATATATAGATAAAGATAGATATAGAGTATGGATATGTAAAGATTTAAAGGTATAGGAAGGGAGTGATGGAGAGATGTATATAGAGTGAGAGGATGGAAGAAATTAGATAGAAAAAGATCTAGGGAGATAGAAAGGGAAAGATACGGAAGAGATATAGATGGTGAAAATATTTGTTAAATTATGTGTCAAAAATATCAAAATATTGTGAAAAGGAAAGTAGTTGTGCAGTCATAGTTAAAAGTATTAAATATAGAAATATAAAATATATATAAAATAATTTTTTTAAATTTAATATCATAGATCATTGATTTCTGTCAACATAAGTAAAATTAATTTATTTTGTAAATTTTTATTTCTTTATTTATAGTTTAATTTATTCTTTATTGATATAGAAGAAGATATAGATGGTGAAAATATTTGTTAAATTACATGTGAAAAATATTAAAATATAGTGAAAAGGAAAGTAGTTGTGGCGATCACAGTTCAAAGTGTGTGTGTGTGTGTGTGTGTGTATATATATAATCATTCTCAAAGATTCCTGAAGGATGAAGTGGTTGGATGGTACTATTCTAGAAAAATTAAAAGCTAAAAACCTATATAATAGTATTGTTGTTAACAACAACATTATTGACCATATTAAAAGACTTTGGTACTCTAATCTTGATGATGACAATTGGAAAAAGCATCTAAACAGGTTGTGGAAGGCTCCTATTGAACCCAAAATCAAGTGCTTTAAATGGTTACTGCTTCTCGACAAGTTGCCTATTATGAAGGATCATAACAATAACCATCTTTGCTCTTTTTGCTGGGGTCTAAAAACTAGCAGACATATTCTTTTTTACTATGCCTTTGCCAAAAGCATTTGGCAAATGTTTGGCATTTATTATCCTATGGGTGTTACAACTTTTGAAATTGTCACTGGTTTTATTGATAATATTAAAAGTGATATGAATATTTTTTGGCACATGCTTTCTTTTAACATTCTCTTATAGCTTTGGAAATGCAAAAATGAAGAGAGGTATCAAGATTCCCCTAGATCCCTTACTGGGTTTTTTCAAAAACTCACGCATTTTAAAATTCCCTCGCAGGTGACCGTGAACATGACCATGGAAAAGAAGAAGCTCAAAAGGCTCCTACGTACGGGTCACTCTACCATGTTTTTATATGAGTTGAAAGATGGATATGACTGGAGGAATCACATGGATAACTTCCTTAACTTTGAAGAAACACTAAAAAATCTCACTAAGGAAATCAATAGCAACAAGAATGCCACTGATAGACAGATTGCAATGTTGCAGCAAGTCCAAGACAAGAAAAGCATTGTCTGGATGGAAGGTCCTGGGGGCTGGACCACCTAGGTTGATAACAACAATGATGTCATTTCTTAATATGTTATTGTTTGATTATTGTATCTTCCTATAGAACTCTTCGTTAACATGTGTGGGTGAGGTTGAGCCTCACTTGCTGTATACTCTTCTTGTTTGATTTTTTGATCTCCTTATAGTTAATTCAAAAAAAAATCTAATATCATCAATCATGTCAACATAAGTAAAATTAATTTATTTTGTAAATTTTTATTTGTTTATTTATAGTTCAATTTTTTCTTTATTGATACAAAAGAATATATAGATGGTGAAAATATTTGTTAAATTATGTGTGAAAAATATTAAAATATTGTGTAAACGAAAGTAGTCGTGATCAGTTCAAAGTATTAAATATAAAAATATAAAATATAGATAAATTCTTTTTTTAAATCTAATATCATAGATCATAGATTTTTGTCAACTTAAGTAAAATTAATTAATTTTGTAAATTTTTTTAATTTATTCATAGTTAATTAATTTCTTTTTTTACTATTATAAATTATATAGAAAAAATTTGAGTTGTTCAATAAATTAAAATATAATAAATGATACATTTTATAAAATAATTAACAATTAATATTTTGTAAATGATTATTTATTTAAAATTTTCTTTAAGAGGTAGTTTTTCATTTTTAGTAATGGTACAATAAATTGATAAAAAAATATTGACTTATCTATGCATCAAACACAATTGTAAGAAATCTACATGACATAAATAAATAATATAATTGTTACATCACAATTTGTGTTTAGGAAAATGGTGATGATCCAATTCAAATAGACACAATTCACAAAAAGATACACAATTACAGTGGTTTCAACACAATTGCAATTGTTTGGCATTCAACAGGGCATTTGAAACATTCAACCACCCTTATAAAGGATTATCAACAGAGTTTCATTTGGTGCCAAAACTATAATAAAGTAAAGAACCACTTGCTTCGCTGGCAATTCAAATCAACTCTTGAATTTGGATGTCATACATTAAATCAAATACTAAAGTTAAGTACATTGTTGAACCTCTGAAGAGGTTAGTCAAGCGCGCGCGCACACACACACACACACACACACACACAGATATAGATATATACATATATATAGATATGTGTGTGTGTGTGTGTGTGTGTGTGTGTGTGTGTGTGTATGTATATCTATGTATATAGGTATATATGTGTATATATATATGTATATCTATATATGTATATGTGTGTATATATATAATTATATACATATATATATACATATAGATATATATACATATATATACATATATTATATATATGTATATATGTATATGTGTATATATATACATACATGTATGTATATATATAGATGTATATATACACACACACACACACACACACACACACATATATATATATATACATATATATATATATATACATATATGTATATATGTATATATACATATATGTATATATGTATATATACATATATGTATATATGTATATATACATATATACATATATGTATATATACATATATGTATATATGTATATATATATATATGTATGTCTATATGTATATATATATCTATATACATACACATATGTATATATAGATATATATATATATATACACATATACACATATATGTATATGTGTATATATATAGCTATTATATATATAAATATGTATATATATACATACAAAAATATATACATATACATATACATATACATATACATATATATATATACATATACATATACATATATACATATACATATATATATACATATATATATATGTATGTATGTATGTATGTATGTACATACATGCATACATACATATACATATACATATACATATACATATACATACACAAAATCTACGCTATCAATTTGAAATCTTCCTTCTAAATTTACATATCTTCAATTTGTCTTTTTCTAAAAAAAACTATTGGCGTACCCCTTGCACCTCTTTTTGGAGCAAGTGCTAGTCTATTCTACCTTGATATAGAGGATGCTACTTGTTTAGTTGTAGAATTTGACAATGTGTGGCTATGGCACAAGAGGTTATTTCATGTTTTGAATAAGTAAAAATAGGTTTTAAAGGACCCAAAACTTTTGCATCAGCAGAGTTCTAGAGAAAAGCACGAGAGAAGAAAAATAGAGAAAAGAAACCAAAAACAACATGAAACAGACCTCAAAAAACAAACAAGAGGTCACACAAGATAGAGCTAGAAAAGACAGCAAAAGTCTAGCAAAGGAACACCAACTAACCAACTAAGGAGAATTTATCAGGTTCACAGCCTGGTCCACCAGATTATGCATGGTTTCAGCAATAGCCTTCACCTCATCTTTCTTATTGGTTTTCTCAATCTTCTTCGAATGGGCCTAGGTACATTTGCTTGGTCCTTGAGAATCAACCCCTAGAGGGGAATCCTAGCCCTTATCTGCCTCATTCCTCTTCAAGAAAATAGTTACATTAGCCACCAATTGTTTAAGCTGTTTATCCATGTTACCCATCCTGGTTTCAAGTTTGGACACCTTCCCCTGAATGTTGTTGATATCCTTATCGATGACCTTTTGCTTAGCTTCCATCACAGGGATCTTATGCATTAGGCTTTTCACTTCTTTAGCATTCCCTTTGACCTCTAAAAGCCTATCAATGTGTTGTCCTAATGTTCTTTCCCCTCTGGCTATTTTGCTTAATTAATCCATTTCCTTGTTTAGCAGCAACCTCTTATGCTTGAGGATACCAATCTCCTTCTGAATAGAGCTAGGGTCTCTAAAAAGTCCCTTATAAGACCCTAGCCCTCCTTCAACATCATCACCCAAATCAGAATTAGACCCCTATTCACCATTATCTCCATAATCAGAATCCTCACTCTTCTTAGTACCATATTTATTCTTCTGTCACCGCAAGGAATTTCCTTTCCTCTCCAAACGTTGAGCCAGGGGCTCATCATTAGAATGAGGAGAGACCCGCTCATCTTGACAAGCCTTACCCTTTCCTTTGCTACCACCCCTTTTTTTTGATATGCTCTTTGACAATTTCCTCGACAAAATTACTTTCCCGGTCCCAATCAAAGGTCATTTCATGTTAATTATGATAACTTGGTTAATATTAGTAACATGAGAAGAGTCAAAGATTTTTCTAAATTGAAAAAGCCTGACAATATAATTTGCAAACAATGTCAGTTAGGAAAAATGAGAACGTCAAGTTTCAAGAGTAAGACTCATACCTCTAAAGGAATATTAGAGATTCTTCATATTGACTTGTGTGGACCAATTGAAGTGAAAAGCTATAGAGGAGATAAATACTTTATGCTGCTTACTGATGATTATTCTAGAATGATGAGAGTTATGTTTCTGAAATAGAAATTTGATGCTTTCCAAATGTTTAAGTGGTACTTAGCAAGAGTTGAGAAAGAAACAGGTAAAAGTTTGAAATGTTTGAGATCTAACAGAGGAGGAGAATTTACATCAAATGAGTTTGAGATGTTTTGTAATGACAAAGGAATCAAAAGACAAACATCTAATCCCAGAACCCCTCTACAAAATGGAATTTTTGAAAGGAGGAACAAATCCGTAATGGACTGTGCTAGGACACTCATGACGGAGAAAAATGTTGCTTTGAAATATTGGAGAGAAGTTGTAAGTACAACTATCTATACCTTGAATCATGTAGAAGTCAAGAAAGGTACTCATTCAACACCTTTTGAACTATGGTATGGATATTCACCCAATGTAAAATGTTTTAAGGTATTTGGAAGCAAGTGTTGTATTCTCAGAGATTTTCGGAATGGTAAAATAGATGTAAAAAGTGAAGAAGGTATATTTCTTGGTTATTTGACAAGAAGTAAAGCTTATAAGTGTTTAAATACTAACACTAACAAAGTTATGGAAAGTGAAAATGTGAAATTTTATGAATATACAGAAGTATATAAGGTTGGACCTATAAAGGAACCAAAAGAATACAAATCATTTGTATACTTTTATGAAGGTATGCCTGTTGAAGAAGATATTGTAAATAAAGTTGCAAACCAACAACAAGTTTCAGTGATTGCTGAGTCAAATACTATGAATGTTGAGTTGCATTCAAGAACCGAGCTACATTTAGGTGCCAAGCTACAAAATGAAGATGAGGGACATTCTGATTCTAAAATTAGTGTACATGAAAGAGATACTGAACTACCTAACAGAGAGTTACATAGTGATTCAGAAGTTGAAAGACCAAATGTAGAAGCTAGAGTTGAACCAAGATATTCTAAGTATGTTAAGAGACATCATCCTGCTGCACAAATCATTGGTGATAAAGATGATAGACCAATGACAAGGAACAAGTTGAGAAATGATACATGTTTGCTGAGCATGCAAGAACCCAAGTCAGTGAAAGATGCCTTAGAAGATGTGGACTGGAGTAAAGCCATGGAAGAAGAGATTGATCATTTGGTGCAATGGCAACCCCACTCTAACACTAGTAAGAAATAAATCTGCATTTCTCAATCTATTGCTGAAGCTGAATATGTTGCTGCTATGGTAAATTGTACAAACATTGTATGGATCAAACAACTACTCAAAGGTATGAAAGAAGAAATTACTGAACCTGTGATACCTTATTGTGATAATACAAGTGCTATAAATATATCAAAGAACCTTATGATTCATAGAAAGACTAAGCACATTGCAATCAAGTATCATTAATTGAGAGAATTAGTTCAAGATAAAGAGGTGAAGATGGAATATGTCAACACAAAAGAGCAAATAGTTGTTATCTTCACATAAGCATTACCTAAGGATGCTCATGAGTATCTAAGAGGTAAATTAGGGGTGATACCCCTATCAAAGGCTATCTAAGAAGCATGAGGAGTGCCTGTTATCAAAATTTCATTACCTATGAAATTTTACTTTAACATTCATTATTGTTTATCAATTCATTCATTTGCCAATGTTCATAGAAATAGGAAAAGTACATTGCATTGATAAAATGAGAAAATTCTTTATTTGTATTGAACAATGAAAATTTTCACTTTGGAGTTTATACATTGAAGAATTAAAGAACATGTACTGAATGAAAAAATGATCAAAATCTCTCACACAATGTCGTGAGAGTAGCCTACTATTCATTATTCTTGTGCAAATAAGGAACATATAAAAAGTAGAATAAATGATACAAATGAACATGCAAGAGTATAAGAAAGGGAACTAGCCATTGCCTGGGGGTATATGGCTGGTCTGAGTCCACATTCCTGAGGTTGCCTTACTACAATTGATTTCTTCCTAATTTCCCAAGCATCCAACTCCTACAAAGAAAGTGAAAAGAAGGTACAGGTTAGATCCATATGGATCTAAGCAATGTTTGGTTCTGCAAAAACATACATATACACTTTTACCATTTACCCATGATCCTAATTTGAACAAGAATACTGAACTCAATCAATCATGGAGGAGCAATATCAGAGTCTGAAAATCAAAATCATGTATACAAGTGATTTTATTGCCAACATGTTTGTGTCGTGCAGAAGGCGGGGACATTGATATTTAGGTGACGAGCTAATTGTTGATGAAGTTGTTTATAGGTGTCACGAGCCCATGCTTGAACCCTGTAAGTCAACTCAATCAACAATTTTTATCCGCATGCAGAGAAAGGAAATAAGAAACAAATAGTATTTAAGGGACATGTTAACCGAATATGAAACCTTATGCTGTAGCTAAAATAGAGAAATTGGGAATAATCATTTAAGGGACAAACTTTAAAGTTTGAAACCTTATGGTTATTTAAATATCAAATCATTATAGACCGAGTTCCATGATCAGCTGTCACATCATGAAAGAAAGAAAAGTTTCCAGTGAAAAGCAAAAAGATCAATACCTCGAGAATCATGGCCAATCCCACTATTTCAGCTCTCAGATGGCTACATTAGCGAAATGCCAAATTCTGGGATCTAAGGCAACTTTTGAAACATTCATAAGAATCAGAAATAAAAAGGAAACATAGACAAGTCAAATGCATCTGTCATTGAGTAGCAAGTGCTAAAGAACATTGATGTGGCTTTGAGGCACATTCGGGTTTGTTTAAAGCCTAAGTATTCAGGGTTCTAGTTGAGAAGCTATGTGATTTGATAGACTTCTAGTTAATATTCAATGAGCCAAATGTGTTTGCTTTAATAGAGTTTTGTCCTAGTGCCAAAGCAAATATATTCCATGCTGTAGAAACAATTTTATCTCAGAGGATTTTCAGGAATGTTATAAACAGAATGGTAATAGCTCATCTCAAGGCATATGATATCATTTATGATATAAAAACCAAAAGCGTATACTCCCAGCTCATGCCACGAAAAAATCAAGTTTTTTTTTAAAGAGAAAGCTCCAGCAACCTATTTTTAGCATAAAGCACAAGGCAAAATAGTATTATGTTTTCAGATTGAGGCAAACCAAAGCAAACAATCAAAGAGCTTTAGTGTTCAAAGTGCGAGAGGTGTGAGAGTGATCATAGCCGATGATACTAACAAATTATTTCCTTCTATTCATGCATTTCCCACCATTCAAGTATCAAGGAAATCAAACAACTCCATTGAAGGGTTATAGAAGGCATCACTTATAGAGAACTCAAATGTTTCTTATTCACAAAAACTGACACTTGCATATTAGAAGGGAAAACAAATTCTACTTGTTGTTTCGAAATTTTGTTAAAAGTGATAGCAATGATACATATAATAGTTGCCAGTAAAGGAAAAAGAAATTTATCAAGATTGTTGTGAGTTTCAACAGTTCTATAAGTTTCAAAGAAATTTTTTTCCTTCAACTAAGAAGACTTCCAACAGTATCTTTCATGGCGACATTCAAAATACAAGTGAAAATAGAAAGTATTATAAGATTCAACAAAACAAGATGGTCATAGAATTCATCAATTTGGAAGAGAAGAGATCTTTAGACACCACAGATTCAAAGCTTGCAAGATGGAAAGTGTTTTCAAAAGCATACCTTCAAGTAATACGAACAGCTATCACAGAGTGAGCTCCAACAAATGCATATGGAAAAAAAGAAAGAAAGCCATCAAACAACAGAAAACCCAATTCGAAAGTATGGAGTTTTAGTTTTCGAAGGAAAATTAACCGGTTTGTTGTTATTTTTAAAACCTTATTACCATGAACAACAAATTCAAGCCTCATATTTCAATGTCTTTCCTTCTAATGTATTTCAATATGCCATAGATATCAATGAAAACCCTCGATGCCAATGAAATAAATCTATTGTAAACAGAAAAGACATACCTCCAGGCAATGAATCTCAAACATGGCGGCTTTAAAACTAGTAAAATATTTCACAATGGCAGCCAAGAAATTAGTAAAACCCTATCCTCTCAAGACTTCCAGCCTCTTCAAATGCAAAATGCCAAAAAAATGAAGGTTGTTTTAGGGTTAAACAATATGTTATGCCCTTTTCTATTCTCCATAAATTTTTGGAGTCTGTAGTCATTTTTGTGGGATTCTAATCCCTTTTCAATTTTTGTATTTATTCTATGAGAGTGGGTAGGGATTTTTTAAAAGGGGTTTATGTTATGTTTTAGGGATTTTATGGGATATAAGTTTGTTTTATTTTTGCATAGGTGTGATTGTAAAGGAATAATATTTTAATGATAAATTATAAATCATTAATATTATTTCCTTTTTTAATGCAAAATGAAGGAGCCTTGAATGAAGGGTTCAATTGAAAATAATAAGAGCCTTTTTAGGAAGGAATCTAGGGTCGACTTTGAACTTATTATGGCAATTGAAGAGCCTCTATTGGCTGTTGGAGATTTCTTAGGGTTATTTTGAGTTAGTCATGGGGTTCATTATGAAGTAGTGGCTCTTTCTCAGGCATAGGACTTAATTTCATGTGTCTTTAAGTCCTCTTTTTTGTGCTATCATTCTGGATACGACCCAAGGAGTTGGGGATTGTACTTATGGAGTTCGGTAACTCATTTGTAGAGAGTTCTAAGTTATGCAAAAAATAGTATTGAGTGATATTTTTATCCTATGTATTGTTATGCATTTTTCTGTAACTTTTTTGGAGAAAAGTTGAATATATGATAAGCTTTTACAGGTTCATTGTGGGAATATTCTCAAGCCTTAATCTTTTTTTGTGGTGTTGTGTAATGTTCTGATTTGATATATTAATCTGTGAATTCAAGGGTTCCTTGTTAATCTGTCTCAATTTTTGCCCTATCACTGAAGTGTATTTTGTCTGTAGGTCACCTTTTTGTGTTTGTTTCATTTTCCATTTTATTAAGTGAAATTTCTATTTCCTTAATGAGTGAGAATCAAAACCTTGATGTGAAATATTGTTGTAGGCCAATATAAAGTTTGAGTGCTTACTAGTGTTTTTCGATATATTGATGGTAAAAGGCTATTATTTGTTGAAATTTTTCTTTAAAATATCTTTGGTGCATCAACTTTCAGAAAGTAGTTTTAATTTTCAGTTTGCAATCTTCCTTAACCCTTTTCTTAGCAAAAAAATAGTGTTAGGAGAATTAATCAGGTGATTTTCCATAGAGGAACCGGCCTAGAATCCAGAGGTTCAACCATTGATAGGTTACCCACAACCTTTGGTTGTCCCAATGTTGGCCAAAATTTTCAAGTTTTTCTTGTAATTTGATAAGGTGCAAATTTAAGTGCCAATCGTTCCCTACATCAAACAAGTTGATTTACATATGTTACACATTGATGTAGCAGATCTTACTTTAGGAGCTACCTAAAGTAATTAAAGAATTGGAACTATAAATCAGTCACAAGCAAGGTGACTGAGGGAGAAACTAAAAAATTTCATATGTGCATATGAAAATGACAAGTCTTTGGCAATGTTGTCAAAGAGGGAGAAATTGTTGTCAAGAACAATGTACTAAGTTTAGGAAATCACAGAGGGAGAAATCCAGATATAGTGTTGGAGTTGAGGAAAGCCAACTCCGAAGACGCCAAGATCACCTGCATGCGAAACCTGTCAAAGAGAAGCCATAGAAGGGAAGAGCATGGAGCACGGGCAAAAAACCCTAAACGGACATGAGAGCCATCATAATGCAAACACAAGAAGAAATGTATTTACAATAAGAAATGATGTGATGTTGTGATTTGATAAAAATACAATGAGAGAGAGCCCGAATATAAAGAGCTCATGGAAGCTTGTAGAACAAGCTGGAAGGAGGTAGAAGATAAGATTGACAACTCAGCACATATCCACAAAAAGTGGAATATGCTAAAAAAGGAGCAAACTCCTGAGTTGTCAACAACTAACCACTAAATGCATTTAATACAAAAGTATTAAATAAATGCATGACCTAAGTAAGCTTAAGCAATAGAATAAATAATTAGATATTAATTATTTACTCTAACACCCCCCCTTAAGTGCAACTTAGGGAAATTCCTTAAGCTCACAAAACAAAGATGAAATGCATAATGGGTCCCGGCAACGAGGCCATGTTAGGTACCCAAGTACAATGCAAGAAAATGCAACCTCTGTAAGCAGGGAAAGAGAGAAAACCACATGGGAAAAACCCTCCCCCAAAAAGAGGTAAGAACCCAGTGAAGAGCTGAAGAAGTCTCCAACTAGGGAAATTGTCCCCTAAAACAGGAACAAAGAGTGATCATGAAGAAGCAGCATCACTGAAGCATGAAGAAGCGACAAATCTGCCAAACTGTTGATCTGAAGAAACCTCCATGGAAGAAGAAGGCACGAACTGAGCATGTCTATATGGTTGATGATCCATCTCACCGAAATGCATAGGTAGCCAGCCACTGCAATCGCCTTGTACATAGGATCAACCACTGAATACATAGTTCACACTATCGAACCATCAAACCACAGATGCATTAGAACAACAACATACCCCCCCTTAATGCAGATGGGGTGTGATGACAAGCAACTGAGAAGGTGGGCCAAAATCTCCTACAAACGAACCAAGAACAAGGAGAGAGGGAAAGAGGTACAGACACCGATAAAGACACGGTCTAACTGACTCTGCATGGGCTAATGTCGTGGAAGGGACACTCACTTGATAAAGGGAGAATGCCTAAAACAACAAACAATAATCCCCCCCATGGTGCTTTATGAAATAGTGCAAGTACAACTGACTCAAAACAACGTTCATGACTCCCAGAATGCAAAAGTGACACTTTATCTCAGTGCGAAAAAAAAAGTGCTTCAAAAAGATAGCTACAATGATCATAACTGAAAAAGAGCTGAACCAAAAGAAAGTATAGCCGAAAAGAAAGCAAACCATGCCAGGAAAACGATCCTCGGGCCTAAAACACTCAAAATATCTACCATAGAGCAAAAATGCCAAAACTATGATAGAAAGAGAAGAGGCCAAAAATGAAGAAAAAGGACTACATTTCTAAAAAGAATACAGCACCAGCTTTCCAGAAATATAAAGTTTTCAAAAAATAGACATGGGACGCAAAAGATATGCATGTCGAAGTAAAAAATAGGACTTCAAACTTCAACAAAAAAAATAGGCAATAAAAAAATATCAAAACCTAAAAATACCTACACCAAAATCTCTGTCTCGGAACCAGCTTTCTGGCGCTTATTTCGGATCGAAAAAATACCTCCGTATGCAAAAGTTATGGCCAAAAAACCACAAGTAGGTCCAAAAGTGAATCAGGAGAGGTGCATGCAAGGATGGATGATGCATGCTGACGTCAGCAATTGAAGGGAAAAAATTTGACGACCCGTCACCCGTCACTGCAAAAAAGAATGCCACGTGGCAGATCCACGTGGCAAGGCGACGTGGCAGGGGTGACGTGGCGGGTCCACGTGGCAAGGTGCCACGTGGCGCCCAGGCCACGTGTCACCCCTGCAGTGGCTGCAAAGGCGCTGAGTGTGACTGCACAGCTGGCGGGCAGAGGACTGGGCGGAGGCAACGAAACCGGGAGGAGGTGGCTGCAGGGGCGGCGGAGGAGGATGCGCCGCCGGCAGAGATCCGCAGTCGGGCGGCAGACGAGCCGCGGTGAAGCTCGGGCGGCGCTGCCTGCTGCGGCCGTTGCAGGCTGTGCGCAGGTGGTGCGGTGGTGGCCCCGCGGCGACGCTGCAATTTTTAAAATAAAAATGCAATAAATGCCATTTTTTTTCGTCCGTACGGCCCTGAAATGAAATTTTTTTGCCTCCCGGAGCTCTGTCTCCAAATCTGACAAATTTTATATGAATCCTAACTGCAAACGGCCTTCCGGATCTAATAGTGATGTCCGTTTGGGCCCAAAGTGCTCCAAAAATTTGCTGACCCTCTAATTTGAAGAAAAAATGTACAAACAAACTAGGGTTTGTGACTTCAAATCATGGCTTCACAATTTCTTCAACGAAGCTGCAGCAGGAAGGCTCTGATACCATGTTGGAGTTGAGGAAAGCCAACTCCGAAGACGCCAAGATCACCTGCATGCGAAACCTGTCAAAGAGAAGCCATAGAAGGGAAGAGCATGGAGCACGGGCAAAAAACCCTAAACGGACATGAGAGCCATCATAATGCAAACACAAGAAGAAATGTATTTACAATAAGAAATGATGTGATGTTGTGATTTGATAAAAATACAATGAGAGAGAGCCCGAATATAAAGAGCTCATGGAAGCTTGTAGAACAAGCTAGAAGGAGGTAGAAGATAAGATTGACAACTCAGCACATATCCACAAAAAGTGGAATATGCTAAAAACGGAGCAAACTCCTGAGTTGTCAACAACTAACCACTACATGCATTTAATACAAAAGTATTAAATAAATGCATGACCTAAGTAAGCTTAAGCAATAGAATAAATAATAAGATACAAAACTATGAAATGTCTACTCAGAAGAAGAAAGTGTACAAGTGTACCTATTGATTACATCTACCTAGTAAGAGGTAGATAATGTTGAGGGAGATATAAGAAGTGATCAAGAGGGAGTCATAAGGATGAGTTAATTGTTTGTTGATCAGAATAGAATTTCATAACCTATTTAGAAGACGTAAGTTGCTAATAGAGGGAGAGATTTCAATACAAGGAATTATTTTCTTTTTGGTATTCTAATTGGTCATGCTGATTAAGTTTGGTTAATTTGGTTTGCCATCAATGCCAAAGAGGGAGATTGTTGAAAACATATTAATACAAGTATGATAAATGTGTTTCAATCATTGTTTTTTCACTAATGTCAAACTTGCTACTTGCTTGTAAGACAATTTCTTATATGATTTAAGTACTATCATTTGTTTGATTGATGAAGAGGATTTGATCAAGTGAGGTAAGAATAGCACCTAGAGGAAAGGTTGAGTTATGTAATGAAAAGGAGTACAAGAATTAGTTAAGATAGTGATATTATAGTGCATTGATAATCTACTTAAGGTTGCAAAGGTTGGTTACATTGAGTAAGTTTAGAATAACAAGTTAAACGAAGTTTTTTTGCCAAGCTTGACCGAGTGGACAATAGGTGTCGAGTAAAGTTAGTGCGAGTTAAGCAAAAAATCAGTTGGAGCAAAGCAAAGTCAATTTTAGGGTAAGCTGAGTAAATTTTAGTTGATGCGGAGCACCAGTAAACTTTAGTTTGTGCCGAGAGTTTTGACAAAGGATGCTGAGCAATGCAGTATGTGTTGAGCATCAGAAGCTAGTTAATGTCGAGTGTCAACATTATGAGAAAGATCATAAATTCAATGAATTTGAGCCGACAAGTTTGATTTCTTAGATTGTGTGAACCATGTGGAAGATAAGGTTGATGAGCTGGTGGCACAAAATTCATGGTGAACCATTTTGAGGTGAATTTAAAGAGGATTGAACGAGAAGTTTCTAGAAGGCAATGAAATGAAATGAGGGGTGGATTCATTGAATCCTAGCTAATCTAACCTAACCCTAGAATGGATGATGGAGGTTGAATGATAAAATATCTAAATTCTCTATTAATGGAGATGGTCGGTCAGAAGCAAAAGTTGTCATGCATGAGAACCTAAGAAAGACAAGGAGTTTAGGGTATTTGCTTCATTTAGTGACCTAAGAGAAGAGATTACATTTACAAACAAAGCAAGAAGTCTTAAGGGTCAGAGCTAAAGAGTGTGAAAGCCAAGTAGAATGGAGGACTGAAACAAAGATCTGTAATCTGCAAATGAAGTTGTAAGTTGTTGTTAGATCAAGCTTTATTGTTACTCTCTAATCATTGTATCAATCTAGGGTAAATTCGCTGGATTAAGGTTGACCTAAAAATCATTTGTAAATCCTTTAATCGGGTGACATTCCAAGTAAATGATCTAAAGTCCTCTAACAAGGCTCACTCCCAATAGGGTGAGTGAAATCTACCTAGTCACATTTAACAGTGTGCATTGTAACCTTTAACAGGGTTAGCCTTTCACAGGGCACCACTTCGAAGGAGTGAGAATGAGTAGCATGTTATTGGTGGTTTTCCCAATTTGGGTTTCCACATTAAATCATTGTGTCAAATGTATTATTGAATCTATTATGTTTCATGTTTACATTTTTGCAAATTGATTTGAGAGTAACCTACAAATTTAAGTGATTGTATAATCTAATAGATGCATGCATGATGAAAATGTTTTATGGATGGGTTCACTAAGCTATGAAAAGTTTTAATTATACATCTGGACCTTGGATAAATAATTCCCCCCCACCTCCCCCCCCCCTCTCACTTATTCTAAAGAATTCCAACATAGAGTCACTCGGTTGTAGTGATGATCAACCGAATTTGCCTTCTATATAACTAAGTGTTTGATACTAATAGACAATAAAACTAGAGAGATCAACAATCTCCTCCTTTGACATTAGTCCAAAAAACAATAAGTCAATATTACTATTACCAATTTAACATGCCTTTTAAATTGATAGACAACCGCTAAACTGATTATGTTTTAACTGCTGACTAAATGTGTTTAGCTACTGAGAGTATATGGTACAGAATGAAAAGAATGCAGCAAACAAAGTACAGGAAGCATAAGAAAGAGAATTGATCACTTTTTCAGAATACAAGTACCAAAAAATAATACATTTTACTCAAGTATTCAAAAAATATTTTTTTACAAAGTGTTCATATTTAAACAGTACTTGAATACAATGCATTCAGATATTACTAGTGCTCTCAGCTCCTAACATAAATATCTGAATTAAACACATTGTACAAACAGAAAAGTACTGAAAAAGAGATAGAAAGGAAAGGCATCCATTGCCTGAATGGAAAGTTGTTGTGTTGAACGCTGGAGGGCTGATCCCGCATCTCCTTCTGGGAGTAAGACCTGCAAAAAATGAGTAAAGAAATGGATCAGTTCATACGAACTGAGCAATGGAAAACTTTCCTATCATCTATACTCAGTTGTTTATACAACATGGTTATCTAGATAACTATGCTAAAAGGCAAGAAAGCAAGAACAATTCGAGGGAGATAAAACCTGTTTTTACTAATGAGTTTGTTCCATGTGCAAATATAGGTATGAAGACTTGAGGCTATAGAAGGATCATGCATAAGTTACATGCATGAAGCCTTTTGGCTGAGATTGTTCGGGCAAAGACAAAAGATATTAGGGAGGTTGTTGAGGGGCCATACATAAATTACAAGTATGGGACCTTCCGGTTAAACCACTGTAGCTGATTGAAGACATTGAGGAGATCATAGAAAGGACGTGCATAAGTTACAAGCACAAAAATTTTTGGTCAAATCAAGGAGGGGCGAAGACCAAAGACTTTGAGGAGATCATTGAAGGAACATGCATACATTACAAGCGTGGAACCTTTTGATTGAATCATGTAGCGACAAAGGACGAGAGGAGACCGTCGAGGGGGCATACATAAATACAGGTATGGGACCTTTCGGTCAAATCATAATATTCAGTTGTGACAGTTAAGAAATTAGGTTTTGAATGTGAAGGAAGATAGCATTTAATGCAAATGACATATTCAGGCACAACAACATATGAAAGGAGAGCCACTCTCAGATATAGGTACAATAACAAGATCAAAAAGGTAATGATATAATCAGCTATATCAGGGTAGGTCAGTCAGAAAAGGTTAAAGGATTATAAGTATCAAATATGTATATGAAAGGTGGATAAAGGTATATTTTTTGGTGATCATAAGTTTTTGAAAGGTTTTAGCATACATACGTGAAGAAGGGAAGCAAGATGTGATAGGTTTTAAACTGAAACAAAAGGTGTTATTCACAATTATAAACTATCTCAATATCATATTAGCAATGGGTTAGTAGTCATGCTACTTATCACATGATTATAACGAAGTAACTTCTCAACCAGTTTAACATCATAAATGGACACAAGGAAATAGTTACCGAGTACATCAAGCAACCAACTGAATGAAAGAACAAAAGCTCATTCTAAAACAAATTGTGTAAGATACTCTGATCTACATAAAACTAATAGAGTCCAGTTAAAGAATATGATTGATTATGGAATTTCTCTAAGTAGAAAATATAGAGTACATAATGGCAAGGAGTTTAAATTCATAAATACTGAATGGAAATACTAAGAATCATAATCAACATAAGCATCAGACAATAACAGTGAATATAGGCAATGAATGAGTTCCTGTGTAAGATGACATTATTGTTATCAAAGTTCGAACAGCCATGACAAAAAACATAATCGCTGTATCAAAATCCCACAGCTAGAACAGAAAGGAAATACAACAGCAGTATGAGTGCAATTACCAAACCCATATACTCATGGTGTTATTTCATATTCATATGTTTGCAAATGCATTAAAACAAATTTTTAAGAAGTTTGTTAAATACCTACAACAAATCAGAGAAGAAACTTCCTTTTATTTTATTTTTGCAAGTTTATCAATAGGAGATCATGTCATTTTCTTCATGCAACCAGTAGTTAAAGGAAACCCTTATTTGGCGGAAAATCAGTGTAAAATATGCAAACCCAGCATTTGAAGAGGACCCAGTAAAAGCTCATACCAGTAAAGGATGGCGTCCAACAGCACATAGCAAGTACAAATACGTCCAGATCTTAAATGATGGCGTCCAAAATTGCCTTCATACATAAATAATGAGAAGAAGAAAATGGCACATTCAAAGCTAAAAACATTGCCCAAAGAAAAAATGGTGTCGCAGCTCAATATACTGGCGTCCAGCAAGAAATATGGTGCATAAATGTGCAGATCAGTCATCAATAAAACCCATATAACTCAAGACAAAATTCCATCCAAGCTCACATATAGGAGAAGATCTCTATAGCCGTTCAACATTTAGCTCCAGCAAGCATAAAATGGCGCCCATAAATCTGCAAAATATCCATGCCTGCAGCTAGGGTTTTAAAACCTTTTCCTCCTCCATACATGAGATCAAAAAATGAAGACAAAACAAAGTAATTACCCTCTTTTGGTCTTTGGACGTATTTCATAATTCTCCTTTGCTATTTTTGATAAAGATTTCGGGTCCGTGGTGTGGGATTTTACAAAGGCGTTATTTCATTGTATTCATATGTATGATAAAAATAAGTGATATTTATATCGCTTTATAACATATGAAACAAAAGAAAATAATATATATTTATTATTTATTCTTCTATTCATATTAACACTAATATGTTTTAAATTAACAAATAAAACGTTAATTTTAAACATATTAATATTAATATGAATAAAAGGATTAATAAATAAATAAATAATTTCCTTTGTGAATATTTAATAATATTAATGTGTTTCATAATATTTCATTTATAGCACATTAATATTAAATAAATATTTACAAGAAGTTTTATAATTGTAAAATTAATAAATTAAATGGCTATCATTATAAAGCCTTTAATTTTTATTAATTACATAAAAGGAAATTAAGTGGAGTTAATATTTTTATATGCCTAAATGCAAGGAGAGCTATATTTAGAAGGGGAAAGAAGACGTTCAGTTAACACTTGGAGATGAGACTGTTTGATATTTTTAGCATCTTATGGGGCAGTTAAGATCAGTTATGCATGCAGTTTAGATTGAAAGCTTATTTTATGCATATATTGCATAATTTAAAGCAGTTTCACATGTTATTTTTATGGTTTTCTTAGTACATCCGAGTTGAGCTTTTTGTGCATGTTAATGAAGAGCTGGAGGCGGTTTTGAGTTATCCATCAGTTGGGCAGGTGGTTCAGTTCAGTTTTCAGAGGCTCCATCATAGTTTTCATCATTTTTGGTGACTTTTCCTAGGCATGATTTTGGAATCCGAGTTAGGGCTATTCTTCTATATATTGTACTTTAACCTCATTATGGAGGACCTTATTTCAGATTCAGATTTTTTGCAGATTGCAGATTTTGAGTTGATTGTAAGGGCACTTGTTACAGAGATTTTTCAGCATTAATTATAGAGATACAATAGTTCCTTATCATAGATTCTTGTGCAATTTTGTGAATTCCTTGCTTTAATATTGTGTTTGCCTTCATTATAGTTGCATTCCTAGTTGCAGATTTGAATCGTGATACATGTGATTGCAGGTCTATGTTTGTGATTATTGTTTTCTTGCAAAAAATTGGTGAAACTTAGGTATCCCTTTTAGAGCAGGAGATCCCAATCCTTATATAGAAACACTGTTGTGATTACGTGATTGTCTGATATTGTGAAACAATTGTCTTTTCGTAGTTTATACTGAAGTAATCAAAATTACATTAATAACCATTAGTGTATCACCTCACTTAGATCAATTTTAATCATTCATTCATTCATTTCTTACCCTTATCTCGAGTACAATTTAGGATTAGGTGATCACAACTTAGGAACTGGCCTAGCTTCCGGAGATTCTTCTCTCATTTTAGGACAACCCACCACCCGAGAGAGTTTTCATTGTTTCACAGGATAGCTTGATTTTACATCTCACTAAAGGCACAAATCTTGATAGACAACAATTTTTTGGTACGCCCGGTGGGACCACGAACTGCTCCACAGTTCTCTGATTTTCAAGATTTTACTATTGTTTTGGTGCGGACAACAATATTTTAGCCTTTTTGAAGGTATTTCATCAACACCTGGCGACTCTATGTTTAAGGTTTATCGCAGGTTCAGTTGCAGTTTGGTGATTTTATAATGAGAAGAACTCCCAGAAGGACAACAAGAGGACGAAAAACACCAACAGTTTCAAGAGCAAGGTCAGTTTCACCATCAGGATCAGATTTTTCAGCCTTTGAATATCCTACAATTGAAGAACAGCTAACAAATTTTGAAGAATCTGAGATAGTTATTGAAGATATTGGTTTTCTTGAAGACTTAAGTGTTCAAGATCATTCTGAATCTGAAGGGCCCATTTTTTAGCCATTACCAAGGGACCAATTTGTATTCTCAGCATCTACAAGTGGTGCTATAGCTGCTGTTACAGGTCTGAAAACATATCAGCGAGAGGTAAATTAGCCTATCCGACCTTCATTACCATTTGCAGCACAGCAACAAGTACCATCAGTTCATCAAATGGCCTGAAATTTGCCATTTGTAGCTTTCAACGCTGGAAGCCCCTTGCACATTGATGTCCATCATGATATTCCACCAGCAGCATTAAAAAGTGTGCCATATTTTACTGGTGAAAATCATTTTTCAACAATGGAACATATTAAGGATATTGCTACCCTTTGTGGATTACACCAAGTTCAGCATGAAGATGTGGCCTTGAAGTTATTAGCTGCGTCTTTCAGAGGTAAAGCATTAATTTGGTTTAGAAGTCTTGCAGTAAATTCAATTGCTACATGGGACACGTTGGGAAGCTTGTTAATCAGCAAATTCGAAGATAAGTCTGATAATCTTTCTTTGGTTGAACAATTGACTACCATTAAGAGGCATCCTAATGAGCATATTTATGATTTTCATTTTCATTTTCAGCGAACTTGGGATAGAATTCCAGCAACTGTCAAGCCTTCTAATGATTATGCATATTTATTTTATTTAAAGGCTTTTAATAGTGATATTTTAGTTATGATACAATCTATGGGAGGGCGTACTTTGCTTGATGCATTTGATGTTGTTGTAAGGGCTGAAAACAACTTAATACAAGCTGGTAAACTACCTCCTAGGCCTCCAATGCCTTATTCTGCGAAAATACAGCAGATTGTACTAGCTGTTATACCACCATTGGCTATCATTCCACCAATGCCAGCATTACCATCATTTAACGTTCAGGTTGCAGCAGAAGAACATGCTGCTACAGTTCCTATTAGAGAGTTACGAGAGCAAAATCAAGGCTTAATTGAGAAAAGTGACAGTATGATGAAAACATTGCAAACTTATGGGAATGAGATAATGAATTTAAAGAGACAACAAGGTCAATATAATAGGCCAAATCAAGCCTCCTATCAGGAAAGTAGGCAATATAACCAAGCTTCAGGTTCAAACCAGCAAAGACAACCTCAAGGACAGTAAAGGAATTCTGGTCAAAGAACCAACCAGCCCTACAATTATGCAACTCTTGCTATTCATCCTGATGATGGATCACGTAGTGTGATTCGAAACATTGATGGTAAAAATCTTAACACAATCGAATCCAGAAACATATCAGTACAATAGAATGGATTGTGGAAATTTGTTCTCTTTAATAAATTATGCAACTCCTAGCAATTCAAAGGAATTGGTAGTTGTTCCTCAAAACAACTACGCACATGATGAAGAATGGTGCAATACTTGTAACGCTGGTCATTATTGGTTGGATTGTGCCTATGCACTTGAGGCAAGGAAGCGAGATCTTTTGAAAGAACAACAGATTACAAACCAAGGAGAAGTACATCCTGAACAAGTGCAACAACAAGTACAACAACAAGGTAATTTTAATGCTACTTTGATGAATTTTACTGAAGATGAGGCTATTATAGCAGAAAATTTTGATCAAAATCAGGCTTGGAAGCCTGTATCAGTGGGAACAAGGTCAAAAGACCAAGCTGCAAATAATTTACAACAGCAAGCTGATAAATCAAAACAACAAAAGGCCAATTCTGGTAACACTCAACCAGGACCATCAAGTGCACAAAAAATGCAGTGTACCAAAAGGACAGCAAACTCAAGTACAAAAAGCGAGCTTACAGCCATCACAACACTAGAAAGAGCCTGCTGTACCAAAGAATCAGTCAAAGGTTAGTACCCAAAATTTCAATATTGTGGAGCACTTGAAGAAGACTCATGTTCCTATCTCTATGTGGGATGTTTTAGCACTCCCAGGTCAAAATAACATGTTACAGGAAGCATTACATTCACTCATCCTGTCTGATAGTGCTTTGGCACAGCAAACCCCAACAGTCCTGATAGTTGCAAACGTTAATAATTCACAACAGCCTGCCAAAATAGTCAAGCCACCACCCTTTTACGTTACAATCATAATAGGCAAGTACCTTGTCCATAATTGCATGATAGATTCAGGTGCCACTAGCTCAATTATGCCAAAGAAGATCGTAGACCAACTAGGCCTTGAATATGAACCAATTGAAAAGGGGGTAGTGTAGCTGGACGGGACAGCCATTGAGACAATTGGAGTTATAAGGAATATGGATCTAACCTGGCATGCTTGTCCTAGTTTTTTGGTTCCCATGGATATATACATCATTGACCTACCTCCCTATTTTTCTATATGCCTATCACATGATTTTACAGCCAAAATAGGAGGTTATGTGTCTGCTGATCGGTCTCATATGCTTTTTCGCACTAGGTACGGTACTAAGGTGATGATTCCATCTGAACCTATTGCCAAAGATTGCCTCAAACTTAATGTTGCTGCTGCTGAAAATAATACAACAGCTGTTTTATTCGATAAAGAGGAAATTAATGTTGTTTATGAGTTCAAAATGCCCATAGACAATACTCCTGATATATTATTGGATGAATGGGCTACTGAAAACGCTAAAATTTCAGAATCACAGGTTGAAGAACCAAGTTTGGGCAATTATGTTATTCATGAGACTACTGATTTTCTGCCAAATGTCATGAAAATTACAGATTTAAATGCAGAACAGCAGGATAATGAGGTATGGAAATTATTTTTTGATGATTCACGCAGTAAAACAGGTGCTGGAGGAGGTTGCATGCTGATTTCACCAGCCAATGAAAGGTATTATGCATCTTTCAAGTTTACTTTCAGTTGTACCAACAATGTTGTTGAATATGAAGCATTGGTAAATGGATTAAAATGGGCTATCAAAAGAGGTATCAGTTGCTTACAGGTTTATGGTGATTCTGAACTGATTGTTAATCAAGTTAGAAATGCTCATGCTACAAAAAATGATTTATTGAAAAGTTACAAACATGTTGTATGGGATTTAATTGAAGGATTTGAAGCTTTTAACCTGCAATCTGTCCCTAGAAATTAGAATAAGCATGCTGACAGACTTGTTGCAATTGGTGCACAATACGATATTCCTACTGAAATCAGCAAGAACAAAGGAAATAATTATGTAAAAGTGGTTGTTAGACCTGCTGTACCAAACAACGTTGAAAGTTGGCAAGTTTTTGAGTTTGATCAAAACATTGTTAATTTTTTGAGAGAAGAAGCTGAATTTTCTCAGCCTAACCAGCAAAAATTGCAGGAACAATATGAGGATCAGATTATCCAGTTAAGAACAAACAAGATGCCAAAAGGTTTGGTAACCTTAGAATCTATTTTTAATACTGATGATCAGTTCAAAAAAGATAAATCCAGCTTGCAGATTAAGGAAGAGCACTATGAAGAAGTAGAAATTGCAAAAGGTAATAAGCTCAAACTTGGCAAGGTATGCACCCCTGAAGAGAAACAATTTTTTGTCAATCTAACCAATGTATCTCAAGATGTCATTGCTTGGAGTTATTCAAATTTAAAAGGGTTTGACCCTAACATTGCTCAACATACCATTGAGTTAGAACCGGGTGCAAAATCGGTTAGACAAAAAGCAAAGACCAACTAATCCCAAGTTGGAATCTCTTATGATTAAGGAACTAAATAAGTTAATAGAAAGCAATATTATTTTTCCTATTAAGCATAACTCTTGGGTTTCTAATCTGGTTCCTATTAGGAAGAAAAATGGAGAAATCAGATTATGTGTTGATTTTCGTGATTTAAATAGGACTTCATTGAAGGATAGACATCCTTTGCCTTCAATGGAGCAAATTTTGCAAGTTGTTTCAAGTTCAGAACGCTTCTCATTGCTGGATGGTTTTTCTAGTTACAACCAAATTTTAGTCAAAGAAGAAGACAGATTTAAAACAGCCTTTACCACCAAATGGGGCACTATGGCTTATCAAAAGATGCCATTTGGTTTATCAAACGCTGGTGCAACTTTTCAGAAAGCAATGGATAAAGCTTTTCTGAATTTAGTGTACAGGTTTGTGTTGGTTTACTGGATGATATTACTGTTTTTTTAAAGAATGCAACAGATCACTTTCAACACTTAAAGGTAATATTCGAAAGATGCAGGGAGTATGGTATATATTTGAATCCTAAGAAAAGCATTTTTTCTGTTCATGAAGGTAAATTATTAGGATTTATTGTGTCAAAAGAAGATATTACCATAGAACCAAAAAGAGTATGTGCAATTCTTGCTCTACCACTTCCAACACATAAGAAAGGATTGCAAAGTTTCCTAGGAAGAATAAATTTTATAAGAAGATTTATTCCAAATGTTGTTGAATTATTGATCCCATTAATAGCTATGCTTAAGAAAGGTATCGTTTTCAGCTAGACTAAGGAAGGTAAACGTAGTTTTGAACTGATAAAAGAAGCATTAGCAGCTGCTCCTACATTATTAAATCCAAATTTCTCTAAGGACTTTATATTATATGCTTATGGCAACATTGATTCTATCGCTGCTATGTTAGTACAGCAGAATGATGAAGGTTATGAACAACATTTAGCATTTTTTAGCCAAGGGCTTAAAGATTATGAGTTACATTATTCTTTCGTGGAAAAGCATGTTCTTGCTGTTATTAGAAGTTTAAAAAAATTCAGGCATATGCTTTCTAATAATAAAATCAAAATAATGGTAGCTCATCATTCTGTTAAAGATTTCTTGCTCAATAAAGATTTGAATACTAAAAGAGCAGGTTGGATTACTAAAGCCATGGAATACGATATTGAAATCAATGTAACCAAGTTGGTTAGAGGTAAGGGATTATGCGAATAGCTAGCTGGAAATGGAATTAATAATTTGAATAATGATAATGATGTTGTCTTGACCATGTTAGATAAGAAACAATCTATTGTACATAATATTCAGACTGATTGGGTAGAAGATATGATAAAATTCTTGCAAACAGGACGTTGCCCTAAAGGTTTGGAGAGATCAAAATGAAGGTATTATAGATTACAAGCTATTCCTTATTGTCTAATGAATGGTATTTTGTTTTAAAAGGATCTACAAGGTGTATTGCTGAGATGTATAAAACCAGATCAGATTGAGCACATTTTGCATCAATTTCATGAAGGACCAGCTGGAGGTCACTTCTCACCAAGAGCCACAGCTCTTAAGGTGATGAAGGTAGGCTACTATTGGCCAAGCATATTCAAAGATGCACATCTTTGGGTAAGAAGATGCAAACAATGTGCAATTTTTGCAGAAAAAGAGAAGTTATCAGCGATGCCTTTGAAACCTATTCAAGTGGACCAGCCATTCATGAAATGGGGTCTAGACTTCATTGGCGTCATTAACCCACCTTCAAGTACAGGTCATAAATGGGTATTGATAGCCACAGATTATTTTACGAAATGGATTGAAGCAGTAGCCCTTAAAGATGCAAATGAGACTGTTGTTTTAAATTTTTACGAGGATTTGATTTGCAGATTTGGTGTACCAGATTCAATTATTTCAGATAACGCACTTGCTTTTACAAGAAATAAGATAGATGAATGGGTTGTTAAGAATGGTGTGGATCTGAATACTTCATCAAATTATTACCCACAGGGTAATGGGCAAGCTGAATCCACCAAAAAGAATCTAATTCGCATCATAAAGAGAACATTAGAAGGGAACCAACATTCTTGGCACATGAAATTGAAATCAGCACTGTGGGCTGATCGGATAACTTCCAAGAGATCAACTGGTATGTCTCCTTACACGCTAGTTTACGGTAAAGAAGCTAGATTACCAGTTTTAGTTGAGTTTCCAGCATTAGATTTTATGCATCAGTTAGATATGATTGATGAAGAACCAATGATGGTAAGGCTGGCCCAACTCAATGAACTAGAAGAGAAAAGAAAATATGCTTTATGAACCATTGAGCATCATCAAGTTCAAATGAAGAAGACATTTGACAAAAAGGCATCTCCAAAAGATTTCCAGCTAGGAGACTTAGTACTAAAATGGGATGAATTGAAAAGCAGGCCTGGAAAGCATTCAAAATTCGATGCCATGTGGGCTGGTCTGTATATCATAACCGAAACCATGCAACATAATGCCTTCCATCTGTCTACACTTGAAGGAGAAGAGTTGAAAATCCCGGTTAATGGGATTCACCTCAAGCGATGATTTTGAGGTATTTTTCATATTATAATAAGTGATTTGGCATAATAGAGTAGAGATGTGATTTAATTTTAGATTTCAATAAAGTGTTGTTCCAACACATCTAGTTTCAAAATTCAGCATGTTAGTTGTTAGTAATAAAGCTGGAAACTACACGACATTATTATCAAGCTGCCATCAACACATGAGATACATATCATACAAAGCATGGAATGAATTCCAATGCTCTAAATCACACATGCCTCACGGGTTCATGATAGGCTCATAATAACATGACGTAATTCCCAGCCATTCAGCTGTAAAGAAATTAGAAAGCACTCAAGCACATTGCTGGTATAGGTCTCTTTAGAATTTTTTCAAAAAAACAACAATCATAAATTCTGGTTTTGATTATTGGTTGGCTTGAATAAATAGCTTGCCCCATAGCAGCAAGATGATGTGTTATCCACCATCATACTAGACTGATATACCGCTATGTATAACATAGAAATACTGAAAAAGGATGAATGGTCACTCCAAGATAGCCAGCATACCACCCTAGTACAATCATGAATAACACACCACATTGTTGTTATGACGCAAGGTACACATTCAAGCTAATAGTTCAAGTTTTTATGGTAGTTTTTTTTTCAATAAATTTTCAGTCAAATCTGAGAGGTGTCCTAACAACCAGCAGCTACCAATCTTCACAACCACAATACAATTATTATCACAGAAAAGGGATCATAAAAGAAACACACTTTCCCTTTATTGTGATACAATTCTATCCCTGGTTATCAAAATGAATAGCTACAAGATCCTATGGTAGCTAATAGATCTGTTTGAAAATTTTTAGTTTTTAGTTTTCAGGTTCAGTTTTCAGTTTTCAATTCGGTGTAGTAAGGCATGTTTATTTCAGCAAGTGTGTTTCAGTTTTCAGAGTTTCAATTTTTTTAAAAAGTTTTGAGAAGGTTTAGTTTTCTAAGTGCTGAAGATGACTCTATGCCCAATGGATTGACAAGACGACTGGTCTGTTACTGTTTAGCAGGCAAACAACCCTTAGAGGTTGCCAAAAATGTTACCAATTTAACATGCCTTTTAAATTGATAGACAACTGTTAAACTGATTATGTTTTAACTGCTGACTAAATGTGTTTAGCTACTGAGAGTATATGGTACAGAACAAAAAGAATGCAGCAAACAAAGTACAAGAAGCATAAGAAAGAGAATTGATCACTTTTTTAGAATACAAGTACCAAAAAGTAATACATTTTACTCAAGTATTCAAAAAATATTTTTTTACAAAGTGTTCATATTTACACAATACTTGAATACAATGCATTCAGATATTACTAGTGCTCTCAGCTCCTACCATAAATATCTGAATTAAACACATTGTACAAACAGAAAAGTACTAAAAAAGAGATAGAAAGGAAAGGCATCCATTGCTTGAATGGAAAGTTGTTGTGTTGAACGTTGGAGGGCTAATCCCGCACCTCCGTCTGGGAGTAAGACCTACAAAAAATGAGTAAAGAAATGGATCAGTTCATACGAACTGAGCAATGGAAAACTTTCCTATCATCTATACTCAGTTGTTTATACAACATGGTTATCCAGATAACTATGCTAAAAGGCAAGAGAGCAAGAACAATCTGAGGGAGATAAAACCTGTTTTTACTAATGAGTTTGTTCCATGTGCAGATACAGGTATGAAGACTTGAGGCTATAGAAGGATCATGCGTAAGTTACATGCATGAAGCCTTTTGGCTAAGATTGTCTGGGCAAAGATAGAAGATATTGGAGGCTGTTGAGGGGGCATACATAAATTACAAGTATGGGACCTTCCGGTTAAACCAATGTAGCTGATTGAAGACATTGAGGAGATCATAGAAAGGACGTGCATAAGTTACAAGCATGAAACTTTCTGGTCAAATCAAGGAGGGGCGAAGATCAAAGACTTTGAGGAGATCATTGAAGGAACATGCATACATTACAAGCGTGGAACCTTTTGGTTGAATCATGTAGCGGCAAAGGACGAGAGGAGACCGTCGAGGGGGCATACATAAATATAGGTATGGGACCTTCTGGTCAAATCATGGAGGATGTGTATAGTTTTAAAATATGAATTTAAAGGAATTTTAGTTATTTTTTACAAGCATATTTCAGCGTATATCAGGAAGGTACATATGCAATCAGTCACAGGGTCGATTAGAATTACTTATCAGTGCCAAATAAATAAGAGGAACATGATCATTAACATCAAAAAATCATTAACTCATAGTGTTGAGTAGACTGGGAGATTTATTTTTGACAACAGAAAATAGGTTTGTGAGGAAAAGAACTTTATTTTTATGCTGCATTCCTTTGTTAATATGACATCAGAACTTTTATGAGCAAAATACAAAAGCATGAATTCATGGTATTCATCTTATTCACATTCTGCATGATCTTCAAGTAATAATCAGACTTATAAAAGAATGTAACAGTAATTAATATTCAGCTGTGACAGTTAAGAAATCAGGTTTTGAATGTGAAGGAAGATAGCATTTAATGCAAATGACATATTCAAGCACAACAACATATGAAAGGAGAGGCACTCTCAAATACAGGTACATCAACAAGATTGAAAAGGTAATGATATAATTAGCTATATCAGGGCAGGTCAATCAGAAAAGGTTAAAGGATTATAAGTATCAAATATGTATATGAAAGGTTGATAAAGGTATTTTTTTGGTGATCATAAGTTTTTGAAAGGTTTCAGCATACATACGTGAAGAAGGGAAGCAAGATGTGATAAGTTTTAAACTGAAACAAAAGGTGTTATTCACAATTATAAACTATCTCAATATCATATTAGCAATGGGTCAGTAGTCATGCTACTTATCACAGGATTATAACGAAGTAACTTCTCAACTAGTTTAACATCATAAATGGACACAAGGAAATAATTACCCAGTACATCAAGCAGCCAACTAAATGAAATAACAGAAGCTCATTCTAAAACAAATTGTGTAAGATACTCTAATCTACATAAAACTAATAGTGTCCAGTTAAAGAATATGACTGCTTATGGAATCTCTCTAAGTAGAAAATATAGAGTACATAATGGCAAGGAGTTTACATTCATAAATACTGAATGGAAATACAACGAATCATAATCAACATAAGCATCAGACAGTAACAATGAATATAGGCAATGAATGAGTTCCTATGTAAGATGACATTATTGTTATCAAAGTCTGAACAACCATGACAAAAAACATAACAGCTGTATCAAAATCCCACAGCTAGAACAGAAAGGAAATACAACAACAGTATGAGTGCAATTACCAAACCCATATACTCATGGTGTTATTTCATATTCGTATGTTTGCAAATGCATTAAAACAAATTTTTAAGAAGTTTGTTATATACCTACAACAAATCAGAGAAGAAACTTCCTTTTATTTTATTTTTGCAAGTTTATCAATAGGAGATCATGTCATTTTCTTCATGCAACCAGCAGTTAAAGGAAACCCTTATTTGGCAGAAAATCAATATAAAATATGCAAACCCAGCATTTGAAGAGGACCCAATAAAAGCTTATACCAGTAAAGGATGGCGTCCACCAGCACATAGCAAGTACAAATACGTCTAGATCTTAAAGGATGGCATCCAAAATTGCCTTCATATGTAAATAATGAGAAGAAGAAAATGGCACATTCAAAGCTAAAAACACTGCCCAAAGAAAAAATGGTGTCGCAGCTCAATATACTGGCGTCTAGCAAGAAATATGGTGCATAAATGTGCAGATCAGTCATCAATAATCCATATAACTCAAGACAAAATGCCATCCAAGCTCACGTATAGGAGAAGATCTCTACAACCGTTCAACATTTAGCTCCAGCAAGCATAAAATGGCGCCCATAAATCTGCAAAATATCCATGCCTGCGGCTAGGGTTTTAAAACCTTTTCCTCCTCCATACGTAAGATCAAAAAATGAAGACAAAACAAAGTAATTACCCTCTTTTGGTCTTTGGACGTATTTCATATTTCTCCTTTGCTGTTTTTGATAAAGATTTCGGGTCCGTGGTGTGGGATTTTACAAAGGCGTTATTTCATTGTATTCATATGTATGATAAAAATAAGTGATATTTATATCACTTTATAACATATGAAACAAAAGAAAATAATATATATTTATTATTTATTCTTCTATTCATATTAACACTAATATGTTTTAAATTAACAAATAAAACGTTAATTTTAAACATATTAATATTAATATGAATAAAAGGATTAATAAATAAATAAATAATTTCCTTTGTGAATATTTAATAATATTAATGTGTTTCATAATATTTCATTTATAGCACATTAATATTAAATAAATATTTACAAGAAGTTTTATAATTGTAAAATTAATAAATTAAATGGCTATCATTATAAAGCCTTTAATTTTTATTAATTACATAAAAGGAAATTAAGTGGAGTTAATATTTTTATATGCCTAAATGCAAGGAGAGCTATATTTAGAAGGGGAAAGAAGATGTTCAGTTAACACTTGGAGATGAGACTGTTTGATATTTTTAGCATCTTATGGGGCAGTTAAGATCAGTTATGCATGCAGTTTAGATTGAAAGCTTATTTTATGCATATATTGCATAATTTAAAGCAGTTTCACATGCTATTTTTATGGTTTTCTTAGTACATCCGAGTTTGAGCTTTTTGTGCATGTTAATGAAGAGCTGGAGGCAGTTTTGAGTTATCCATTAGTTGGGCAAGTGTTTCAGTTCAGTTTTCAGAGGCTCCATCATAGTTTTCATCATTTTTGGTGACTTTTCCTAGGCATGATTTTTGAATCCGAGTTAGGGCTATTCTTCTATATATTGTACTTTAACCTCATTATGGAGGACCTTCTTTCGGATTTAGATTTTTTGCAGATTGCAGATTTTGAGTTGATTGTAAGGGCACTTGTTACAGAGATTTTTTAGCATTGATTATAGAGATACAACGATTCCTTATCATAGATTCTTGTGCAATTTTGTGAATTCCTTGCTTTAATGTTGTGTTCGCCTTCATTATAGTTACATTCCTAGTTGCAGATTTGAATCATGATACATTTGATTGCAGGTCTATGTTTGTGATTATTGTTTTCTTGTAGAAAATTGGTGAAACTTAGGTATCCCTTTTAGAGCAGGAGATCCCAATCCTTATATAGAAACACTGTTGTGATTACGTGATTGTCTGATATTGTGAAACAAATTTCTTTTCGTAGTTTGTACTGAAGTAATCAAAATTAAATTAATAACCATTGGTGTATCACCTCACTTAGATTAGTTTTAATCATTCATTCATTCATTTCTTACCCTTATCTTGAGTACAATTTAGGATTAGGTGATCACAACTTAGGAACCAAGCTAGCTTCCGGAGATTCTTCTCTCGTTTTAGGACAACCCACAACTCCTAATGACTAAAGTAAACTCCACCTTCCACGTGGACTCCCATGAAAGAATGAAGGAAAGATAAGCTTAGATAAAAGTGTAAGAACTCAGCAAAACCATATATTCATTCAAATATGCAGTGGTACAAAAAGAAAAAGATAACCAACAATTCTACTATCCTTCTATTATTCTCCTCTCTTGACCTCTCGAATATAGACAAGGTCTTATTTTTAAAAAGAAGGAAAAACAAACTCCTAAATTTAGGACTTCCTCTTGAAGGATAGTCTATTACAACATGCAAACATAAAAGCATTAACTATTCCTTGAATTCCCACAAATATAGAGCACAAATGTTGCTATATTTGTTCCTCTGACTTAAACCATCCTCCAGGAATCCAAGTATCCATAATAACTCCATGCATGCTTACTTTCCTGCTCAACCACTTTGTCAGAATAGTTCCCTTCTGATTTTTTTTGCCAAGTCCATTAACACCAACACTTCCTCAATGCGAGTCTTTCATGGTCATTCAATTGATTCCCACTCAGCTTGAATTCCTGCGGACATCAATGATACACACAAAACTTCTAACAACATCTATTCATATTTATTAATTTATAAGAAAAGCATTAACCATTCAACTAACGCTTCTGCAATCTTTTCAGCTATAGGAAGACCTACCCATGTTAAGCATACATGAAGAAAGATTTAACATAATGAACCCCTTTTTAAACATAATATCAACTATCATTTTCATGCCATAAGTTCATACTTTATACATCGAAAGGTTCAAAATAGTAGGCTTAAAAGATGATAAGTTTTAACAAGATATAGACAAATGTTCATAAAAAGGGCTAAAAATCATCTATTGTTATGTGTTGTCATTTTTCCCCCAACCACCCTAATGCTGGTCCCTTCAACATTCACAAGTTCCTGATTCGCATTCATAACCTGAGATCATTGGGAATCTTATCCCCTGACTCGTGAGCCCTGTAGTTGAAGTATCCATGGTTCTATTTCAATCTTTCCCATTTCTGTTCCTCATGATTTTGATTATAATCAGTAAATGATTCATATTTTCCAAGCATGGGATATAATAGTATAGGTGGTTGAAAGTGAAGAGGGACCGAATACCTTTTCTGATTCCTGGCCAATGTCACATACCTAGGCATCCTATAGGTGGCCAATTCCAAGTTCTGAGGTGAGTGTAACTCCCTTGTCTTTAGATCTTTTGATAATCGAATCCACCTTTGAATAGAGGCTCGTATGGCTTCAGGGGCAATTGCAAAACAATGCCGCTCCTAGTCTAGGAATGCCTGTTCTCGTACAGGATGAATTTAGCAGCACCGTTGGGGTTATTGTTAATGAAGAGCCAGTCAAAGAATACTCTATGAGTATTCTACACCTTGGGACAAATGTACAACGATTCTAACATTTCCTTTTCCCTGTATGGAGTAGCCTGACTTTCTTGACTGATTTCATTTTGCATCCAAGACATAATTGTTTAGACTGCACATCTCATACATACAACAGTGAATTCCAATCTTTGTTATCTAGCACTGCAAGATTATGTACATACAATTCACAAAGAAGATTTTAGAGGGCCATTGGAACTGATTTAAATGCTGCATAAAACTCTTGGGGTGTGTTCAAGGAAGGATCCAACCCCTAAATAACCCGAGATAGTTGAAAATTGACCATTTGCTCTTTTAGAAACAATGTATAAACAAGAGACAGTGACCTACAACTCAAAAGTTTTGGAATGAGTTTTGTTACTTTAGTAACACGTTGCTACAGGATGTTAATTCCATTGTCTTTGTCTTCAATTTGCCATGCTTGTTCTTTAATAGTTTTGAGCAATTGTTTCCTTTCTAGATCCCAACTTGGTTTTTCCCATTGAAGTTGTTGATAAACAGTAAGGTTGACTGATAGTGGAGTAAGAATATTAGGTGGTGTATGACGCCAAACAATAGAATGATTATCATTAAAGTGGCTAGTAGAAGGATTGACACTTGGTCCAGTGACAGTGTTGTCATCCTCAGGCGGTTGATGAGCAATATGATTGTCAACTTCTTTTTGTGGCTCAATGGTTGCAGGAGAAGAAACAATAGCCATTTTAACTTGGAATGTTTCAACAATTTCTTGAACTATTTCCTGAGCAGTTTCCTTTGAAGGTTAACTATCATTTTCTTCCACTCGTTGCTCAAACCTAGACACTGTTCTTTCTGAGGAATCCGTATCACTATCAATATTGATAGGACTAACTGGTCTTTGGAGAATTTTCTCAAGATCACTATTACATTCAAGAGTAGGTATTGTGTGCTCTGGTGACTGTGTAGGTGTAAGTACTAGAGTTTCAACATTAATAGGTGATGCAGGAGATTTAGCAGGTGGCACAGAAGGTTCAATAGGTGGCACAGAAGGTTTAGTCTTCAAATTTACCCCAGACATTCTGGTGACTCATCATGGAGTAGAAATTGGTTTCTTGCCCTAATTGACAGCTTTCCCTTATTCAGAATTAAGTGAAGTTTCATGTGACGGTGGAGATACCTCCTTTGAACTTTCCTCTGCAACATCTGCACAGGCTTTCCTCTTTTTGGAGGTAGAGGCATCCACGGGAGAAACTTTCCTTTTCATAGTTTTTGGTGGGGATGCAAAAGCTGAAGCTTTTGGAGCTATTTTATACACTACTTTCCTAATTCCTATAGCTGTGTTCTCCCATGTCCCCATTCCTTGCCCTTTAGGCCCGCTACTCTGAGGTCCCACTGGTTTTAATTTAATAAAATCCTCCCATGTTCCTAAGTGCCACCTAGTCAATTCCCTTTCAACTATGGCCCTAATTAAACAATGATGGGACATTGACTGGGCTTTCCCTTGTTGGACATAAGAAGCTTGTCTTTTGATAATATTATAGAGAAAGCTTGGAAGATTCATAGGGTCATCACCATGTTGTAACCCACTTAAAATTTTAAAATGCACAACATGCAGATAAGAGTATCTTCCTTCACAAGTAAAATATCTTGTAATGAATTTAGAAAGCTAGATAAATTGTAGAGGAAGAGACAACCACAAAGTACCTTGCTTTTTATTTTCCTCTGGCTGAGGATCTCCATGCACTGAGAATTGCTCTTTTGTTGCCCGCATATCCATGTCTTATGTCCATCACTCCCCATTTGTGGGTAACGTAGTGACTTCTGCAACCACTTCTTTTGTGAATTCTACATGAATTCCTTTTACAGTAGCATACCCATCCCTCAACGTGTTGTGAAACTGAAGTGCAATTTCCTAGTTGAATTGCTTCAAACTGAGACAATACGCCAACCAACCTCATTGTTGAAATAAATTGCATGTTATGGGATCCGCTAACAAAACTCTATGGTCTGCTGGTTCATGTCATTGAGGCTCTCCACCCATTTTTAAAAAAACTGAAAGGGATTGAAAATGACTGAAAAGTGGGGTGGAGATTGCTATAGGGTTTCAAAAATGGCTACAATGGCATTTGAAAATGAAACAACAGTTTTAAAACACACTTATCAAACATCACATCATATCTCCTTCAGTACTACATGACGACATTAACATAATGGGGGGTGTTAATAAGAAGTTATGCATTGATGAAATCATAAAGTAATGATAGAACTTGATTAATTACTTCACACATACAAAGGAAGTACGAAGTGATGCCAACTCATCCCTGAGATGACCTTACCCTGTACATTCTTCATGTGAACATAATATTTTCTCAGATTTTTATTTATGATTTCAAGTCACTTGATTTTTGTTCATGATTTTTAATTATGACTTCCATTCCCCCCCCCCTCCCCCCCCCACAACCTATCATGGATTGGGTCCTATCATGGACTGGGTCCCACCAGGCCTTAAAGATTGCAAGTTTTGAAAATCAAAATAATATATTTTTTTAAAGCAAAAGTGGCAAGCCACTATAATATTTATTAATCTGATTCAACGAGGTCAACTGGGAAAGAATCAGTGATGATAACCTAGCACCATCCCTAAAGTTTACATGTATGTATATATTAATAGCAAAAAATTACAAAGGGTTATCACCCATCTGAAGATAACCCACTCTAAACTTTTGGATAATACAGATACAATAAGTTTGGCAGCAAATAGATTTAGAATAGCAACATAAGAGATACCCCCACATGAAAAAAGGGTAATTTCTGAGATGAACCCTTAAAACAATGCTTTGCAATTCTGCCCAATCTATAAGAACACGAACAGAGGAGCCAAAGACCAACAAAGGGAATTCTGTAGTCAAATCAAGAAATTGAACTATGTACTAGCCAATCTAAATTAGAATTTGGCACACCGATAGAGTCCCAAAGATTCTATTCCAATGGTTGTGGAGTTACTGCCAATGCATCAGCTGAGTGGGGGATGAAGCATTAGGATCCGATAACAAGTAAATCATGGCATTTCCAACTGATAGGATTCTTTCCACCACCCGCTCACCCAATACCCGTGGATCAGAAGGCAAAGATTTTTTCAAATAGTTGATATTGCCATTATTTATGGTTTTCTTCATTGCCTCAAAAACAATATAATATTCATGCTTTTGCAAAATTTGAAAATGTGAAAATAGACCACCAACTAAAGCCATACCATTCCATAAATCATATTTCTGCATGGCCATCTCCAACTTATAATCCAGTAAGAAATGTGGTAGAATTACCTTACGAGCCAATCCTTGAAGGAACTCCAGAGATTGTAGAAGATCCATGGCATTGGAGAGGAAAATAGATATGACCTGGGAGGGATATAAAAACACAAGTGTTGAGGGAAAAAGAAGCTCCTCACCAATGATGCACCGAATGGCTAAACTGACCGAGTGTGAGTTCAGAGTGAACATTTGATTTAGCACCTCACCCATTATATGCCTAGGAAACACAACTTCATCTAAGGCCGGCTGCAGCCAAATCCAAATTTTTTTTGGCATAACTAAACGATGTTGCATATGACATGTTGCACAAACCAAATCAATATCCCACCTAGAATTCAAAATTTCAACACAATCTCAGCTTACAGACTGTATTTGCCTAATTAAGCCTTTGCAAATATATTTCAAGATGATGCGAAGAGTCTTACTAAAAAATCAAATTGCAACTTGTCATTTAATCTCTCCAGTGACGTCCTAATCCTACCTGTAAATAGTACTACAAACATTACTCCTTAAATATTCAGATTTGTTCACATGAAGCAATCGACCAACATGACTTCAAAATTGAATATCATTAGATAATAAAAGATTTGGATCCTGCAAAAATTACTTTGAAAATCATATCGTTGTAAATGCTCTGAATAAAAGCATGCAACATTAAATTCATTAGCATACGACACCAACTTATAAATAGGGTAACTCGGCATCTGATAAGCATAACTTGGCATTAAAGACACTCGAAGACTCGGCATCTGAATAAAGACTCAGTAACTCGGCACTAAATACTTTTATGCCAACTCAGCCCCTGAAAGGATCCTATATACTCGATGCTACTGAAGAGCTCGACACCTAAAGCCTGAAGAATTTGGCACTAGTTATCAGAATGCCAACTCAGCACCTAAAAGATCCTGTACTCTCGGAACTGCAGAATAATTTGGCACTTGTAGCATAAAAAGCTTGGCATCTAAAAAAATGACCGAGCTCAGCTCACAATGAAAAATACTAAGGAGCTCGACACCTGAAGGATGATGCATATCTTAGCACATGAAACAAAATTACTCGGCTTCTTAAGATAACTTGCTCATCTCAAACACAACTTGACACCAATTAATAGAATGCCAACTCGACACCTGAAAGGATCCTGTCCTCTCGGTACTACAGAATAACTCGGCACCTGTAGTATGAAGAGCTCGACAGCTGAAAATTTGACTGAGCTCGGCTCACAATGAAAATTACTAAGGAGCTCAGCTCCTGAAGGATGATGCATAGCTCGGCACATGAAACAAAATTACTCGGCATCTTAAGATAACTTGCTCATCTCAAACAATACTACTATCAGTTGCTACCATGTCATCATGAATAAGATTTTTTAAGACCTTATGTTGCTCAATAAAAGATAGAGAATGAAAAGAAGAGACATTAACCCCATCACAACCCAAATTTGATAAAAGAATCTGCAACTTTATTCCCTTCATGATAAGTATGCGAGAGGCAAACTTCCAAACATTCATCAAGGAGTCTCCAGATTTTATTGAGAACATACTTTAGTTTCTAGGAAATAATGCGTCTATAAATACAAGCATCAATGATAACTGAAGAATCCCCTTCAATATGTAGCTTATTAAAACAAACTTGTTTAGCTAATAAGAGCCTAGCCAAAAAAGCATGGGCCTCAGCAATATTGTTTGTGTCAATAGGTAGAGGAGATACACTGATTGCAACAACCTTACCAAAGGAATTTCGAATACAAACCCTAAAACCTGAAGGACCAGGATTACCTCTGGAAGCACCATCAAAATTCAGCTTCCAAAAACTAGAAGATGGAGGCCTCCAACTATTCTTCCTAAGTAAGATCTAAGCTGGTGATGGACTAATCTTCCACCCATTAGGGATAAATAAAAGTTTCCATTCTTGGACAAGCTGTGAATCCCAATGAGTCACAATCGGATTAAATTTAGTCCTTTTCAAACTGGAATTAGTCACTTCTGAGATAGAACTTTCAATACCATTTAAGACAATTTCTAATGGAAGGGATTCCTTTCTAAATATACGTTTATTTCTTTCCCACCAAATAGCCCAAACAACCAAGGCTGGAACACATTTCCATAGGTTTGCAAACAATGATTTTTGATAAAGAATTGGCCAGGCTTGAAATAGATCCCAGAGATTGTTAGGCAAGGGAGTAGAATACTTAAGCTTGCTCAAAATAAAGCACCAACATTGATAAGCAAATGAACAAGAAACAAACAAATGATCCACAATTTCATCCTGTTCCTTACAAAGAACACATTTAAACGGCTTAGCAATTTGTAGTCTATATAGTCTGTCACTAGTTAAGATCTTGTGTTTCAATGCCAGCCATGCAAAACAACCCGCTTTAGGTAGAACTACCGAATTCCAACAAAATGAAAAAGCTCTAGATGTAGGTTTATTCAAATCATTATGTTGTAGAATTTTGTATCTCTCTTTCACTAAATATTTACCATCCTTAGCTGGAGCCCAAAAAATCAGATCTTGGTCATCAGAAAAGTAGACTGATCTTGAATTCAAAACATTTTGAAATTGATTAATTTCCTGAAATGAAAGAGGCAACTTATTTGGGTCTTTCCAAACTATTTTATTTGAAAATTCATAAACATATTCCACATATTGATTTAACTGGGTCCCCCAATGGATTTCCGCAACATGAATAATATTCAAAGAAATCCCACTTTTAGATAAGGGAATTTGACCATTCGAAGAATCATTCCAAAAGTTAATACTAAGTCCATTGTTAATTTCCTAAGAAATATAGTCAATTATGATTTTGCGTGAAGCTATCATAAAGTCCCAAACAACAGAACCTTTTGGAGGATTAGAAATCGTTAGGACTCTAGAAGGATCATTGTTATCCATATATTTTTGCTACATAATTTTACACCACGTGGACTGAGACTTAGAATACATGTGCCAAATCAATTTCCCACCAAATGCCTCATTTCTAAATGAAAGATCGTGGACTCCAACTCCTCTGACATTAGGAGTGTGTGACATATCTTGCAAAGAGACAAGTGGAATCTTTCGAGAATCATCCAAATTACCCGACCAGAGGAAACCTTTGATCAATTTTTGAATTGTAACTAGTACTTTAGATGGAATCTTAAGGACAACAATAAAATAGTTAGGCATAGCAGCTAAAACTGATTTAATCAACAAAATTCTTCTGGCCAGTGACAACCATCTAACTTTCCAAGATGCAATTCAACTCTGGATACGCTGAATAACTGAAGACCAATACAAAGATTTATTTGAACCCATGAAAAAAGGAATGCCCAAATAGACTGAAGGTAAGAAATCTTTTGAAAAACCCAAGACCTGTTTAACTTTGTCAGAAACCAATTTGACACTATTGAAAAATTAAATCTTAGATTTTTTAGCATTAACCATCTGACCAGACACTGCTGAGTAAAGGTCAAGTGTATATAAAATTTGGCGAGCCTCTTGTACATTTGACAAGCCAAACAAAAGAGTATCATCTGCAAAAAGAGAATGTGTAGTGGATATGTTTGTACCTAAAATGAGAACTCCTTTCCATTTATTAAGCAAATGTTGATGTGAGATGGTCCTATTGAAAGCTTCAGCCATAATAATAAATAGAACTGGAGATAAAGGGTCCCCTTATCGAATCCCTTGAGTAGAAGGAAAAAAACCCTCAGGCTTCCCATTAATGATCAATGAAAACCAAGCTCTCGAAATACAAGCCTTAATCCATTTGCACGAATTTTTTGAAAAGCCCATTTTGGCAAGTACTTGCTGTAAGAATTTCCAACAAACTTTATCATATGCTTTCATCATATCCAGTTTGATGAAAAAACTTGAAGTCTTGCTTGAATTAATAGAATTAAGAACTTCATGAGCCACAAGAGCCCCTTCCATGGTTTCCCTGCTTGGCACAAATCCACCTTGCTCTGGGGAAATAAGACGTGGGATAAGATGTTGAATCCTAAGATATATGGCTTTGGTAATAATCTTATAGGATATGTTGCATAAGGAGATTGGTCTAAAATCCACAAAATTTTGGGGGACCCTCAATTTTGGAATGATAGAAATATTTGTAGTACATTAAAATATTTCAGCATAGATAATAAAATCAAAATATTTGTAGAATGATAGAAAATCAAAATAATTATGCCTTTCTAAATAAATAATAAAATGAATAAATGGAGAAAAGTTAAGTGTCACCGACCTAGAGTGCGATAGGAAGTGTGCTCAAAAGAATACCATACCATAGAATAATGATGGGATGGAGTGATAATGGGAAGACAAGAAGATGAGATGGAATGAAACGGAAAAGAAATGAATTCTACATAAATGCAAAAATTTTATTATGAAGACCTTGAAATAAATTCAAGGGGCTGTAGGCATCCGAGTGGAAGACTCATACATAGAGGCTGCAAGAAGAAATGTTTCTATTGTTGGGAACTATTGAAGAAATTCCTCCTGGGTTGCTGGTTTATGATATAGCTTCAGACGATGTCCATTAACCAGGAGTTTGAATTTGACTAGATCAATTATAGATAGTTAAACTGCTCCATTATTAAAAATTGGAATAATTTCATATGGTCCAAGCCATCTGGTCTGAAATTTTCCTTGATGGTGCTGATAGCGTGAATTATACAAGAGCACCCAATCACCAACTAAGAATTCTATGTCTTTAATAAATTTATCATGCCATTGTTTCCTCTATCTTTGTATTAATTATGTGTTATAAAGAGTTGGCTTGCGCCATCCATCTAACTCATTAAGATGCAATATGTAGTCCTGTTGTGTTGTAGGAAGAGTGATATCAAGTTGTAAGGTTGTTCACAGAGTCTTGTGTTCAAATTCAATGGGCGTGACAGTTGTTTTTCCATAGAGGAGCTCAAAAGGGGTAAACCTAGTAGTGGATTTCCATGTTGTTCAATATGCCCATAAAGCTTCAGGAAGTCAAGCTACCCAATCCTTCTTATGTAAGGACACTATTTTAGTGAGTATATTTTCCAACTCCCTATTTTACACTTCAACCTATCCATTGGCTTGTGGATGGTATGGGGAAGATTTACCATGTCAAATTTTGTACTCCTCCATAAGTGCAGCTATCAAATTGGATGTAAACTGAGGCCCTTGATCTGACTGCAATTCTCTTGGAACACCATATCTAGTAAAGATACACTCATATAGGAACCTTGCAACATTCTTATCACAAGGGTGCTTCATTGGCTTTTCTTCTACCCATTTAGTAACATAATCAGTACATACCAAGATGTAACTCTTTCCTTCTGATGGTCGTTCAATAGGACCAAAAAAGTCAATCCCCCATTTATCAAATGGTGCTACTACTATATGTGGTTGCAAGGGCATTTCATCTGTCTTCATTGGTCGACCCATTCTCTAACATTTGTCACATCTTTTTGTATATTGAGCTGCATCTTTATGAAGTGTGGGCCAATAATAACCTGTATTCAGAATCTTTAATGCAATCGTTTTGTTAGCAAAGTGACCACCATAGGGCTCATTATGACAAGCATGAAGAACATCATAAGTTTCATCTTCTCTGAGACACCAACATGTCACTTGATCCAACCCAATATAAAACATGAACCCTGAGATCCATGAGAAGTTAAAACTCTTCTCTGCTAACAACCATTTTTTCTTTGCAGAGAAGTATGGGAGTGTTCTTCCAGTTGTTAGATAGTTGGCAATGTCAGCATACCAAGGATTTTTTGCTGACAGAAGGAAGAGATGCTCATCAGGAAAACTATCTTCTATGACTACAGGATCCTCAGGTGTGTGAAGGTGAGACAAGAAATCAGCTACAACATTTGCCTTACCTGATTTGTCAATAATGGTTATGTCAAATTCTTGCATCAATAACAACCATTGGGCCAATCGTCCAGAGATTGCTAGTTTATTCATCAGATATTTGATAACATAGTGGTCTGTGCATACAAATATTTGATATCCTATAATATAATGTTTGAACTTATTCAGAGCATAAATTATAGCAAGCAACTCTTTCTCTATTACAGTGTAGTTATATTCAGCTCCCTGATGATTTTTACTAATGTAATATATTGCATGTTCCATTGAATCTAGCTTTTGACCAAGCACTACTCCAATGGCATGATCTGAGGCATCAGTATGTATGTGGAAAGGTAATTCCCAATTTGGTCCTTGGAGGACTAGTGTTGTCGAAAGGACTTCTTTAAGCTGCAGGAAAGCCTTTATATAATCAGAGTCTCATACAAACTTAGCATCTTTTTGAAGCAACTTGTATAGAGGGGCTGCAATTTGACTGAAGTCTTTAATAAAGCACCGATAATACCCTGCATGCCCTAGAAAACTCTTGACTTCCTTTAGTTTTGTTGGTATAGACAATGTATGGATAACTTCTATCTTTGTTAGATCCACTTCAATCCCTTTGGGATAAATAAAGTGCCCCATCACCACTCCTTCTTGCATCATTATGAAACACTTTTCACTATTTAAAGACAAGATACAGTCTTTACATCTTTGTAGGACCTTATCCAAATTTTCTTTGGCTTCCTCAAAGGTCTTCCCATATGTAGTGAAGTCATCCATGTATACCTCTAAGTAGTCTGCAGATATATCAAAGAAAATACTAATGACAACTCTTTGGAAGTTTGCAGGTGCATTGCACAAACCAAATGGTAGGTTAGAATAAGAAAATGTTCCCCACGGGCATGTGAATGTAGTCTTGTCCTAATCCTCAGGTGTTATCTAAATCTGGTTATAGCCACTGAACCCATCTAGGAATGAAAAATATTTCTTTCCTGCAATATTGTCAAGAACTTGGTCGACAAATGGCAATGGGAAATGATCCTTTTTGGTGGCCAAGTTGAGTTCTCTATAATCTATGCAAACTCGCCATTTTCCTCCTTTCTTTGGTACAATAACCAATGGTGAAACCCATTGACTATCTGAAATAGGATATATGAAACCAGCATTAAGTAGTTTTTGCAACTCATTTTTGATAATATCTCGCAATGTTGGGTTTATCCTACGTTGAGGTTGCCTTATGAGTTTGCAATCAGGATTATATAGATTCTATGAGTACAGAGTGCAGGGTCCAAACCTTTCATATCTGTATATTCCCATGCAAAAGCATCTTGATGTTTCTGTAACAGGTGCAAGACATCTTGATGTTGTTCTTGAGATAAGGATTTACTTAAATTAAGTTCTTTGCCTGGGCCAATTGCCATCCTGACTACTTTTTCAACCATTGAGATGTGAGCAATTGGTGATGAATCTATTTCATGTGGAAGGAGTGAATGTAGTGATTGTGTAGACTTAGAATAATGAGAGTGAAATGGCAAAGGCAGGATGCTTTCTAAAACACACTCGTGGTTAGAAGATGTCTCAGGTTGTGTTCCATACTCATTCAGGATGATAAAGGAAATGACATCTTCTTCTTCTTTGATGCTCACAAATGACTCTCTTGAGATCATCATTAGTTGTTTAATAGAATCCAAGTCCATTTCAGAATCTCCCATGTTTGGCCAGACAACTTGGTCATCTTGGAGTAGAGGCTGAGCAAGAGAATACAGGGTTAAGTTTTTAGTATTCATACCATTTGAAATGGTGATCTTTCCTGATCGACATGCAATATAGGCATCTGCTGTTGTGAACCATGGTCATCCTAGGATGATAGGATATCTCCCAGTACTTGTTTTTGGAGAAAGAACTACAAAGTCAACTGGGTAATCCCATGAATGTAATGTAACAATGACATCCTCCAACATACCATTGGGAACAATAGTAGAACTATTTGCTAATTGCAATATTGTTGGAGTTTGTCTGAGACCAATAATGCTTAGCTTGCACATCACTTTCCTTGGTCAGTACTTTAATGGATGCTCCTAAATCTATTAGGACATTCTACACTTGTATTCCTTGAATATCAAGGGTTACTACTGGACTTCCAGGATCTACATACTTGGGTATCCTTGGGTTATCAAGCATAAGATCAGAAAGCTGGACAAGGACATGGATGGTCTTTGGGTCTTTCTTTTTCCTTCCTAGAGTTTTAACACAAGCTTCCTTGATAGATTTTGAATATATGGGTACTTCTTTTATTGCATCAAGCAAGGGGATTTTCACCATCATTTGCTTGATTTGATCAAGCAAATCTGATGCAACTTGATTCTCATTTGGCAATTCTTGTTCTGCCAACCTGCTAGGGAATGGTGGTTTCTTGGCTGCAGGAGAGACAGTGTTGGTAGGTTCTTGGACTGACTCAACATATGTATCATCTACTTCTATTATAATGGGCTACTGAGGTGGTGCAAGCGTTGTTCTAGATCATAGATGAATATCATTCAAGGTGATGGAATAACTTTGTTGCTGGGCTGAGGGTTTTACATTATTCGAGTTAGGCATAGGTTGTGCAGACATTTATGGCTGTTTAGGAGGGGTTGTATTAGTTGCAAGAGGCATTAAAGCTTGTTGTTGGGGAGGTTGTGGCAAGGCTGGTTGATGTCATTGCTGCTAGTTTTGAGAACCTAGAGGAGGTTGTTGCCAACCTTGCTAAGGTTGCTGCCAACCTTGCTGAGGTTGCTGCCAACCTTGGTTAGGCTGCTGCCAATTATTATGACTACCCTATTGCTATTATCATTGACTATTACCACTATAATCATGAAGTGGGTCTTGAGGAGTACCTGATTTTGGAGCTTATGGCCTTCGTTGAGCAACGTAGATGATTTCTCCGTCTTTATCAATTGCCCTAAACTCAGTAGGCACATGCTATGAGTCCATGCTGGTGACAAGTTTGCATCGACAGTTGTGCTTCTTCTCTCTGTAGTGAGGACAATATTCTACCAGCATAAGATCAACATCCTCCATCTTTCTTCATGCTTGCATGGTGTCCAGTTGTGTAGCGACATCATTAATGATGTCTTGCTTGAAATCTGATAGGAGGTTTGACAATTTTGTTTTGGATACTCCTACACCAAGTTTTTTTGGAGTAAGTCTCTTACACCTCGTCCCTTTTTTATTATTTCTCTGGAATAATTTAAGCAAACATTTCGTATTTCAACCCATGTCTTCTGCATAATGTCACCTCCAACCATCAAGTCTAAGGCTTCCATACTCCTATCATGAACTCCCTTCAAAAAGAGATGTTTCTAAGATTCCTCATTTAACTGATGCTGCGTATTATGCTATAAGTTAAACATGAACCGAGCGACATAGTCCTCCAAAGTCTCATCCTCCCTTTGTGACATTTTAAAAATGTCATCTCCTTTTAAATCATGGCCTCTACAATATTCCTTATATTTATCAAGGAATAGATTGCTCATTTGTTGCTAGTCTGTCACAACATTAGCACCTAGACTCATAAACCATCTCAAAGCAACCTCCTTGAGAGTTGATGGGAACAACTTCAATTCGTGGGCATCTGTGGTGTAATCATAGCTTCAAAAAAGAATGTCAAACTCAAAGAGAAAGGTCTCTAGATCTTCAGTAATAAGACCATAAAATTTTGGTAGGGAAGCAAAGGGTATATTCTGTAGATTTTGGTTACCCTACTAAGGAGGGATTGGAAATGGAAAGGTAGGTTGAGTGGCTGCCATTTATGGATGTCCTAGTAGGGGTTGATAAATTATCAGAGCTAGTGGATTATATTGATATTTAGGCTCAGCAAAAAGTTTGTAAAAATGGAGGGATTCTTCAGATGTGGTTGGTGAGTGTTCTTGATTCGGTATTTCTGCAAACACATTCTCAAATAGTTCTTCTTCTTCTTCTTCTCTTTCTTCTTCTTCTTCTTTAGGAAAAAGGATTTTCCTGATTGATGTTGGGAAGAAATCTTCCAAGACAGTCTCTTCTCATATGTATGCAAAATACTGAAAATGAAACTAACTAGGTGACTCTATAGTGAATAGTAGATTGACACCATCCCCAGCAATGGTGCCAAAAATGTCTAACCAATAACACCTTCTTAGCTACAGGATTGGACATCCTTCACTGCCAAAGTACTGTGTTGATCTCCATTAAATATCAATCCGGGAGCATGAACTTGAGATGATGTCTGCAAAGTATATGCTCTAGTTTCCACTAGAAGCCACTACTACTTTGAATGCAAGAGCTATTAAGAAAATCTATTTTACCAATAGAAAAGATAGTTATCAAATGATTAGAAGGAGATTTTAACTACTTATCTATTCATTTATGCACCTATTGCTGCGAGAATAGTAACTAGTTCTATTTCCAATGGTTGCAGGAACAATAGTTCTACACTTAGCTTAGAAAACTGAACAACTCCTAATGACTAAAGTAAACTCCACCTTTCACATGGGCCCCCACGGAAGAATGAAGGAAAGATAAGCTCAGATAAAAGTGTAAGAACTCAACAAAACCATATATTCATTCAAATATGCAATGGTACATAAAAAAATAGATAACCATCAATTCTACTATCCTTCTATTAGTCTCCTCTCTTGACCTCCCGAATATAGACAAGGTCTTATTTTAAAAAAGAAGGAATAACAAACTCCTAAATTTAGGACTTCCTCTTGAAGGATAGTCTGTTACAGCATGCAAACATAAAAGCATTAAATATTCCTTGAATTCTCACAAATATAGAGCACAAAGGATGTTGAATTTGTTCCTTTGACTTAAACCATCCTCTAAGAATCTAGGTATCCATAATAGCTCCATGCATTCTTAACTAACCACTTCAATGCTTACTTTCTCGCTCAACCACTTTGTCAGGTCCCACTTGTCATCCATGAAAATAGGTCCCTTCTGATTTTTTTTGCCAAGTCTATTAACACCAATGCTTCCTCAAAACGAGTCTTTTGTGGTCATTCAGTTGATTCTCGCTTGGCTTGAATTGTTGTAGACATCAATGATACACACAAAACTTCTAACAACATCTATTCATATTTATTAATTTATAAGAAAAGCATTAACATTCAACTAATGATTCTGCAATCTTTTCAGCTGTAGGAAGACCTACCCATGTTAAGCATACATGAAGAAAGATTTAACATAATGAACCCCTTTTTAAACATAATATCAACTATCATTTTCATGCCATAAGTTCATACTTTATACATTGAAAGGTTCAAAATACTAGGCTTAAAAGATGATAAGTTTTAACAACATATAGACAAATGTTCATAAAAAGGGCTAAAAAGCATCTATTGTTCTGTGCCATCAATGATTGCACTAGATCCTTTGCTAAAGCTAACTCACATTGCATTACCTCCAGAAGAGGTATTAACATAGATTGTATGGAGACAAGTTTGACCCTCAATCAACTATCTACTATTTCTAGCTCGACCAATCTCCCTTGTACTAACAACAGTCGGTTGTAATGCATTGAACTTGATCAAGCTGATTGAGACATAGAATTCCCTAAAGATTTCAAATCAACCTCAATCTTTTGAATGCTAGCTTGAAATTAATTGGCGAATCTAGGCACATCACGAAGAATATTGTATAGATCTTTTATTTTCTTTACAAGTTCTTCTAGATTCTATACAAGTGTCGTTAGTTCAACTTTTCTTAATGCAATTACAGAAGAAACCTTTTCAAGTACTTTTCTCTCAAACTTCTTTTCTAACCATGCCATCAATTTCTCATTTGTTTCTATATCCTTAGTGTTGACTTTTTCAATAATTTGTACTAGTTAAGAGATAATAGGGGCTTGTTCACCAATGTGATGAATGTCAAATGCATCAAAAAAATATCTTTAGTATCTTGCAACACTTGCCTTTGCTGTTGCTGCCTTCACATTTCCTCTTGTTTCTTCTTTCTTGCCAAGATATCTTGCAAGATTACTATTTACCCAAATGTGAAATACTTGAATCCCAATCTGACAACTTAATGACTTCATCTAAGGTAACAGGTTTACCTAGAGAACTTATCTTCTTTTTCTTTCCTTTTCCCTATTAGGGAGTGTTGCTACTTGACACAACTAAGGACAGAGTGGGTGAAGGGGTTTCACCACTCAATCTAGCTTGTGCATCAGTACCAAAGACAACAATATTAGTACTTGGTGTGACTTGTACAGTAGGGGCTTGCACATGTTGTACAAATATTGAATCTAAAATAGTCGAGGGTGGAGTGTGAGCCTATGAAACATCTATTTTCTCTTCTTCCTTCTCCTTTTATTTTGGCTTAGTCTCCTTGTTTCCCTCTGCAAAAAGTACTAAGACTTGTGGTCCTTACTGACCTATAGTAGACTAATCTACCTTTGATTATTTGGCTTGCTCATTCTATTCTTTGGATTCCTTAGTTGATTCTATGTCCTTTTTCTGGCTCCTCGACATCGATGACCAATGTTTTGGTCTACGAGGCTTGTGGAAATTGTTGTTGAATATGTTGGATTTATGCATTGAAGTCAACAAATTGGATTGGTGCTTCTCCTATCTTAAGGATAGTCCTTTATTTTTTGAATTACAAGAGTGTGAGGTGTGGTGGAACAAATAGGGGATACATTTCCCTATGAGCTTAGCACACTTGTGTCTTCATCATCAGTATGCACATCTTCAATTGTTACAGTATTATTTTCAGTCTCCTTGACCTTTTTCTTGATGGCTTCTTCAAGTGTATCAAGGTCATTATACACATCTTTGTTAGTAACATGTTGAACTTCGTTACCTTTATCATTATTACACTTGTTAGTGTCTTTGTTAGTGATAAGTCCAAAAATGTCCTTCCATAATAGTTCACTCTACTCTACAATAGTTGCAATACCATAAATGCTCTATATTTAGGAACAAGTCTATTCCTATAATTTCTCCAAATAATATGTAATTTTCTTATTTGTTAGCTCAGGAATAATATTAGCTAATGTTCCTTCTCTTATCTACCTTTTAGTTGTTATTGCATGTTGCCACTTGGCATCAATTTTGTTATACGATTCATCAGGAATATTATTTCTTATCTATATAGGTGTTGTCTTGAACTTAGCCATCATATCTAACATGGTTTCTTCTACCTTATACTTATCAATTGCACTTAGTGTTCAAAACTTTATGAATTTAAAGCTTGATAAGCTTGTAGAGTTCCTAATATTATCACATACCTCGTCAATATATTTAGGCTTTGTGTGTACATCGACTCAATAGTGTCTTGGTTCATTAGAATTCATTTTCTCTGCATCTTCCTCATCATCATCTTTCTACGTGATCAATTTTCTTCTTCTTTTCTAACCTTTGGTCACTGACAAATTTCTTTTCACTAGACTTGTGCCACTGGAACCTTTACTTGGTTTGGTGATCCTTGCAACACCCCTTCTAAATGGTGGCTCGACACTAGCTGTTGTGGCTTCCCTGGTTCTCAATTTGAGTGGTGCATGAGGAGAGAGGGGATTAGTTGTTACTTTATTTACTATTTTCTTCACCTTAGGCTCTATTATTGTGACTTTCTTTGCTTTCTTTGCCCATGGTGAGACAAGTGTTAAGGCTTTACCCTTATTTTCTACACTTTCTTCCTATTCCTCTTCATCATTATCGTCACTCTCTATATCTTCTCCAAGACCTTGAGTAATCATTAAAGGTCCTTTACCTTGATCCTATGTACCTAGTTTCTCTTCGAAATCTTTTACCATCTTCTTTTTTTTCCTTCCAGTTGAAAAAATCTTAACATCTATTATTATTTTTGCTTTTGCTTCTTCACATCTACCAAAGGGATTGGCCTTTGCATTAATTTCCTCTATAATAAATGCAATAATTACTACACTCATATCATCAATGTCAATCTCATAACCAAATGGCTTAAGCCAGGCTACCCTTGGCTTAACTACCTGTACAGATGTGTAATCAATATCAACTACAAAACACACCATTACAGTATTTTTCAACTAAGGATGTATGCATCCATGTTCTTCTCCTCATTTTATATTTGAATTTATCAAAATAACCATCTAACAGATTCTCAAAACTGTCTCCTAGATTTGCAATATACTCACTTATCTACCTAGTAGCAATTTTATATTGCTCCCATACAACATTACCAATAGTTGGAAGTAACTTTGAATATAAAAGAAAATACATATTATCAATATCCAAACTTAGACATTGAATTCTTAGCCTTCCTGATTGACACAAGGTTCTTTGTTAATTGTAATGGCTGAAGCTCAGCAATATCATATTCATGGTCTTTTATCACAATCTTTCAGGCTTGATCCACTGCCAAATATGAGACACTATTCAGTCAGCTTGACTAGAAAAATTTATGTGCAATCACCCTCACAACAAAGTAAATCAATGCATCATAAATGTTTGAAATCAGCATGCCACATCCATTCCACTTAGCCTTGGTATTTTAATCGATTGCATCTTTTCTCTGACATCTCATTGTCTTCTTTTTATCAAATGTTAGATATCCTATTACAACATGAATAATCTTCTTCATGATTTTTATTAACCCATTCTCTAGCCATAACTCCATGTCATGAATTCATCTGAATACAATTTGAATCCATTCAATCTTGAAATTTCTCAAAAAATTTAGGGCTCGTGTTAACCCTTTCCTCTCTACAATCTTAAATTCATCTTGCAATCTTCCTTCATCACACAACTTTTGATATGCCAATCAAATTTCATAGTGTCTTACTTCATTGATTTTACACATGTAAAAAATTCATACACCGTGAATTATAATAACCCTAGGTGGTATCAATGATAACACACCCATTTAGTATCCTTTCATAGCAATTTTAGGAATAACACAATATTTAGGTGGAGGACAAGTGTCACTCTTCACCAACTGAACATTGCTTATCTCTACACCTTTATTCTTCATAGTTGATGATGATCGATATACCATTTTTGCGTTTATGGTTTTGATATTTGCTTCTTAAATAGCTCAACCCAACTGATAATCAATGCTCGATTTCTTGTCAATCAACAAATTAACTTTTAATCGCCTTAAAAATCACTTCTTAATATGCTCAAATCACTAGGGCTCTTAAAATCTGAATGCAAGGTGAATGATTTCAAATTTTTACTATATACCTCCATTCATTCAAATTAGGGCTCTCATAAATATTATGTACTTCTTTAGGTGGAAGTCAACTATCTTTGTTGACATTTCTTGTTTTCCATTATATAGCTTGGTCAATACCATCTAACTTGAGCAACACTTAAACTTGGTCTTTGTTACGCATTGAGTCCATATTGTAATGCTTGTTCAATACAAAAAATATTACTGTTGCTCGACACTCAAAAATGTATTCAATTCCATTGCTTGGTATTTTTAACAAATCTATTCTAATGCATCTTATCTTATGCAAATATGATCTTTGGTACACTTTGGTAGGAACTGACGTATGATATGTCATTTGGATATGCAGTTCCTTATATACCTTTCTTGATCAATTTGAGGTGGTGTGATCACCTTCTCCATTGGATTAGGTGATCTCAGCTTCACTTATTCAACTACTTCTACCTTCTACCTTCTTTTTCCTAGTTTGATTGATCTCCTTCTTTGTTTGTTCTATACCCACTTTGCCTTTTCCCTTGATGTGTTCATTGCTTGTTGTTGGTGCTCGGGTCCTGCAGTGTTTGCTCACATGTCCAACCTTGTGACAACTAAAACAAAATATGCTTCCATTTAACCATTTCTTGTAATTGCCTCTAAAATGTGTTTTAATGCAATTTTCTGGAATGCGACCATATTCCCCACAATAATGATAATTGTACCATGTGTTATAATCCCACTTTTGATACTTGCTTAGGCGTATTTATTTTCATTTTGGGTGTCCAACTTTTCCTTAAATCTACATTCATATGCTTTGTGTCCATACTTCTGACAATTGTTGCAATATCCCTTAAATCTAGGTGCAGTGGGTATATTGCTAACCTTTGATCTATATTCATGTGCTTGATGACCTTGTTTCTTGCAATTAAAACAACTATCAACAAATATAGATTTAGGGTTTTGCATATCATTCTTTCTTTTATAAATATTTGTTGTGTGTCCCACTTTGCTACAATGATGACATGTAGATTTACCTTTAGGTTTTGCATTCCTTTTCTCCCCACTCTTGGATGATTCTCCTTCTTTAATGGATCAATGATGCTTAATGTGTCCTAATCCAAAGGTATCACTAGATGACCTTGGTGATCTCATGAGTTCTTCAAAGTATCTTATAGCTTCACTAGGTTTGTTTATCCTTTCTAAGAGTTCCTTCTTAGATCTTAACTCATTCATCAGTTGGTCACTCTGTGATTTCAAATTTAGAATCTCCATGTCTTTTCTGTTCAATTATTGGTGTACAATTAGTAGTTGGTCCACCATGTCTAGCTAATTGTTTGTATGCTTTTGCACATCTAATGACCTTTCTTCAAGTCTAATAGTCATTTGTCTTTTGTTTTATTTAACCCTAACTTTGTCTTTTCAACTTTCTTCCTTTTTTTAGTCACTTCACATAGCCTTATTGATTAGATTTCATGTTCTCTCTTCAATCCTCTAATTTCGTCATTTAGAATGTTATTTTTCTCTAGTAGGTCTGCTATTGCTACATTACTTTCATTGGAATTTCCATTGACAAGTAGTCCTTTGGTATCCACCTGCTGATAAATTGTGTCATTTTGCTGGATGCCCATCTCTCTTCTTTTGTTTAAGGACTTCCTTAGTTCTTCTCTTGCTATTTCAAGTTGTTGCAGTATGAGTTGGATGTCAATCATCTAATTTTTAATAGTCTTTCCTGATTTGTAAGCCTCCATCTCCAAGATCTCAACTTTCTAGAGATCTCATCTGCATATGATTTCAACACATTCAAAGAAGTTAATGTATAAAGATAAAAATACTTATGTGGTTGTGAAAACCCCAAAATAGGAGGATTAGTGAGATAATCCTTAAATTAATGAAATGCTTGTTGACATTCATCACTCCAAGAGAAAATAGAGTCTTTCTTAAGCAAGAATGTGAATGAAATAGTTATATAAACCAAATTTGAGAGGAATCTTCAAATAGCTTGTACCTTTCCTTGTAAATTGAAAAGTTGTCATATGTTTCATGATAGAGGCATATTAACAATAGCCTCTATTTTTTCATTATCAAATTCAATACCGTGATTAGGAATTATAGCTCCCAATAATTTTCTAGTGTCAATCCTAAAAGCACACTTACGATGATTCCATCTCATGTTATAACTTCGCATTCATTCACAAATCTTTGGTAAAATAACCATATATTTGTCATGTGTGATTGATATAGCAAGAATGTCATCGACATAGTCTTCCATGATCCTATGTATGTAATCATGAAATATCAATTGCTTAGCACATTGATAGGTTGCACCCACATTCTTCAATCCAAATTATAACCTAACAAAAGGTTCCTCATCATGTTATAAATACGATCTTATATATATATATATATATATATATATATATATATATATATATATATATATATATATATATATATATATATATATATATATATATATATATATATATATATATTTTGATTGGTAAACGACCAAGGCCTTGATAATTTTATTAATTAAAATAGTAAAATACAATAGCTTTCTCTATTTAAATGGGAATTGGTAGGAAAGAATAGAGAAGAAAACCTCCAGTCTAGCCCGGGACAAACGTCCTTTATTATTACAGCTTAAAAGGGGCATACCCTAGTCAAATCACATCATACTTAATTACATATTATTTAATTAAATCAAAAAAGGGGGGATACCCTAGAAAAATTATATCATATTAAAATACATATGAACCATGTACTTGTCTAGAGCTAATATACTTGCTTAAAATAGGTGCAAATTTTCCTTGCACTGATCCTCTTCTCAATTTGGTAAAAGCATACATCCCTCCTTTTGGTCTTATCAATCAACATGGTTAGTGAGAAACCTTAACATTTATACTAATAAAAGACTGCCTTACGAAGTCACCTAAAGACCTTGATATTTATATCAACCTGTATCATGAATGTCAAAATAGTACTACTAGCTTATTAAAAGCCAAACTGTGATTGGCAATTCTTAAAATAGAGTCTACTACAAAAGAACTTGAAAGTAATCTAACCATAAGATATATACCACTAGTAATTATGGAAGACATAGATTGTCGGTAGGTAGAGATAATACAAGCAAACCAAGAGTCACACTTTGTCAAAATTTCCAATACTTGCACTTAAACCAAGCACCATATATCAATTAAATTTTGATTGTTGCTTAACAACCAAACACCTCTACTAAAACCAATAACACGGGCCAACAAACTTAGCCTCTGAATTAAATTGACAAAGTATCAAAATAAAAACCCAGATCGACTTACTAATAGGCCAAAAAACCATAAACAAACTACAAAGAACTAACTTGGGAACAAAAAATGAAAACAAAGAATATAAAAATGCCCAATTTAATAATCTAAATCAATTTAAATTGCAAGAATCAAAGAGAAATACAGGTAGAGAGATTAGCCATCAAACATGCTAATTAGGAACAAACTATAGCAAAACGAAGCCCAAAAAATGCAATGGATGAAACCTAAAAACTAAAGAGGAACAAAATAAACAGAAGGCTAATACAATATCTGATATAAAGTCACATAAAAGCAAAAAAGATATAAGAAAATAAAAACAAACATCTACATAATAATTATATGATAGATAACTACTCAAATGAATCAATATGCCAGATAAAAAACCTTAAAATTTTTAGAGGAAAATAACCAGGAACCCGATCCAAATGGCATCATAATTACCAACTAGATTGAATCATAGCATACAAACAAGATTCGTTATGAGATTAAATATTCGCGACCTGAATGTCTAATAGAAAAAATAGAGTATCCAAAAGAATCAATGAACCATAGTAAAGCAAGCAGTTATCCAAATATGACTACTAAAATACCATTTGTATAAGATAACTTCGACTATGATTAAACCAAATAGGAAAATGGAGACACACAAGCCAAAATTATAAGACCAAAGCTATCAATATGAACCAGATATTGATTATAATTATCATCACAATTAACCCATTACAAAAATCGAGAATTTAATGAATTTTCCATAAAATTTTATAGGTAGCAAACAACCCTAACACGAAATGACTACAAATACCCAGATGAAATATACAATTCAGTACAAAACCATAATAGCGTTAGCCGATACTAGTGAAAAAGGCCTACCCTAATACCATTTCTACCTCGAATGATTAATATATATATATTATCAACAAAATCTACAAAATCCTTATTTCCAGTAGACCATTATGACATCAGAAATGTCATTGGGATTCTCTATGTGAAAATTAGGAGGAAATTTGAAATTAGTTTTAGCCCTACTTGTCTTCTTTGCATTTGGAATGCAAAACTTTAGGGCATCCAAATCCTCAAACGTTACCTCGTGCTGAATGTAGGCATTGAAAGCATTTAGGTAATTAAGAAGCCATTCTCTATTCTCCTCCTCTACAATGCCCCTCTAGTGGAGGAGGAAATGGATACTGGCCTCCATTTTAGTCCATTCTTTTTAGAAGGCTAAATTTTCTCAAATCACTAAGGATGGACGACAGAAAGCCACTTCTAACTCTGGCGACCCCAGCGGGAGCTCCATGGATTTCTCTAGAAGTGGAATTCTCATCTTTTCGACAATACTACGAATGACTTGATCAAGCCCCTTACTCCACGTAGGGTCAAAGATACTATAGCAAAGATGGATGATAGCATCAGAGTCCACCCTTTCCCTCACCATACATCCAATAAATGATCCAATTATATCGCTGTTAGCTCTCCATGTAAAATTGTAATTGAAGACTCCTTCCCCAATTGCTTTGCTAATTGCGATCCTTGACATGTCATCCATAGCTTTTAGAATTTGACTCCAACGTTCAAGCTTGATGTTACCATGAAAACCCATGGTATAGGATTCAGAAGTATGGAAGACATAAACAAACAACTCCATTTGCAAAGAAAACAAGCTAAATAATGGCCAAAGAAAATGACAACAATGAAAAAGTTAGACAATCGAGGCCTCGAGAAGTCCAGGCTGTCATAACCTAAAGAAATGATGGCAAAGCATTTCTAATCATAGGAAATAAGTGCCCTAATTAAAATGCCGAAAACCAAGAAACCAAGACACAAAGATAAAGGAAGTAAATGAAGCCACTACATCTAATGATAAAAGTAATGAATAATACAAAAAATAATAATTTAAAAATGACACCGACAAAGTAGACATGAAGAAACATTGACAAAAGCCACCACCCCAACCAAAACCGATCAAAATCATGATAGGTTATTAAAGAAAATAAAAATAAAAAGAAGAAAATAAAACAAATAGAAGGAGATAGAAAAAGACCAAGATGAATAAACTAACTCTAAGAAAATATAGATTAGACATCATTATAAACCTAAAAATTAGCCCCGTTAGCACCTTTATTAGCTAAATAGTCCGCCTTTTGATTACCTTCTTGGAAAATATGACAAATTTAAGTATCAACGAACCAATCTGAAAGATCTAGAACTTTTCCTAGTTTAGACTTTAGGACCCAATTGGGGGTAACACACTTCCTAACCGCATTTAGGATGATTTGAGAGTCACCTTCTATGATGACCCTAGTCAATCTTAACTCATGACATAGGTACAAACCTTTGTCCAAGGCTTCTAGTTCGGCTAGGTTATTAGAGGTAGGTGTAATGGACATAGCTTTCTTTGCTACCCAATTTCTAGTATCATCATTAAAGATACAACCAATTCTAGTCGTACTAGGATTACCTCTAGTTGCTATGTCAAAATTGAGTTTATACCATCCTTTTGGAGGAGGAGCCCATTTGCACCTATCCCTAGCCTCCTTGCTTTTATTAAGATATACCAGAGGTGGATTAATCAGGTTGGTCCGATTCTTCTTCATGAGACCATCCCAAATAAAGAAAGATCCTTCCTCTTTCATGCAATTTCTAAGATGGGAGTTTGTTACTTCCACTGTGCTAGCCTCAATTTTTAGTAACAACTCTTCTAATTTCATTTTGGATCTGCAAAAAATGTGTCTATTTCGTTCCTTACAAATTTCCCATGACACAATAGAAGGACATATGTTCCATATCTTATTATAGACACCCTTAACCATGCCCGTGGGCCAAGCTTTAAGGCAATTTAGAAAAGATATCGACAAGGGTGTTGACCACCCCAACCTGAATCTAAATCATTCCCAACAGGCTTGTGAGAAAGGACATCTATATAAAAGATGATCCATATCCTCACTGTTCTGTTTACATAGCACACACCATGACGGACCAAGAATGCCAAATTTGGATAATCTATCAGCTGTCAAGATCTTATTTTGAATTACAAGCCACAAAAAGAAACCCACCTTGGGAAGACACACAGCATCCCAGCAGAGCTTGAGAGGTATTTTGACTTTATCTCAACTTTGTGACTGCACCAAAGCTTTGTATCCATTTTTTACACTATACCTTTCATTGTTCGACGTAGCCCAAATAAGTTCATCTTTCCTTATTGATTGCTTAATCTTCCTATCTAACAATATATTATCATAGGCCTTAATTGTCAAAGGGTCTAACCCCAACCCATCCAAAAATTCCAAACCCATAGGTTGGTACCTTCTAAAGAGATTTTGGTCTTATAATTACTAATTTTAACATCCCAGAGAGAGACCAATTTATCTTTGAGAGCCTTAGGAAAGGGATTAAGAGTAATCAGAGGATGTCCATCCCAGGAGTCGTCCTAGAATAAAGCTTCATCATCCAAACCCACATCCCAGGTGAGAAACTTACAAACTAAATGATGACATTTAGTCATTAAATTCCAACTTTCTGACCGTTTAGGAAGATTTTTCATTCTAAATATAGATAGAGGATCATTCAGATTAAGATATTTATTGTAAAATATCTTAGCTCATTTATGGTTTGTTTCTTTATAAAGACACCAAATCAATTTCGCACCTAAAGCTTCATTTTGCCACTGAAGATTCTTAATCCCTAACCCCCCCTTATCCTTTGGTCTACATATATTCTCCCATTTGATAAGCGCCAATTTTTTATCTTCTTCACGATCTTTCGAAAGAAATTTTCTAAGTTTGGCTTCAAATTTCAAGAGAGAACTCTTGGAAAGAGGAAGACGAGACATAGGAAAGGTAGGAATAGCAGAAAGAACAGATCTAATTTTGGTAGCCTTTCCTGCCTTTGAGAGACATTTGTCTTTTTGACTTCCTATCCTAGCATCCAGCTTGTCGAAAGTGTTGAGCCAAACCTTACTAGCTTTCGAACCCTTCTCTAAAGCAATACCTAGGTATTTGCAAGGAAACTGACCTTTTTTATAACCCATAATCTTACAAATATGATCTTCCATGTCTTTATTAGTATTTAAAAAATAGATCTTAGATTTGAGTTCGTTCATTTTTGCCCTGAAGTGTCCATATATGATTTAATGATAGCTTTAAGTCCCAAAGCCTTTGCACCTGTACTCTTACCAGGCAGAATTGTGTCATTAGCATATTATTGATGCATGATATTAGGTATGTTCCTAGAAACCGTAATATTAGAGATTCTTTGATTATGATGAGCATCTGATACAATTCTCCCAAAGGCTTTCGCCATTATAATAAAGAGGGAAGGAGATAATGGGTCCCCTTGTCTTATACCCCTAGATATTTCAAAAAATCCTTCAAGCGTCCCATTGATAAGAATGGAGATTTTAGGAGAAGAGATAAATTTAAATACAAGATTAATCCATTGATGGAAAAATCCAAAGGCTTCAAGAACCTTATAGAGGAAACACCAATCAACCATATCATATGCCTTTTGTATATCTAGTTTCATAAACAAGCATGCCTCTTTATTTTTTGAAGCAGAATGAATAGTTTCTTGAATTGTAAGAATACCATCCAGAATAGAACGCCCAGGGACAAAACCTGTTTGTTCCTCTAAAATTAACTTCGAAAGGAAACTCTTTGTAGGAGTTGATGAAATCCAACTCCACAGCTCGCCAAGATCACCTACATGCAAATAACTTGTCGAAGGGAAACCAAGAAGGAAGAGGTGGAGCCTGGAAAAATCCTAAACGGACATGAGAGAGAACATATTGCAAAACAATGAAAATGTGTTTAGAAAATACAATGAGAGAGCCTGAATATAAAGGCCTCATGGAAGCTTGTAGAACAAGCTAGAAGGAGGTAGAAGATAAGTTGACAACTAAGCACACTTCCACAAAAAGGTGAACACATGCTAGAAGGCAACAAACTCTCGTGTTGTCAACAACTCATCTCTACAACTATTAACTACTAAATATTAAATAAATGCATTAACATGAGTAAGCTTAAGTAAATAGAATAAATAATAAATAAATAATTAATTATTTACTGTCACCCCCTCTTAAGTGCAACTTAGGAGAATGCCTTAAGCTCACAAAACTAAGATGAAAATTCAAAATGGGTCTTGGCAACGAGGCCATGTTAGGTACCCATGTACAATGCAAAGAGATTCAACCTCTAAGAACGAGGAAAGAGAGAAAATCACATGGGAAAAACCCTCCCCCAAAAAGAGGCAACCTAGTGAAAAACTAAGGAAGCCTCCAACAAGGGGAATGTCCCCATAAAATAGGAACAAGGAGTGATCATGAAGAAGCCACAAAGTCTGCCATAAAAAAAAAACTACTGATCTAAAGAACATCCATGGAAGAAGAAGGCATGAACCGAGTGTGTTTATATGGTAGATGATCCATCTCACCGAAATGCATAAGTAGCCAGCCACTACAATTGCCTCATATATAGGATCAACCACTAAATACATAGCTCACACTATCGAACCATCGAACCAATGATGCATTAGAATAACAACATAACCCCCCCTTAATGTAGACGAGGTGAGATGACAGACAACTGAGAAGGTGGACCAAAATCTCCTACAGACGAACTAAGAACGACGAGAGAGGAAGATGTACAAACACCTATAAAGACATAGTCACACCAACGCTGCATGGGGCTAATGTCATAGAAGGGACACTCACTTGACAAAGGGAGAAGGCCTAAAACAACAAACAAGTATCCTAACCATGGTGCTTTATAAAAATAGTGTAAGTACAATTGTCTCAAAAAATAACGTTCATGAACCCGAAATGCAAGAGTGACACTTTATCTCAGTACGTATACAAAAGTGCTTACAAATGATGTCTACAATGATTAAAGAAGAAAAAAAGCTGACACAAAAGATGGTACAACCCAAAACAAAAGAAACCATGCCAGGAAAATGATCCTTGGACCTGAAACACCCAAGATATCCACAATAGAACAAAAATGCCAAAAACATGATATAAAGAGCATGGGCCAAAATCTAAGGAAAAATACCACATTTCTGAAAAAGGTGACAAAACCAACTTTCTAAAAAAATAACGTTTTCAAAAAATTGACATGGGACGCAAAAGATATGCATGTCGAAGTCAAAAACACAACTTTGGACTTCAATTAAAAAATGGGCAATAAAACTACATCGAACCTGAAAATACCTACACCAATGTCTCCATCTCGGAATCAAATTTTTGGCACTTCTTTCAGATCGAAAAAATACCTCTTTATGCTCAAGTTATGGCAAAAAAATTGAAGGTAGGTCAAAAATGACCCTAGAGAGGTGCAAGAGGCATGTTGATGTAGTGTTGACATCATGTTGATGTAAGTAATTCATGGAAAAAAAATTGACAGCCTGGAGGCCGTCACAACAAAAAAGAGCCACGTGGTAGGAGGGTGACATGGCAAAGTGCCATGTGTCACCCCCGTACTGTGCCAAGTGTGCTACGGGCTGACTGTGCAGATGGTTGCTAACAAAGCAGAGAAATTCCATGTGTCAAGCGTAGAAAGGCTGATTGTGCATGCCAAACCTCCATGCAAGATGGAGGCACGTGAGTAGTGACTGGGCTAAAAACATTGACGAGTGCAAACTGTAGCGGAGAATAGAGGAGGCTCCATCGGGAAAGGTGTTGCACAGGCAGAGGCAGGATTCAAGCTGTGCACGAGAGGGGCCACGAGCTCCTAGCTGAGTGTAGGTGGAGTGCAGGTGGCCTCGTGGTGGCAAGGCCCAAATTTTTTAAAATTTTTTTTTAATGAAATCGTTTGTACAGTCCTTATGGAAGGGCCTGCGACAAAATTTATTTTGCCTCCCGGAGCCCTGTCACCAAAATTGAAAAGTTTAATATGAATCCTAACTGCAAATGACCTTTCGGATCTAATGGATGCATCTGTTTGGGCCCAAAGTGCTCTGAAAAAATGCTCTTCCCCTAGATTCAAGAAAAATGCATAAACAAACTAGAGTTTGTGTCTCTGAATTGCAGCTTCTAAATTCCTTCAATGAAGCAGTAGTAGGGAGGCTCTAATACCATGTAGAAGTTGATGAAATCCAACTCCAGAGCTTACCAAGATCACCTGCATGCAAATAACCCATCGAAGGGAAACCAAGAAGGAAGAGGTGGAGCTTGGAAAAACCCTAAATGGACATGAGAGAGAACATATTGCAAAACAATGAAAATGTATTTACAATGAAAATGTGTTTAGAAAATATAATGAGAGAGCCTGAATCTAAAGGCCTCATGGAAGCTTGTAGAACAAGCTAGAAAGAGGTAGAAGATAAGGTGATAACTAAGCACACTTCCACAAAAAGGTGAAACATGCTAGAAGGGAACAAACTCCCGTGTTGTCAACAACTCATCTCTACAACTATTAACTACTAAATATTAAATAAATGCATTAACCTAAGTAAGCTTTAGTAAATAGAATAAATAATTAATAATTTACTCTAACACTCTTAAGCCTATTTGTTAGAATCTTGGAGAAGATCTTATAGACTGCGTTACAAAATGCAATATGCCGAAAGTCCCCAGGAGTCTAAGGGTCATTCTTTTTAGGAATCAGAGTGAAAAAGGAGTAGTTGATTTCCAATAGTAGAGCTCTACCATTTGTCAAAGCTTCAATGGCTTTCTAAAGATCTTCTTCGATAATATCCCAACATTTTTGAAAGAAGAAGGCCTGAAAACCATCAGGACCTGGGGATTTATCCGGATTCATTTTAAAAACTACCGATTTCACCTCTTCCATAGTAATAGGGTTGTTCAAAGACTTATTATCCTTGGATGAAATTAATTTTGGGATGAATCTAAGCATCTTCGCTTGTGCCTCTCTATTAGACCCTTTGAAATTATTTAATACTTTTTGGAAATGTGCTACAAAGGTATCCGCAATTTCACTTGGTTTCTCAGATTTTATACCCAAGTGATTTTTGATACTAGTTATTTTATTCTTTGATCTATTATAAAGGGTGAAATTGTAAAAAAAATTCGTATTCCAATCCCCTTCATCTAACCATTTTTCTCGTGATTTCTGTCTTCAAAATATTTCTTCTTTAGATAATATGTCCTCCTATCTAGCGAGAAGTCCTTTTTCTAGCAAGTGAATTTCATTGTTCATACCTTTCTTAATTATTTATAGGTTTAGATTCCTTAATTTATCTTCTATTTCTATTTTTTCTTTAAAGATGTTATTCAAGTGATCTTTATTCCATCTTAGGATCCTTTCTTTTAACATTTTCATTTTGGAAATGAAAATAAACATCTTGGAGCCTTCAAACTTGTCTTGCACCCACCATTCTTTAATATTCCTGATAAAATTAGGATCTTGGAACCACATTTTTTCACATTTAAATGGGTTCTTAGTAGGTTTCGAAGGCTTACTAAATTCAAATAAGACTCAATAGTGATCAAACCCAGCAACTGGCAAAATGGAAGATTGGAAATTTAAATTATAATCATCTATATCACCTATAATAAAAAACCTATCTAGTTTTTCGATAATGAACACAAAATCTTTCCTTCTATTATTCCATATGAAATTCCCATTGTTGATTGGAATATCTATCATATTATGCTTGCCAAACCATACTTTAAAATCCAATGGTGATTGCAAGAGGTGTTGGATACCACTTACTTTTTCTTCTAGATTTAGAATAGTATTAAAATCACCTCCTACCAAGAAAGCTCTATCTTGAAAACTATTAATGAAAGTGTTGATTTCATCCCAGACAACTTTTTTCCCCATATGGCTAGTCGGACCGTAAACATTAATAAGAATGAACTGCAGATTTGATTTTAGACTCTGAACACTAATACTAATCCAGTTGTTACTGTATTTTATACAATTAATGGCTACCTTCCTAGAATTCCAAATTAATCCTAGACCTCCTGATGCACTTACAAACTCTTGAAAAGTGGAGTCCCAAAGACCTAGCATCTTATTTAATTTCAAACCTTTTGCCTTATTTAGCTTTGTTTCCTGAATTAAAATAATTTATGATTCAAAGGTTTTAAGATTTTTCTTTAGTAACCTTTTTTTCCTAGGAGCATTTAAGGCCCTAGCATTCCATGTAGTGATCTTCATGACTCCTTGGGAAGGCCCTTACCCTTCCCATTATTTAGTAGCTGATCTATCTTTTGCTATTCTTTGCTAAGTCCATCTGCTTCCCTGAGTTCCTTCAACAATTTTCTACCTCTTTTACCTTTCACTCTGTCAAAGTTAGGGGAGTTTAGACCTTCTTGATTCATTTGGATCCCTAAGTGTTCTAAATCATTTTCTACATTTTGAATAATAGGAATCTTATTGCCCCCATTTTTCCTTCCAAATCTTCAGTTTCAAGTTCTCTTATGATTTGGTTAATTATTCTTGACTGATCTCCATCTTCTGAATTTAAACCTTCCTTGTTATCTTTTCCATTCCCTTTATCTTTATGCTTTGTCACTAATAATTTTTCACATATCTGAAACTTACCCTTGATGTTATCCTCCATATCTATGTTTATAAGATCTCTTCTTAAGTCTTCAGCTACATAGTCTCTACCACCTAATTTCAGGATTCTCTAAATTAATTCTTCCTTCTGAGTCTCTGTACTATTATCAATATTCTCCAAGTAGAATACCTAGACTAACTCATCAGCTAGTTGTTCAAGATTCTCATCTTCTAGTTTTAATGTCTCTAATATTGGATCCATACTGCTATCCTCATTTAAAAAATTATGTACTTTGTTTGATAGGGAGCTATCTATCTGCTTAGTGTTGCTACTATTATATGTTAGATTACCTTTTAGAGTAAAAGGTGAACTTACAGTAGTAGATGGAGTCTGCCAAAACTTAGATGTTTAGATAGATACCTCTTTGTTGGCAGTTGTATCTCTGTCTTTTGTGGCCCACATCTGACACTGTTCCATATGGATGTCTTCCTTCATGAAATTGTGAGTTTCTTCTCTATCTGCACTTGATTCGAAAAGCAAAGGGTTCTCCAACTTCTCTATATTATATTTTTCAGGAACCCTTGATGCCTTGTTTTGATTTGATGTTGATACCTCTTTGTCTAGGTCTTCCACACCCATTAGACTTAACTATTTTTCTGAAGCTTTGTTGAGAGGGGAATTCATGTCCTGCTATTCATTATCAATGGGACTTGATGAATTTAATCCCCTTACATTGGAAGTTGAAGGTTTTTGAATCCATTTTGTCTTTGTCTCGCTATTTATCATATCTTTACCTTTATCAGATGACATACTTTGCCCTGGATTGCTCTTTGTGTCTTTTTGCTTTCTTTTAGATCTTCGTTTAGTTGCTTTATCATTAATCTGTGTCAAATCTAGATACTCTTTGTGATCAACCACTATGATCGATCTGATTCTTACATTAGCTTCTGTGTTATTCTTATTTTTTCCATCAACATTCCTTTCAGTACTTCGAAGATCATTTTGGATTTCATACTTTGAAGATGTGTTCATATCTGTGAATCTAATTCTCAATCTCTTTTCTTGGATTCTTAACTTAGGAAACATCCTCTGAAAGTCTGAAGTGAGAGGTAGAGTTTCAAAACTAGTTTTCCTGTTGTCCTCTAATTTAATGAGTTCTGAAATCTCCCCTTTGAATAATTGCAAATTTAGATCATACAATGCCTTTTTAGTAATTACTTTCTTATGCATTTGAATTGGATGATTAAACTTTGTTCTGATAAGTAGTTTCACATTATTGTATTACTGAAAAGAAGCATCTATCCCTATGAGATCTCCTATAGCAGACCCTTTCGATCTAATAATCTCAATTTGATTCAACTTAGGTGGTAAAGACTAAATATTGAACAAAATTGGGCAAATAATATCTATCCCCCCATCTTAAAATTTGGAGTCCATTCAACGAATTTGATAGCATGACCATTAAAGAAGCATTCAGAAACATTGATAAATTCTTTCTTAATAAATTCATCCATACAATGTAAATATAGGGATTTATCCAGAAAAAAGAGATACTTACCTGGTTGCGACAGTTTTCTTCTAACCAATTTGAAAGAAGGAGCAAGTCTTCTTTAGGGCCATTCCATACCACAAAAATACCAACTTTTTGGCATTCACACCAAGCGATTTCAAATTCATCATTATGAATAATGATGGAGTTATCTTCGCAGACTGGAGATGCCTTGGAATCCAGGTTTGATGATTTCGTATGAACCCCTACTGCAAATTGCCAATGCGTAGGAATATAGGAGGACAAAGAATTGATATGAAATTCAACTAAACTGGACCAATTGGAGTGTAACGGAGCAACATACGCTAACCTATCAATTTCTAATGGATGTTGAAGTGGCTTCTAGTTGGGTTGTGCATACTTTATAAGATTGAAAATCCTAAATTGGTTTTCCAAACTGTCTATAGTAAAAATTGGCAGCGAATGGAAGATACCTACTGATTCTGATGCTGCATGAGGGGATTTAGCGTGGGCAATCTTTGACAAGGCACTCCTTCCAATAAATGCTTCTTGGTGAAGATTCGATTCACAAAGGTGCCGATCTTTCTCCACATTTTCCAAAAAGGAAATTTTATTTACAATTGTCATCACATACTCTGAGTGTGAGAGACCCTAGATGCCTACGAAAGACTATATGGTGCAATACTCTTTGTTCCTGCTTTCAACCAAATACATCGATTTAGGGTATCTTCTTTTGTTTTGGTTGTTGCATTTCAGCTCTATTTTTTTTCGCACGACTACTGAATTTCTGCTTTGCTTTTTTCACCATTTTTGTCATAGATAAGAAATAACTTATTAGTTTTAAACACGATCTTATATTGATCTTCTAGAGGAATAAAAATTTGATTATAACTAGACAATCCATCCATAAAAGATAGTAAAGCATGTCGAGCGGTTGAATCCACTATCATGTCAATGCTAGGCAAGGGGAAATCATATTTCAAAGAAGCTTTGTTCAAACCTCGAAAGTTAGTGCACCACAAATCTTATTTTCTCCCTTAGAGACAACAACAATGTTTCCTAGAAATCTGACCTTAAACATATTATCTGATCAACTTAAAAATCATTCTCATAATTTTATAAATAAAAAATCTATGTATACTATCAACAATTCAAAACTAAAATGAAAAAAATAAAATACTAATTTCTAATTGCTTGGAACAAAAATGTTTAATAATTAGTTAACTAGAGCTTATTGCAATAATATTACCTACCACAAATACTAACAACTCATCCTTTCTAAATAAAAACATATTTACATCTAAGCAAGAGCTTACAACACAACAGTAAAAGCTTCTCATATGGAAGATCTTGGGTTTGAATCTGCTCTCACTTACTAAATAATCATAATTAATAACAACACATAATAATAATTAATCTTGGCTTCAACCTCTTACCGATAAAAATAAATATTAAAATCTTATAAATATATATTTTTGTTTATAAAAATATTAAAAAAACATTATGTTTAAATCTCTTTTCTTCAATACATATTTTAGTGCACAATAATCTTTTATTTGATAATTATTATGGAAAAAGCTAAAAGTTGAAAATAAATTAATTTATTATCTCCTACTTTCTTCATTCATTTTGTATAATCACAAATCTCTTATAATGAAATCAAGAGATTAAATGTCATCTTTCATGTTTTATATCTCTCTCATTGAGGGCCTGTTTGGTTGTTGGAATAGCACGGGAATTGGCATTAAAAATTAGAATACAAATTATATTCTTTGTTTGGTTGGCAGAATTGGAATGCAGAATAGGATTACGAATTCCCAAAATAGCCCAAAATGAGCTTTTGTCTAATCTCAAAAATACTTGTAATTGGAATGCCCCTTCCTATTCTCAATCTCACTTGAATCATATTTGATAATCTCGTCGGGTCCATTTGATATTTTTTGGGGTTTGGTCGAACTGCCAGTCATTCTGCTCATTGTGAAAGCACTGTAAACAAGTATTGTGTTAAATGGAGACACTGTTTGGAATTCTCCGGATCATGTGACTGGGCCTCCATATGAGTTTTGAATCGAGCCTGCATAGATAGCTTTGGATCTGCAGAAATGGGTGGAGCCGTAATGATTTGGAAAGCGGCACATACTGTCAATGCCTCTAACTAGCGCCTAGGAAGAAAAAAACAATAAATTTCTTGCAATTCGTTGGCACCGATTGACCTATTTTCCCCTCAGACGCCAAGTCAAAAATAGTTCCTGTGAACAAGTAAAAACCTGCAATATTTTTAATATCTAACATTCCTTATACAGAGAAGTTCAAAGTTGGAGAATGACGCCAAAAATTTGCTCCTGCCCCGCATTCAAACTTGTCTCTTTGTCAAACATTTAACATCGGCAATCGATGGCTTCAAAACAGTGATTTCCCCATCAATGTCGTAGGTTTTCATTTCATATTCATAAGGTCTTCATCTCTGAATCTAACTGTTTTTCCATTCCTATTCCAATTTCAAATTTATACAACCAAACAGGACTGGAATTACAATTTTCTGCTCCCATTCCCCAGTCCCATTCCCATTCTTATTTTCAAATCTAATTTTCAATTCCTACCCCTGCAACCAAACGGGCCCTGAAAGACACGATATCTACTTCCAACCAAACAAACTAGTAAATTAAAATATCTTGCAAAGTCAAATCTCCATGCTCCTACTCCCGAGCTGACCTTTTATTATTATTATTATTATTACGAACGTAGTGTATTCTTTAAGTAAGAATCCTCAAAAACACAAAAACACAAGGGAAATTAAAATTTACTCATTTCCTTTAATTTCAATGAAGACTACTCCCAACCTAATTTTCCTAGTTGAGAGAAATCTTCGCAAAATGAGAAAGCTCATGTGCAAGTAAAACTAGTTTGAGAAAGATTGCTCCTCTAAACCAAACCATCAACATCTTATTTTAACCCAAATTTGGCGACTGGGCCCTTTATGTCATTATGCTCCTCGTGAATAGCCATATCATTAGGTCCGAACCCTAGCAATCAGCGAAACAAGGATTCACCGTCAGAAGATAGTCACAAGGGCCCACAAATAAATCCTTGTGACGAACTTCTATGCCACAGCCGCAAAGCCAGCGCATATGACCGTGTGGGAGGGTAAAGGCCTTCGGACAGGGTAAGAATGGAGCGACTGTTTAAATTAACAGTGCCAGTTTGTGCGTAGCTATGGGCATGGCGAAATGACAAATGTCAACTACAACCAGCTGTTTTCCAAATGGTGCTTACTACATTCTGCGATTCAAGTAAATCTAAACTTATATCAGTCATTTGAGCATTTTCTTGCTCCAGATCTTACAATGTAGCTCAATTTGTCATTAAGTTAATTGGACAAACCGCTTTTGCCCACAATATTTAACTGTAACTGAATCTGAAGCAGAATGATTTGAACTATTTTTTTCCCTCTCCATTTGAGTTTAAGCAAATCTGAAGCATAATGTTAATAGTTTTTCCACCGCCTGTGTATTTGACTTTAACAGCATCTGATGAAATATGAAGTTTTCATATTGCTTGATGGATCTTACGGGGTGTTGAGTTTGATCTGAGTATCGTGTGACTTCTATTCTTTGATTCGCCGAAGGTGCGAGGTTCTGAGGAACATTTGCAATGCAGGTAAGCTTTGCAGTCTTAGATGGAAATGTGCTGTTTTAAATCTATTATTTAATTTCTTTTATAAGCTTTGAATATCTCTAGAGAATTTAGACTTGATGCTCGATATCAAGGACGAAATGGATAATATTATTCTAACAATTCACCATTTTAAACTTTTTTTAAAGTACAAACGCCACGAAATTTACAACAGACGTAGGCATTGAAGGAAGCAGATTGATAGATAGATGGATAGATAAAATTTTAACGTCCACGAGGCTAAAAATAGCCTATGGGACAATTTTCTGTACATGGCAGGGTTTACTTTTCAAGCTCTTAAATAAAGCTGAATTGCGGTCTGTTTAGTGCACACTTGTCTTCAGCGAAAGAATTTAACGCATAAAATTAACGGTAGGCGTTAAACTTGGTGAAATCTACGTCAGGTTTAGAGGCGGTCGCAGCGAGAGTGGAATATTTGATTATTTGTAGTAAAGTGTACTCTGTATGATCGAGTGTGACCCTGCTTACTCTCGAATAGAAAAAGATAAAATGATAGCACATTAAGGTCCATTATTACAAATAACGTCTTTAGCGAGATTGAATTAGGGAAGCAAGTATGATTAATAGTTTACTTTGTCGAAGCGGCGTTACTGGCCGCCCTTTTTCCCGGTAAATATCATCCATACTAACAAGCACTCGTTGTTTTACGGATGCATTAACATTTACCGCAAAGTTAATCATTGAGAATGAAATATTGTATTGTGTATAGTCTATTGTTGCCATTGAGGCTAAGGGTTTTGTTATATCACAGGTGTTTTTTGTATCATGCCACATTGTAAGCAAAGTCCTTGTCATTTCTTTGGTCATAGGTTGAGTTACGATAAGTCTTGCCATGTTTGCCCATTTGTTTTTGTCGTCTATTATCTGTGTCTTTGGTGTGCCGATGAAAAGCGCTTTGAACTCATCTGCTGAGTGGAAGACTGGTCTTTCTAATGATAAAGAAGTGGTGTAAAATTCATCGAGTCAGGAAAGCTGTTACTCAGTACAAAGGAGCACTCCTGTGAATGATACTGAAATCCAGATCATAAAATTTGCAAGCCCATTTAAGGAGTGCATCGCACCAAGGGTTGGCAAGAATTCTCGAGGTAAAAATTGCATAAGCTTACAATGGAAAGAAATGTTCAAAATCGTGATGATTATTTTCTAATGTTAAATAACATTGCATAAATCACACAATAATGAAAATTTCAAAATGTGGAAACATACACAAAATGTAAACCTTCAAATCAATCATTGTTTTTTTGGAAAAGTCTACAAGGCAACCTTCACAACTGATGCTACTGACAGTTGCATGGAAGTCAGTATATTATGCTTCAACTTTCTAACTTGCTCCAATCTTTATACTAATTCAGGTAAAAAATTAAAAAATCAACCTCCTAAAAATCAGCTTTGTTTACGAAAAGAGTCCTTATGAATTATAAGAACGAGATGTAAAGTAAGTCTAAATTTTTAGCTGCATTTTATTCAGACTTATAATCTTTTTATTTAAATAAAAGACTAACATTTTAATTCGCAAAAGTGAAAAAAGAAGAAGAACAGCTTGAACCTTTTCACATGTTTACACTGAACTTGTGTGGAAGTTTTCATCTGACCTAAAAAATCAACAATCCCTTTAACAACGAAGAAATTCTGCATGAATCCATCAGCTACCTGCTGATTTTGTGCTTCCTAAAAAATGGAACGCTCTATGATGTTTCTCAGCAATGCCATGTAGCTAGGAAACTTCTTTGGAGCTCTGCTCTCCTGAGCAAACATTCTCTTGAAAATGTCTGTGTTGACCATCAAGGTCTTCTGAACAGAACTGGAGGGGACTAAGGTTTCTCCCTCCTCATTTGAAGGCCACTATCCGGAATTGGAAGCTACTGGTGTCTCTGGAGACCCAAACTCAAACCTTTGGAGCTACTCATCCTCTACCATTGGAAAGATCTAATGAGTCTACTTAGTTGCACAGTCTTCTTCAAAGTTTATATCCCTACCGACTACTACTTTTCCCTAGAATAAAGATGAAGCAAGGTTACTTTGAGTTTCTGGGATGGGGGGACGTGTCTCTGGGATGCTGATTTTTCAAGCCAATTTTGGGGATGGATAGGGGACAGCAAAGGGGATAGATGGCTAGATAAAAATAGGGAAAATTAAAATATGTAGGGAATTTTAAAATATTCATGTGAAAACATGGATAAAGTATACACACACATTATGGAACCTTAGATAATGAGAATTAGCAGAATTCTTCTGCCAATTTTTTGTTATTTCGAGATTCAAAATCAAATTGCCCTAGATTTCATTATAAACATGCAGAATTTATAGGGATGTCCTGGGGACAGGGATGCCTGAAAAAAGACCAGGGATGCGTCCCTGGTAAATCTGGATATAAGCTGAACAACCAAAGATGTGGAAACTACTCACCTAGGTTCACACTGTTGGAAATGAGAATAGAGTAACTGAGAGGGGGAGGGGGTGAATCAGTGATTCCATAAATTTTCCACAGTCCCTAAGATGTCTAAATATACCCTTGATCTGATTAATAAAATGCTGAAACTTGATAATGCAGCAAATGATAAATATTAAGAACTGATATGTTATCATGCACAAAGTAATTCAGTAATTAAGAACACATGAGACACCAGTTTTAACGTGGAAACCCAATATGGGAAAAACCACCAATGTAACTTTTTCACTCTTCTGAAGTGAGCCCTGTTAGGAGCCAACCCTGTTAAAGGTTACAAAAACACACTGTTAGGTGTGACCCTGTTAAAGGATTTAATCACCCTGTTAGGAGTGGCCTTGCTAGAGGTCTTTAGAACAATTCAACTGAACTGTCACCTTGTTAGAGGATTTATTGAATGGCTGTTAAACCAACTCTGTTAAGAGATTTTGAATACACTGTTACAATGGTTAGAAAGCAACAATGAAATGACCTGATATAATGTGCAACTTATCTTTGCTGATTGCAGATCTCTGTTATGCTTGGCTGGATCCTTACTGATCAAATACAACTTTGCAGCTCCTTCAACACATCTGATCCTTCATCAAACTTTTCTCAACATTCGCCTCTTCATACTATAATTCACATTCATAACTTCTCTTTTTCAATTACACACTTTAATCCATAACTTGAATGACCATATATACCTTTCAGATTATCTAAGTCGGCTCGAATTACTGACTATTCAAACAATTACAACAGTCGGCTAGAAGTAATTAATTTGCACATCCTAATACTGGCCGACCCTGCACGGAAAACTTTGTTCAGAAAATAATTCCTGTGTTAACCGACTGAGCTCGGTGTATACAACGAACTTCGTGACAATCCTTCAGTCGCCGGGAGAACTCGGTAAGTACTGAGTTTCCTGAGATAACTGAGTAAGCTCGGTGGAAACTACCCTTTGGAGACTGAGTGAAGCTCGGTTAACACTGACTTCTTCATGATTCATTTGATGACCGAGTGAGCTCGATGGAAACTAACCTTTGGAGACCGAGTGAATCTCGGTTAACATTGACTTTTCATAATTCATTTGATGACTGAGTGAGCTCGGTGGAAACTAACCTTTGGAGACCGAGTGAATCTCGGTTAACACTGGCTTTTCACATTTCCTTCGTTGACCGAGTTAGCTCGGTTAACACTGTCTTCCATATTTCCTTCGATGACCGAGTGAGCTCGGTTGGCACTGTAAATTGCATTGCAGACTGTCTGAGCTCGGTGAACTTGAGACTAATGACTGATATGACATTTGCGTGACATCAAGGACAACATTATCCAACACACACCACTCAATGTCTCTTTTGCTGTGAGACATGGTTTACTGGCAAAAACATTGGCAAGTCTAGGTCACAAATCATGGCCTTAACAGCCCCATTACTGATCTATTCTTTTGCGCTGCAACCCCATTCTGATGTGGGTTGCATGCCTTGTAAACTCCCTCTTTATCATTTTTTTCTTATAGAAACTTTCAAACTCCTTGGAGGAATGATTTCCCAAATTGTCTGATCTTAAGAACTTAATCTTCTTCCTTGTTTGATCAATTAGTGAATTGAATCCTTAACTTGCTAAAGAGCTCATCTTTGGTCTTTGTAAATTAGATGATTTTCTTGCCAAAGTAGTCATTGAGGAAGGAAAAGACCAAATTGCTGGTTGTAATGGTTTAGAAAATGGTAGGAATTTTTTTTTTACTGACCTTGTTATGATTCGTTTGTTTAGTTGCGATCTTTCATGTGAACCTCCTTCGATATTCTTCAATGATTGGATTGTGATTTTTACATATAAAAATCCCTGAGGTTTGCAAAAAAGGATTTCATTATTTTTTCAAACATTTTTCGCCACGACTTCTTCAATTTTACCTGCGATATGTATATTTGTAGCCAGTCATGATTTTTCATAATACCCGTGATTCAATTATAAAAAATGAACTTTTGCTTTTTCGCCTAAAACAATAATCATGATTTTTATGTATAAGAAGCCACATGATTTTCACTGTTGGCATTCTGATTGCTAAACCTTGATCTTTGATACCATGATGAGATTTTCAGAATCTCAATGATATGCCCTAATGCTTGTAGCATTGCATAAACCACGCTATAGTGGATTGTTCAAAATGTGGAGGCATACAATACTCCTTCAAGCTTGAATCTTTCAGACTTATGTTATTGACGCCTTAATGGACATTCATTGTATTCAGCATGTTACAATCTTTATATGTTTCTCCCATCTTTATACTAGTTCAGCTGAAAATCTGATCTCCAATAATTTATCTTTATTTACAAAAAACATTATCACTTGTGAGGACAAGATGGAAGATAAGTCTAAATGTTTGTATGCATGGATATAGATCAAATAAATAGATTGCAAAAATCAGTTCTAAAGTGATTCAACCATAGAGGTAATAAGGTAAGATAATTTGATAAGGTGCCCAAGAAACCTCCTACATTAGGCCCAAGAGTGGATTTACCACCCCTCTTGGCCTCATGTGGCCTATACCATTTGGTGTACCTGGTGTGGGGTACTGTGCTGTTTTCCTCCATCCTGCCATCCTTAATTTACCTCCAATGATTGAACATCCATTTGCGATGATAGGGATTGTGAGGAACCTTCATAATAGAGTGTCTTGTAATCGATCCTTCCTAAGCCCAAAGGAAGTCCACATTGCCCCCCTTTGGCCCCATGCAGACTCCCTGTGACAAACATGAGGTGGCATGCTTAGAAGGTGACCTTATTGCCATTTTTGCAATTGAAAAATCCTCACTTTTTCCCACCATTGCCGATTAAATCAGTCAGAGATAAAACACAGTATCTTATCCAAATCACATATTCCATGTGTCCATATATTAGGCCAAGTCATAGATAAGGAATCAGCAATATATCAAAGTATAAACAACAATCTATTTCATTTCAAAAATATGCCACTATAAGTATAAATTTATACACTAATGAGTAATATAAGCAGTCATATGCAAGCATTAATTATATGCATTTAATTTAGTAACGGGCAGTCACAAATATTGTGCAGTGAACATATTAAGATACTCATACCAGAGATCGCAAATTATAAATATGAACTGTTGTATCTCTTTTCTTATTACTAATGTATATTCTTCCTTCCTTTTCAATGATTGAAAGATTAATATAGACTGATTGAATCAACTGGAGGGCTGTTTGCTTGATTCCCAATTGATGTTTGAGGAATGATAGAATGATTTCTCTATTGATGATATTGGATGATGATTGAAAGAATGTGGAGTTCATAGATTGAGGAGTGATGATTGAGTGAGTGCTGATTTGATGTATTGGTCGTTGATGATAGATAATTGATCCTTGAAAGCTTGGAATGATCTCTCCTTTATACATTATTGGTGAAAGGGTCAACACCTTCCATAAGAATTAAGTCTCCACTTTCCATTGTGGCCTTTGAGAATAATATTTTTTTTCCCAACGTTATTTATCTTGGATGCCCTCCTCAAATGAAACCTTCTCCTCTATATATCTTTCAATGTGAAGAAGAGTCACATCTCTTCACTATATTTGTCCCTTGCAATGGTCATACCCTTTCACAATTACCACCCTTCAAAAGGGTCACAACCCCTCATCTTTGCTGCCTGTATGGAGGGTACTTCCTTATCCTCTTCCCCATCCTTCCTCTCCTTCCGTAATTCTTATGCTCCCCTTATGCAGATTGGAACTGTCTTGTATCTCAGGACATAATTTACAATGGTTACCCTCCTTATCATGATCCTGATGCAAGTAGAATGTCTCTTTGACAAGGTAAGATGACAATAACTTTGGTTAGCTCCAATGACAAGGGATAGTTCCAAGTCCCACCAATGGTTGAGGCAATCAGGTAGTTCAAGTATAGTTCTCCAAATGTCCACTGATCACAACCAACTCGCCTATTCCTGCAAACACACTCAAAGCTTCATCAATCCCTAATTGGACTCTTCACCTTCCAAGGCTATCACACAGGCACTCCCTAGGATCTTTCACTACAAGCTTCCCATGAGCATGTCAGAGGCTTTAGACATCTTATCCCATTGAGAACCAACCATTTCGGAGGTTGCAAACTTCATTCCAAACACCCTCAAACAGAAAATGTAAAACAGGCCTTTAAAAGACCTAGAACAATTAGGCCTCCAAATCGAGTATTTGGGCCTTAACTTAAAATCTTTCCTAAACACCCTAGGAATAAACTGTTAAGGTTATAGCTTCTGTCAGATTAAATTGACCTAGAGATAATCTCTCTATTGTCATTGGTTAATCATAAATAAGAGAAACACACACACACACACACACACACGTGAAGAGACATGTCTCTTCTACGAATATTTATATAACATTCAAATCTGCTGTTGAAAAACACAAATTACAATGGCAGTGTCATTACATTTGCAGAAAAAGATCTTTTAAATTCAACAGGGTATCAGAGCCGTGCTGCAAATGTAAGTGATGTTACACTTCAAACAATAATAGAGAAAATAATTTGATAGTTGCAGACCTGTATAATTTACATTGCATTATCTTGTAAGGAGGCCAAGCAATTTCTAAAAACCTGAACATTATGGCTTGATTAAATTCCCTGATCACAGTGTTTTTTTCCTGGTCTCGCATGTTGGTGGCTTAAAAGGTGGAGATGTTTGGATCTGAGCATTTGTGAAAATTTGACATCTTTTCTGGAGAACTTTAGCACACTGAGATCTTTGAAAATTTTGGACTGAAAAGTGGGATCGAGTGGAGAAATGAGATGTGTAGTTATTCGTGTAAGATAAATCATAAAACAAAATTGAATTTAGTTAAATGTATTCCATCGATTAAGGTGTTGAGAGAAATTAATAGATACTGATTAGTAGTACAGAGGAAGTAAGAAGTTAGAATTAATATGTATAGTTCATAAATATATGAATTTTAAATACAGTGCATGTGGCCATCAAAACCGTGTACAGATGATAATAAAACATTGAACATTAGTGTAACACAGTATAACTGGGAGCAAGTAGATGGAAGAACTAAAAAAAAAACATTGTACCATGTTTAATGCCAGAATCTCGGAAAGAGAGCAGACAAATCAGTAGAAGAGCATTGCAGAACGACTTTGCCAGTAGTGATCAACTATTACCGGCCAATGTGGAAATAAACATATGTACTATCTTCTACTTGAACCACGGGCCAATACAGAGGTAAATGCATTGAAAGGGGAGCAGACTGGATGAAGTACATTTCCATAGATAAGTGACGGTTGAGAAGATTAAGTAGCAGAACCGAGGGACATACTTACTCCCTTCTTCATACTATAAGGGTGAATGCCAAGATGTGACAACATGTTATATACATCGTAGGTTTATATCATATAGAAATTTTGCATTAAGGTGTGTGCAAGGGAGGACATGGACAAAGAGACAAGGGAAAATCAGGTATGGAATGGAAATGACATTTACAGGGAATACAAAAGGAAAATGGGATTAAAAGACCAATCAGATCGATTAGTGAAAAGGTGAAAAGATCAATGGACAAACATTCAATGCAAATAGTTTCCAATAGAAGGATCCACGCAGCAATCAAGACACTCAGAAGGCAGGTGGCATATTGGGCCCTGCCGGGCAAAAATAAGGAATATACAAGCTTCACTATTATGTGGAAGGTAATATAGTTAAATACAAGAGGCAATAAATATTTATGGTCATACATGGCTTTTAAGGGAATCAAAATCATGGAACAAGAACTGTGAGGTGTGATAGTCGATTCGCATTGTGAGCATACCAAATCCCGTACAAATGTACCATCGTCAACAAATGATCCACGACAGGTCAAACAATGTACTCCACAACATATCGGCATAGAAGGAATGATACTATTGATGAATGGTTATCGACGCTTATGGTAGAGACAATTTGTATTACCATTGAATCATACGTGCTTTGTTAAGGGTAAAGATCAAAACATATATTAAGAATGGATTACTTCTTCAGCACCAAGCAACTACTTTAGAAGGCAAGATCGGGATAAATACAAATGGAAAATCAGTGATGGAAGACATTACATAAATTAAGGAATATGAAATATATGAGTCGATTCTGAATGAAGAATAATAGAATCACTTCATAAACTGTTAATGAACGAGCTACGTCTTGGTGGCAACAATTTTGATACTACTATCAAATTAGAAGAAATGACCTTGCATTGAAGGTTATAACCAGTGCATATCAGTTTCTTATTAATTGGCAATGGTACTCATTTGAACAGAAAATATGTCTAGTACAACCCCTTGTATAATGACAGCTTGTGCAAGTCAAATAGAGTGGGGGGGTTGTGCAAGTCAGTGAGCCTACTAGATCAGACCAGAGCATTATAAGAGCCACGTATATGATAGGCTATAGAACATATGGAAAAGATATGCTAAAATCTTACGAAGAGAGGGGTCACTGTCCCATTAAAGGAATTTTTTTATACATGGTAATAAAGGTGGGTTTAAGATAGAAAATGAAAGGGCCATGCCATGCGATGGAGGATATGAGGGATGTACAGACTTGACCAAAATATCATTCTTATATATTGGAGCTGATATAACAATATTGCTGCTTGTAAAAGTGTATGAGTACCATGTGTCAAAAGTTTGTTGATTAAGACGTGTAAGATATTAGTCACACAACTTATCTGCTAGAAACTCAACTGCAACTACAAGCAGCAAAGAGTGTTCTCTTCCAGAGTACTTACAGTGAGGGAATGCGTTCACACAGATGGTGCTCTGTTCTACACAATATGCTTGCAATAAGTGTTTCATCTCCTTAAGTAGTCTGCTGCTGAAGAAATAATTGATTGCAGGAAAAACAATTGCGATAAAAGCTTATTCTCATGAATATACAGTAATCAGCGTTAATATTCTGCTTTTGCGGACACTCCAAACAGATTAAAAATCCATGTTTCATAGTAGCAAAGAATGCAAATCAGTATTCCTATAGTAGTTATGATAAATTTTTGCTTCCTGTCTGACCATTGTAAGTCAGACTGTGAATCTAGCAGTGATAAGTGCACACTTTGTGCATGCCCCTCATATCAAGTTGTCTCTGCTTTAATGCAGTTTGGTGGATATTGTAGATCAGTTGGCTTTCCATGAACCTTTGTAATAACCCTCAGCTGGTAATAACTGTGACAAATTCAATATCTTGACAAATTTAGGAAATTTGGCATTTTGACAAACACTTTGCAAGCCAATTCAATATTCTGAGAAATCTCTTTGTAGTTGCATTCATAACACACATATATGGAACTCTAGAATAGTTTGAACATAAAATCATAACTTGTATTGCAACCGATTATGGGAAACTTCAATGCTGAATTTTAACTTTCATTAACTAACGCCCACCTTTATCAAATTCAAATCTGATTGCTAGGGCAATCAGAATTACAAGCACAAATATAATTATGAGGAACCTGATTAAAGGCACATTGATGATCTCTTTAAATCCACGCAGCCTTAGTCAAGTTGATTTATATTCTAACAGTTCCCAGCTCCTAGAATTTCATTGACCAAGCCACCACAGTCAATGTAGCTGTCTCAAATACAAATGCAGGCTCAAAATAATGAATTGCAGATTCCCAATAGCAACCACAGACCTCTATCCAGCAGTCTCAAGCCTCCAATATATAAACACAGACTTCAGATCAGAACATAAAATGCTCAGGAGAATTGAGGCAGGTCTCACTCTACGAAATGCAGTCCCTTATACAGTAGCGCAGCTCCTCTGATATGTATTGCAGGCCTGTTATTAGGAAACCACAGGCAGGAAAAAGCCAAACGCTGCCACTAACAGGATCAAGAGCCTCTCAAATGCACTCTTGACTTTCTCATGAACAAATTGCAGATATGTATTAATTCATCAGCAACCAACAAGTTCTCTGATCTCATCAGCATAAATTAAACTTCTCATAAACAGAAGCAACAATAGAGAAGTAATAACAATTTGCAATCACAGTTGCAAATGCAATCCTCAGAAATAAATCTCAGAATTATGAAAACTCCAAAAATGAAATACTCCCAGCCACAGATAATAACAGTAAGGGAGATTAAATGGAATCATTTTACCTCAGCAATGATTCGAAAACACTTCTCAACTTCCCTTATGCCTCAGCAAGGGCAACAAAATTCAGTACCTCAGAAAGCCACAAAGGCAATAAAAGAAAATAAATATTCAAGCATGCTTTTCTCGACAAATGGGCTTATATTTATAACCTCCATATGCCCTTTTTGTTGCGAAAATGTAACTTCACTCAAGAAGCTTCATCACACAACATTAATTAGAAGCTTCCACTAGATTCTTTCACTTGACTTGGCTTAGCTAATTAATAAATAGCTATTTCCAATGATAACTCAACTCTCAACTTAAGTGAAATTATAAAGCTAAATTATAACTTTATAATAAGCCATTTAATAATTTAATTATAATTTGGCCACTAAAATTATAATAACTCCCAAAATGCTCATCATTTAAATATGCCATCTAAAATAGGAGTCATATCTATTGTTTTCCATGTGACCAAATGCTCTTTCCAAAAATAGAAAGGGTCCATCTCTAACAACACCCAACTTACCACAAATAGTAAGTACACAAAACTAAGCCCAAACGAAGTCCAATCTGAGCCAAATGAAGACCAACCCGTAGCTTACTGAATTGTGGAGAAGACAAGACCCTCCCAAGTCAAGCCACTACCTCAAAAGACCTTCTATCCACAACAATTAGCCTACGAGGATCACAATAATATGCTAATCCGTGAAACTCCAATGCTGGCAAAAATGGGGACATTACAGTCCCCCCTCCTTGAGATTGCTTGTCCTCAAGCAATCTGGTAACACAGTGAACTACAACCTCCACCTAGATCCCAAATGAAGAAGTGCGTGACATCTCTATCGACAGTGAACCAATTGCAAACCAACATCATCAGAACCAACCATACGTCCTGTAACATAGCACCCAAAACTTGTGTTGATGATGTAGAAGTTAGAATGTCACCAAAAGGCAAGTCTATAGAATATCTATGCATCCTCTTCTTCCCTGTATCTACCCACAATATATATTGGACTGGAATCTTGATCATCACCAACAATCCCTGAAAAGACGTAGCTACATGAGAACCGTAAGCACTCATGTCAATTGTATCAACAATAGGTGTTGTCACAGGAACATCACCAACTGTCGCAACTGAAAAACGAATTGAATTTGCAAATGGTGAAAACTGAGCCCAGCTCCACTCAGGTGAGTGATCAACCTCAATCTCAAAAAGGAGATTGTCATAAGACAATGCTACATCCATGTCGAACATAGGATTGTCCACAAATTGAACATCAACACTGTGTTGATCGATAGTATAACATGACTTTGTCACTACATCACTCACCTCATCATCAATAAGAAGTGTACTATCATCGAAGTAGACATCTACAACCACATGCATACTGCTAAACTCCTTACTAGATGGCTCAATCGACACAAAAGTGGTTGCTGATATGATAGTATCGTCGCATGCTCCTACTCCCACTATCGTTGTATCACCATCAAATACATGATCCTGGGAACTCATGTTAGCAACTGCATCATCTGACTAAACCTGACATGAATTCTCATCACATTCCACCACAATTGTGCCCAACTCATGCAATGTCTTAGAAGAAATGTCCCACAAATTTGTAGCCACAACTATGTCATCACATTTTGCTGTTCGAAAAAGCAATATCATGCTCTGCTCAAATCTTGGATTTGAAATCAGTTGGGTTATCCGTTTGTGATTTTGATTCAGCTCATTCACTAGCACATCCAAATGTTTCACAATACCTCATATCTTAGATTCTCCATCCCTAGGCAGAGAACTACGCTCTTTGCGGGTATAATGAATACCAAATCTCCTATCACCATCCAAAATACTGAAAACTAAATCACAAAATCAATTTGACAATCTATGAAGTAAGCACTAATCAAAATAATAACTGAGCCCAATTCCTGCAGGCTGGCAGGAAACTGCTCTAATACCACTGTAGTAACCCTCAGCAGGTAATAACTTCAACAAATTCAGTTTTTTGACAAATTTAGGAAATTTGGCATTTTGACAAACACTTTGCAAGCCAATTCAATATTATGAGAAATCTCTTTGTAGTTGCATTCATAACACACATATATGGAACTCTAGAATAGTTTGAATACAAAATCATAACTTGTATTGCAACCGATATGGGAAACTTCAATGCTGAACTTTAACTTTAATTAACTAACACCCATCTTTATTGAATTCAAATTTGATTATGGCAAGCGGAATTACAAACACAAGTATAATTCTGAGGAACCTAATTAAAGGCACGTTGATGATCTTTTTAAATCCAACCAACCTTAGTCAAATTGATTTATTTTCTTACAGTTCCCAGCTCCAGAATTTCATTGACCAAGCCACCACAGTCAATGTGGCCGTCTCAAATACAATGCAGGCCTAAAATAATAAATTGCAGACTCCCAATAGCAAGCACAGATCTCTATTCAGCAGTCTCAAGCCTCCAATATATCAATGCAGACTTCAGATCAGAACATAAATGCTCAGGAGAATTGACGCAAGTCTCACTTTATGAAATGCAGTCCCTTATATAGTAGCGCAGCTGCTCTGATATTTATTGCAGGCCGTCTCAAAATTTCATTGACCAAGCCACCACAGTCAATGTGGCCGTCTCAAATACAATGCAGGCCCAAAATAATAAATTGCAGACTCCCAATAGCGACCACAGATCTCTATTCAGCAGTATCAAGCCTCCAATATATAAATGCAGACTTCAGATCAGAACATAAATGCTCAGGAGAATTGACGCAGGTCTCACTTTATGAAATGCAGTCCCTTATATAGTAGTGCAGCTGCTCTGATATGTATTGCAGGCTTGTTATTAGGAAGCCACAGGTAGGAAAAAACCAAATGCTGCCACTAACAGGATCAACAGCCTCTCAAATGCACTCTTGACTTTCTCATGAACAAATTGCAGATATGTATTAATTCATCAGCAACCAACAAGTTCTCTGATCTCATTAGCATAAATTAACTTCTCATAAACAGAAGCAACAATAGAGAAGTAATAACAATTTCCAATCACAGTTGCAAATGCAATCCTCAGAAATAAATCTCAGAACTATGAAAACTCCAGAAATGAAATACTCCTAGTCACTAATAATAATAGAAAGGGAGATTAAATGGAATCACTTTACCTCAGCAGTTTTTCAAAAACACTTCTCAGCTTCCCTTATACCTCAGCAAGGGCAACAAAATTCAGTACCTTAGAAAGCCACAAAGGCAACAAAAGAAAATAATATTCAAGCATGCTTTACTCAACAAATGGGCTTGTATTTATAACCTCCATATGCCCTTTTTGTTGCTAAAATGTAACTTTACTCAAAAAGCTTCACCACCCAACATTAATTAGAAACTTCCATTAGATTCTTTCATTTGACTTGGCTTAACTAATTAATAAACAACTCTTTCCAATGATAACTTAACTCTCAACTTAAGTGAAACTATAAAGCTAAATTATAACTTTATAATAAGCCTTTTTGTTGGTGTAAATAAGTATTCACTTATTACACTTACTTAAGTTTACTTAGGTTAATGCATTATTTAATTATTTTGCATTATTTTATATTTATTTAGGTGAGACACTTAGGAGTTTGTGTATTCTCACAGAAGTGCGTAACTCTAATTATGCACATGGTGTTTATAACATAGGAATTTGCATCATTCACTGAGTTGTCATGTTGACAACATAGTTATCCGCACTCCTCATTTAACACATGTTGTCTAGACCATTGATTTGCGTGATACACCATTGTAGGCTTATCCTCACATCATCGCACTTAATCCTGTGCTTAATGGAGGATAACCCATATCTGGTGGACATGTGCTTGGTTGTATGACTTATCATGATGCTGATTTCTATGCATTCTAGAAGCTCTCCTGAGGCCTTTATATACGGGCACTCCTAGTGTACTCACAAGCTAGCATATTGAATGAATATCGTCATTTTGATCATACTCTCTATTTTAGTCTACTGTGTGCTTGTGTTTGAGTTCCTTGGTCTTGGGTGAATTTTGGCCAAAGCCAAATTCTTACATGGTATCAGAGATGAGGGAGATTCTCTACACAGCCGTTCAAGACCATTCATGCTTCAGCACCTCGACACGAATCCGGAGAATCCACAGAAATTGAGAGCATCTAGAGCTAAATCTGACTTCATCGTTGCATCTGAAGCATCGATTTGGTGAAGATTGACTATAAATTTGCCTATGTTGGCTGAAAGTTGATCAATTTTTTTGCAAATTGGAACCCAGAGGCCATGATTTGTAGTTCGGGTATGGTCGTTTTATTGATCTGATTATTTGATTTTCGGATCTAAATTTATTTTGTTCTTTGCAATTTATTTTTGAATTTGTTATTTTCAGAATTTTTTATAGCTCAGGCAGAGAATTTTTTTTTAGCTGAACTAGGCAATGACACCCCGGCTCGGCTCTGTACTTTTGGTGCAATTTTGGATATTTATTTGGTAGGGTTTATTATTTAATTGGCGAGCTCACTATTATTCTGCGGGTCGTATTGCGCATTAATTCCAGTGCCACACATTAACCTTGGCGGCCGAATCAACATAATTGGCGAAAGCCATTTAATATTCGGCGACAAATCCACTCAACAGCACCAAGCATCGGTTGGAATCCCCACTAGTAACCCCACGTTTATATCCTTTCTGCAGGCGAAGTGTTTTATAAACACCTTCGGCTTATCCCATGCCGAATGTGGGATTAATCCCACAAGGATTCCGATGAATGTAAGAAAAAAAATAGGTGGAACACATAAAGATTCCGGCATCACTGTGGAAAATACGGTGAATGCTTCAGAAATTTGGCCAATGGAAAAGGGATTCCAACGTTGCCAAAGTCAAACCAAGTCCCTGTGCACGTAGTGAGAGCACTATACACGCGAACGAAAAGGCTCAACCATGTGGAAGATTGGCCCCAACAACCTACGACCCTCCAACTCTGCACTACGCGGCACTCAATCAATAGGACACATGTCATCTACACTGTGCAGGCCATGTCATCGATAACAGTCTCCCACACAATCCCAATCAATAGTCCACGTGGCCCACTGCCACGCTAGCTAACCATCCCAGTCAGCATGACAGTGAAGCAGATCTGTACGCCCACGTCAGCTGAACACGTCAGAATTTTCCGTATAGTCCGTACGTTACGGAACTGCCACGCTGGTTGTTGATGTCATCATCTGTACGGATGACATCATGTTGACGTCATCACATGGGCAAGGTGCACTGACATCATCTTGTTTGAGAGCCTAAATTTGACGTCCGTCGGATCATCCTTCCAAGGTCAAATTGAACTGATGCGATAGCCGTATGATTGTCAAATTTAACTCTGTCATTCGCTGATGCAACCCCTCTTTAGGTTGATTTTGGTTTTTGCAGTCTGACTTCGGGAGCCCATAACTCGGACATCTGGACTCCAAATCAGATGTGATTTTTTTTGAAATTGGGTAGAATTTCCTATACTTTTCAGTGGTCCAGCTTTTTTCTGGTTTTGGTGCACGAATTGTTCATAAATTGCGTTTTTTGGCGACTGTACTTGCATAATCCTGCATTTTGCAACTTCAAACGCTCCGTACGGGCACATCTTGAGTCAAAAACAGGTTCTGTTTTTTTGAAAGTGCGTTATTTTTTGTCTACTTTTCAGATCCTCAGTCAGATTGTAGGGTTGTGTGGACAAAAGTGTCACTTTCAGCAATAGGGCCTTTCTTTGCTTTGTAATGATTTAGAATTGTAGCACATTGTAAAGTTTCAAATTTTTAATTCATTAAAAGGTTGTAACAAGCAAAATTAGAAGTCCACAAAGGCCAAAATTGGCAAGTGGCTCATTGTAATCGCACTATTGATAAAGTGTCCAAAGCATCTATTTTGGGGGGGTTTCTTGATTTAGTGAAAAAGGGTGGTGTTCTTGGTGTTGTGTTTTCTCTTTTCTGCACTTTTTTTTCATTTTCTGCATTATGGGCAACTTTAAGTTTCCTAAATTAACTCCTCATAACTATACTACTTGGTAAATCAAAATGTGGTATCACTTAATGCATAATGGAGTTTCACAATATGTAGATGGTACTCTTCCTAAACCAGCAGGTTATAAGGTATTAGAAAGTGATATTTCAGCTTGGGTAGCAATGGATAGGAAAGCCCTAGGTGATATATGTTTGGGGGTAGATGATAAGATCATGTATCAAATTAAGAAGTGTTCTACATCCAAGGAAGCTTGGGATACGCTCGAAAGCTTATATGGTAAAGTGTTTGAAGAGGATGTGTTCAAAATTGAAGATGAGCTTGTCTCCTTAGATCCTAAGTCATATGACTCAATACAAGATTTCATCATCAAGGTGAATGAACTAAGGACAAAGCCTACTGATTGTGGGAGTTCTATCAAAGATGACAGACTGGTCTATCTCATACATAACAAGCTGCCATCGGAGTATTCCACATTTTTATCTTCTTTTAACACCTCGAAGACTACCTTAGGGTTTGCCTACAAGAAAGTCACTTTTGATGAATATGCTAAACTGTTGGATGATGAAGAAAAGAAGTTGAAATCGATGGGGATTCTCAAATCACCTCAGTCTAAAGCATTGGTGGCCAATAATGAGGGTTCTCAAAATTTAGCTGGATAGTCTTCAAATAAAGGAAAGGGTAAGAAGAAATGGAAGAGTAAATCAGAGGATGCAAAAAAGTCAACACCACAATCTAATCAACAAGGCAAGTCCTCGAATTCCAACAAGAAAGGGGACAACAATAAGGAGAAGAAGAAGTGTGTTCATTGCAAGAAATAGGGTCATGAAGAGCATGAGTGCTATCTTAAAAAGATTGATGAGTTGACCAACATCATGAAGAGATATAATGTTCCATTGCCTAATGCTTATAAGGATAAAGGGTCATCTTCAGATTCAAAGGGCAAAGGGCAAACATTCATGGCAATGCAAACTCTTCAAAGGAATGGATATTTGACTCAGGTGCCTCTTATCACATGGGTTTTTCAAAGGAGGATTTTTCTTCAATGAAGCAATCAAAGGTACCGCACATCTTCATGGGAGATGATAGCAAAATGGAAATTGAAGGGAAAAGAAATGTGGAAATGGAAAATGGAGAGTTTCAAGATGTTCTCTATTTTCCAAACCTAAGTTCAAATCTCCTTTCAATCTACCAAATCACTCACCTTAGAGATGGACATAGAGTTGAGTTTCTTCTAGACTCAGTAAAGGTGCCCAGTCTTAAAGATGATTCCTTGGTTGCAGTGGGGAAAGTGAATCATAACAAGAGGTTATACTCTTTCTCCCATTTTGTACTCAAGTCTCCTTCAAAGGCCTTGTTAACTCAATCAAATTCAAGCATGCAATTATGGCATGAGCGGTATGGTCATCTTGACTACCGCTACCTTCAACAACTTTGCACAAACAGAATGGTCAAAGGTCTACCTCAAATCAACTTTTCCCAGGGTGAATGTTCAACAGATTCAGTGGATATGCATCTAGAAGGGAAGTTATAGAGAGGGAAGTCTTCAAGAGCAATAGGTGTTCTACGGATGGTTCACATGGTATTAGCAGGTCCTTTTGCATTCAGCTAGGATCGCTACATACTTACCTTCGTTGATGATTTTTCAAGATTCACTTGGGTCTATTTTCTTCATAGTAAGAATGAAGTGTTGGACAAGATTCTAGCCTTCAAGACTCATGTAGAACGAAAATCCAGGAAAGCCATCAAAGTTCTCCAAATGGATAATGGAAGCATGTATGTGAACAGAAGACTAAAAGACTTTTGCAGACTCGAGGGCATTGATCTTAAAACTCTGCTAGCATTCAATCCACATAATACAGATGTTGCAGCATTGAGGATCTGAACTCTTAAGTCTATGGCAAGTTGCATGATAAAAGCCAAGTCTTTAGATCCATCACTTGAAGTCGAAGCAATCACTAGTGCCACTCACATTCTTAATCAATCTCCTCATCCAGCCTTAGATGGCAAAACTCCTTTTGAGGCATGGTGTAGCAGGAAACCTATTGTGACACACTTCAGAGTCTTCGGTTGTCCTGCATGGGCAAAGATATCTTCCAGGGGATGCAAGGCACAGTCATCTCGGCCTTGTACCTTCATTGGTTATGAAGACAGTGTGAAGGCATACATACTTCTAGATCTAGAGACATCAGATTTTTGTGGAGAAGGATGTTCACTTTGAGGAAAGTTCAACCAGCTTGTCCTCTACTCCTCTCCACACATCATATCGTGTAGAAACTGATAGTGACACCAGTGATAGTGCTTCAACAGATTCAGACACGTGGGGTTCTATCGACAGTTGCAATGAGAGGTCACTATATCAGTTCAGTCCGCATGCATACATCGCCATAGTGATAGGTCTAGAACAATAGGGTACATCCAATCTTCCAGGTCCAGGTTCAGTGACAGATTTGGGGGACAGTATTGATGATCTGCCTCTTCTTCTTGATGCAGCAGCACCTTCTTCAGTTGTTATGAGGGCTCCATTCGACTCTCTTGTTCATTCTCTATATGATCGATCCTCACAGGTTGAAGTGATTGTGGATACTTATGATCAACAGTTGCAAAGGGCTTCTTCATCAATTGCAGAGATTGACAGTTCTTTGAGACAGGTTCTTCACCCAATTTAGTAGGTTTCAGAGACATCACTTATCCATGTGATTCTTTCCATGCACAACGGAAGCATCTCATTTGTACCTTTGGCATTGTTTCTTCCTAAGGGGAGGAACACCATTTTGCAGTCTTGGATCAGCTTCTTCATCGGAGCAGTCACTTTTCGCCATTCTTCTTTGGGGGGGGGAGCCTATCCTATCTCTCTTCCTCTTCTCATCATTCTCTTATGTATATACTGGATGTATGTCGTAATGGGGGGGTCTTGATTACTCCATCCATCCATGCATCCCTATTTATATCTCTTTTTTGTGAAGGGTTTTTCCCATGAGGTTTTCCCTCTTTCTCTGCTTTATGAGAGATTGCATATCATTATGTACATGGGTACCTAACATGGCCTAGTAGTTGGGACCCATCTTGCATATCATCCTAGATTTTGTAAGCTTAAGGGCATTGCCCTAAGTTGCACTTAAGGGGGGTGTTGGTGTAAATAAGTATTCACTTATTACACTTAAGTTTACTTAGGTTAATGCATTATTTAATTATTTTGCATTATTTTATTATTTATTTAGGTGAGACACTTAGGAATTTGTGTACTCTCACAGAAGTGCGCAACTCTAATTATGCACACGGTGTCTACAATATAGGAGTTTTCATTATTCACTGAGTTGTCATGTTGACAACACAGTTATCCACACTCCTTATTTAGCACATGTTGTTTACACCACTAATTTGCGTGATACACCATTGTAGGCTTATCCTCACATCATCGCACTTAATCCCGTGCTTAATGGGGGATAACCCATATCTGATGGACATGTGCCTAGTTGTATGACTTATCATGATGCTGACTTCTATGCATTCTATAAGCTCTCCTGAGGCCTTTATATACAAGCACTCCTAGTGTACTCTCAAACTAGTATATTGAATGAATATCGTCATTTTGATCATACTCTCTGTTTTGGTCTACTGTGTGCTTGTGTTTGAGTTCCTTGGTCTTGGGTGAATTCTGGCCTGAGTCAAATTCTTACACTTTTAATAAATTAATTATAATTTGGCCACTAAAATTATAATAACTCCCAAAATACTCATCATTTAAATATGCCATCTGAAATAGGAGTCATACCTATTATTTCTCCATGTGACCAAATGCTCTTTCCAAAAATAAAAAGGGTTCATCTCTAACAACACCCAACTTACCACAAATATTAAGTACACAAAACTATGCCCAAACAAAGTCCAATTTGAGCCAAATGAAGACCAACCCGTAGTTTATTGAATTGTGGAGAAGACAAGACCCTCCCAAGCCAAGCCACTGCTTCAAAAGACCGTCTATCCATGACAATTAGCTAACGAGGATAACAATAATAGGCTAATCCTTGAAATTCCAATGCTGGCAAAAATGGGGACATTACAACCTTGAAAGAGAAAACTTAGTAAGGGGAAGGTGTCATCACAGTAGTAATTGAGATAGGAAATAGGAGATCCGGTTGAACAATTTTTTGTCAACAGGGATAACAATGATCATATCCATGCAAATATACATTGGGATTATAGACGGATTACATGCTCACTCCTAGAACAAATTGGAAGAAATCTTTTGACTTCACAAAATGGAATGAGTGGGAATTTTACATTATGGGGGGAATAATAATAATCAATGTTCCATTCCCACTTGAACCATTTTTAAAGGGAACATGTCAAAGAAGGGACACCATAAGAGTTCCAAATTAGACAGGAGATGTTCCATTCTATAATGTCTATGGACCCTCATGTTTGCATAAGTATTCCTATCTTTTACATTTATCTACTCATTGTTGTCTCTTTCTTATTTGTATTCTATACATACTATAAGAGTTATTTGCCTTGATCTTTTCTTTTATGTCTGAGGATGTTTTTGCAGGAAAAGAAAGTTGGTACTTTACATATGCTACCAAATATTGTGCAGACTCAATCTTATGATAGTAGCTCTAAAGAAGTTATGATCTAGAATTCATTGGTCATCTAATGATTAGGCTGGACAATGAGGCTCATGAAGCAAATATCTTCGATGATGGAGATTATGAGTATCCTTCTACATAAAGAGAGTCTGATACTTCATCAAAGACAACCTTATACTAGGAGCTTAGAAGATGGATATGTAGAGGGAGTCTATAAACACGTGTGTGACTACATGATTTTGATGGGCCTACTCTTATGTACATTATGAGGAAGTAACGACTTATCACTAGAAAGTCAGAAGATCAATATTAAATTCAGAGGGTGTTCAAAGGGTGAAGAGAGTCTTTAAGGGAGTAACTATAAGACTTGACTTCCTAGGATCATTGTTCCAAGGAAGAATATTAAGGTGCAATTCCGTGTAAATGATATCTTCTCCATGAGGGAGAAGTTCTAAGTGAAATTCCTTGTAATTCATTATTCTCTATGAGAAAGAAGTTGAGGTGAAAGCCCTTGATCCACTCTCTAGTTTGGTTCATGGTGGTTATTATTTTGCATATGTGGATTATGTCATAAAAGGTGACAATCTTTCATCGATATATTTGGAGGGTTGCTATTGTAAGGTGACGATCTTATCAATAGCTTGATCTGTTATCATGATAGATTACATTTAGTTGCTATCTCGAAATGCCAATAGTTATGATAACAAATGTATCATGATGATACTACATTAACTTGCTGTCCCCAAGTGTCGGAGATCATAATACTAGTCATGATAGAGTTCATGACGTGTTGATTATTAGTTATCTGGTCGACTTCATTAAGTTATCCCAGAGTGTCGGAAATCAGATAACTCATATCCTACTAGGATATAACATATTCTTTTGGTAGGCATCAAGGTTTTTGATGCTAGTGCACATACCAAAAGAATATAATTATGATATCATATGATTGATATTTCTTGTTGAATCATACTTCGGATGATATTATAAGATAATATCCAAGTTGATGGATCTATGTTGATATCGTTAAATATGTCATTCTAAGGATATCCTTTTGAAATGATATCTCTCTATATGCTTGAGAATGTAATGTGTTCTATAGCAATCCTCCCTAGCGAAGAGGGAGTGTTAAGGTTGTAGCTTCTGTCGGATTAAATTGACCTAGAGATAATCTCTCTATGTTCATTGGTTAATCATAAATAAGACAAACACTAATATATATATATGTGTGTGTGTGTGTGTGTGTGTGTGTTATATAAACATTGTTTAATTTATGATTAATTTATAAATTATCAAAAAACCATGTGTCGTGAAGAGACATGTCTCTTCTACGAATATTTATATAACATTCAAATCTGCAATTGAAAAATACCAATTACAATGGCAGTGTCATTGCATTAGCAGAAAATGATCTTATAAACTCAACATAAACTAGATATTCTAACACCCATTTTTGAGTTCTACAAGATTCCAAAGATTTGGATCTCCAATCCACTTCTAGATCGCTAATTCACAAAATCCTAGATTTAAGGGTTTCAATTCAAAAAATTAGATTATATGCTATTTCAGGGGTCTTTGGACAATACCCACATGTTAAATTTCAAAGTTTTTGATATGAACACTCCAAATATGCTATAAGGAAGCTATCACAGTGAACTAACTCCACTCCCAATCTTCTGCAACATTTAGCAACAAAACCTAGCTAGTCACATATACAAATGCCTAGTTTAAATGGTAGAGCACAGTATGACTACGATGGGAAGTATGTTTTGAATGCAGAGACATATAGTACATAGGACTACATCCCCTTCCTGTGTGGAACACCATGGTTGCTATGGGTTCAAGGTGAGAGATAGCCCATAAAGACTGAACCCTACCTAACAGTCCTATTACCACAGTTTGGATTAAATCTGATCAAAGTACTGTGGACCTACTAAATCACAAGTAAAGTGTTATCAATCTACGCCAAATGCAATGCAAAACATCCTTATACACATCCCATCAACAATTAAGTAAATAAGAGTATTGTGCAAACAAAGCAACGACTTATAGGCTGTAACAGTACGGAATGTCACAAAAATTACAGTCCCAAATCTTCATTAACTTTTCAAATTGTCTTTTCTACATTTTCAAGCATGGCAGATGGCCCCTGATTTTCCATGAAAGCATCTCCATGGATAAACCCAAAAGATGAATGTTTATATGGTATGCATTATAAGAATGCGTTTGTACATACCTTAAAAACATTTTTTGAGTACATGTTGAATTTTATTGAGATTGATGTTTTGGAGGCCATTACTCACTTGGTGAATATCTTGCAACTCGACATGTTGGAGGCCATTACTCAAAGAGTATTTGGTGAATATCATATGTTGATATTCTGGAGGCCAAAACTCAAATGTGATATCAAATCTTATTGAGTACTTGGTGAAGTATCATGTGTTGATATTCTAGAGACCAATACTCATGATATCAGATGTGATATCAAACCTTATTTGAGTACTTGGTGAATATCACATGTTAACATTCTACAGGCCATTACTCGGAGTATTTGGTGAATATCATATGTTGGTATCTCTCATGATATCAAATGTGATATCAAAATGGTGGATATCTTTTGATCAAAGATATCCTTAAAATTTGTCATTTCTAATATTACCAATGGTGTAATATTTGTCTCGCATTGATCCTGTGCAGCCAAGAGGGAGTGTTGATGTTTGATAGCTTCAGTGGTCTAAACCTATATATAATTATATGAAATATAATTTATATATATGTGTTCACTATATTTGAGATATAAGTTTATTATATGAGAGAAAACAATTATATATATATATATATATGATTAAATTTGTTATTATATTAATTATTTGATTAACGAATAGATGTCCCATGTAGGGACATGCCTCTTCATGGCTCATTCTCAATATAAATGAGAGATCATTGTCATTTGGAGAACACATACCATGGAGGCAGTGCTATTACATTTGAAGTGATCCTGGCAGAACCCAACACAAACATGAAATGACAATATAAATGAGAGATCATTGTCATTTGGAAAACACATACCATAGAGGCAGTGCTATTACATTTGAAGTGATCCTGGCAGAACCCAACACAAACATGAAATGACAATATAAATGAGAGATCATTGTCATTTGGAAAACACATACCATTGAGGCAGTGCTATTACATTTGAAGTGATCCTGGCAGAACCCAACACAAACATGAAATGACATCCTAAGATTGACTATCACACCAAAAGTCTCTTCATGGCTTATTCTCAATATAAATGAGAGATTGTTGTCGTTTGGAAAACTAATACCATAGAGGCAGTGCTATTACATTTGCAGTGATCCTAGCAAAACCCAACACAAACATGAAATGACATCCTAAGATTGACTATCACACCAAAATTAAAGGAAACGGTCAGCTACATTTGTTAATGTTGTAGCTTTAGGCAAACTGATTTAATCATGAGATACATTGGTATGCCTGATTATCATGATAAATAATCATTAGACAATTAATGTGTGTGTGTGTGTTTATATGTGTATGCAATCTTATGATAACTATTGTCCAATTATTAATCTTAAATATTAAATAAATGAATAAACATGTCTCTTCTTGTCTTAAACCATGTATAAATGCAAGAGGTTGCTGCACTTCAAAAACACATATGTTAACAGGTAGTGCATTTACATCTACAAGTGATCCTCCTATAAACAACCTAGTCGTGACTGCTTTCCATTCTCTACTTTGGTGAACTTGTAATCAAAACAATTAAGTTATTCGACTGGCTTGTCCACTAATGGCTCAACAACTTCTACAAACTTAGTCTTTTCAAAATCAATTATAATCCTAGAAACAATCTTATCTTTCAAAGATTTAGACTTAGTTTTCCTAACATAAAGGTTATCTGGAGGTACCACAACCTTTCTTCTCTTCATCGTAATCTTGCTCACAGCTGCTATACCTTGTAAGGTCTCAATAAAAAGCCTTATAGATATATCTTCATGTTCAACACCAAACTTTCCTACATCAATGTAGAAAGCTTTAATGTGTTCATCTAGATGTTGCTTTTCGTCCTCTTTGAATTTGGGAAAATTCTTACAAGAACCTTAAGGTAATGCATGCAACAGTGCTACAAGATTTAATGGACCAAAAGATGCTCCTCGTGGACCAGTAGCCATATTGTTAATGTACCCTCTTTTTGACGCCATTATATGGGAAAAAGGCATCATTTATCAAAACCAACCTAATGATATTTTAGATATATTATCATCATCGTCAATTTGAAGATTGGATGGAATTTCAAGCATACTAAGATAAATAATCTATAGCAATGTTAACCTGTAGTAGTCCATTTTCATAATATCCAACTTTTTCCGCATATCAATCCAAATGTCTTCTATACGATGGACATGAGTGAATGCTCTCTTAATTCTTGAATTTATCCCTCTGTAATCAAAATCATATTTCGCCTTGAACTTCTTCAATCTAATCAATTGAAGTTCTGCTTCCATGGCCTTAGCTTTGTATACTGAATTGATCGTGTAATGACCAATTGCCAAAGGTTTGGCAGAGATAATACCAAAACCTGGCCTATGCATAGTATTTCGATCAGACTGTACCTCCATGAGCTGTCTGGCCAACTCCATTAGAATGATTCTGTCGGTAGCGTACCTAGGTAAGGTATATGGTTCTCATTTGAAGTACTTCACTCTCAAATAGGTAAAGGTTGGAAATTAAATAAAGATGCAACCATATTGATTAACCTTACCCCAGACCTCATCAGACACCCTTTTGACAGACAACAACTTATCAAATAAACACCGGAAATGTCCAAAAAATGTAACTTGGACTCTCTTATAGTGATATTTATTATTTGTCTGGGTAATTTGATCATAGTACTTCCAGATTGGAACTTGAACATGATCTCCTTTGTTTGAAAGTCCTGAAAAAGACCCCATAGCAGTAGCGATTTAAACAAGGTTGGAATTCATGTGTAATGGTGCTGAAGTCCCTACATTGAGCAGCTGCTCACAAAGCACAATGCTGATAAGCTCTCCCCAAAAGATATGTTCTTTATTATTAATGATATAAAAAATGAACTTATACATCCATGGTTCAAAATCAGTGGAATCCTTGAGACTGCATATTTTGCTGAGGAGGGTAATCAAGTCTTTGTATTCCGGTTTGAAATTGGATCTATGAATGGTTTTAGGCCATCTTGAGAAATTGCTTCTCTTGGAATCCAACCAATATAAATTAACATATTTTTGATAAGTTCCCTTGTTTTCATTCCATATTTCCAAAGATGCTTCCTTTGTCAAATCTACACATTCTGCACTCTGTGGTACTATGAAAATTTGTTTAATAACCTCAGGGTCAAGGCTAATAATCACATTATCATTTGCATTCTCGATCGTTTTAGATTTTGGACTAAAATGCTTTACACATCCTAGAACAAATTTCGTTTCTAGGGTAGTCATAGGGAATGTAGACACCAAATGAATATTACTCCTTTTGATGCATTTCATCTCATGATTGGCAGGAGCTTCTATCCTTTACAAGAAAACTGCCATGTCTACATGCCCGATCTCTGTATTAGACACATTATCGAGAATAGACATGACTTGAGATGGAGTTGTATGAGCCAACTCTTTGTCATATTGATAATTCATCTTTCCTTTCGTTTTTTTGGATGAGGGCATTTCTTGTGCTTGTGCTGCAACATAAAAATTCCAAAATGTGAAAACATCATCAGAGGATATTGCTTCCTTAAAAATGTTGATTCTTGATCAGTAACAAAGGTTTAATGAAGGACAATATGCTTAGAGTATGGATTAAACACTCAAAGATTCTTGTGTAATGATTTTGCAAAGGCTGAAATGCAACTTGAGAAGATGGAAACATGAGGTAAAAGTGAGCTCTCATGGATATGCTTTAAGGCATGTAAGTTGAATACATGGGAATGCATGCAAATAAATTTTTTTGACCTTAAAAGAGTGACTTTTAGTCGAAAACGGGTTCTTTGGATGCTATTGCACGAAAAGGGATTTACATGTAATCATGACATGCAATTAGGTTCGACGAATGAGATGCAAAAAATGTGGGAACGGAAAATGAGATTATATGTAAATGCATATGAAAGATGGATTTATATGTAAATGCGGATGGAGAATGAGATGCAATGTACTCAACACATAATGAATAAAATGATGCACTTGCATGAAATAGTGAAATGATAGAATGTAATGAAACGTGCTCAAGTTCTTGGGAAAGAACTTGCAACTTCTTCCAAAAGATCAAAAACAAGAAAGCAAGCAAGCAAATAACGAAAACAAGCACAAAACAAACACATACCTTTGGTTTTAGACTCAAACATGTCAAGAGTCAAGTTATTTTAAAGTGCAAATTCGAATTTGGAGTTTGGAAAAAATCCAAAAGTACGAAAATGAGAATTTCCATCTTATTTAAAGAAAAATTGCACTTTTCGTAGCATCTATAGCAACAAGTGTGTAACATCAAGCTAAAACATACATCAAAATAACAAGATAAGCATGAATTAATGAGCAAAATGGAAAATGTCCACTTGAAGATTAATGAGCAAAAAATGGAGGAGAAAGAAACTTCAACTTTGAATATTTCTCAAAACAAACTCTGACCTGTTCAACCTTGCAATAATGAATTCAAAATGAGCAATAAAGAGCCATTTTTCATGGATATGTCCAAAAACTTAGTCTCTAATCACCAATGTATGTATCGGTTTTGGTATTAAGAGGCAAAAATGTGATCACCAACAATAATTACAAGGATGGAAACCCCAAAATGACCTCTCTTCGAGCAAAAATGTAAGCTTTAACACTCCAAATCTGGGCTTTTTTGCTAAAACATGCCCTTACAACACCATGAAATGAGTCATTTTTTTATAAGTAATTAGACGACTAATGCATGGAAATGCATGGAGATGCAAAAATGACCCTAGTTGGAGAGATTTCACACCACAAAAAGGGCAAATCTGGAGTTTTCAAGCAAAAACGTGTTCTTCAAGGGCACGAGCATGGACATTTTTCCTTCAATCTTTAAAAATCGGGTTCTATGAAGGCATATGCATGTTTTAAAGGCAAATCACACTCTTGAGTAGAGATTGCATGTTCTAAAAACATGTAATTCGAGTCTTCTCATGCAAATCGCACTCTAGGAGTGCATTCGCATTGTTTAAAAAATATGTAATTGGAGCCCTAGTGCAAATCACACTCTAGGGAGTGCATTACATATTTTAAAAACATGTTAAAAAATGGCCTTTAGTGCAAAATCGCACTCTCTAGGGGTCAGTGCATGTTTTAAAAACACTTGAGTATGCAACTCTCACTCTTGGAGAGTCTTTGCACATTTTAAAACACATGTATTTACATGTTTTATGTGCCCCAAAATTGCCTTTTAGCTCAAAATCGTCGTCTCTAGAGGCAATTACATATTTTCATGTAAATGGGTTTATAGACATGCTATGCACAAGTTAAGTGGTGAATTAAGCACATGTCAATTTATTTTTTGAAGAAATATTACTTAAATAGGTCATAAATAACATTTACACTGTATATATTAATATATAATGTGCAAATATCATTCAAAAAGTAATATTTACTAAGATGTTTTGAATTAAAACTCAAAAATTAAGTCAAACTATATAGTTAATACAGTCACTCAAGTGAAAAATTAAAAAGCAACTCAACCTAAAAATATAACATAAAGTGCTCTATAGTTACGTTAAGTGAAAAATTAAAATGATAAAGTAACTTAAAAACATAACATAAAGTGAATTTATGTTATATTTTGAAAAAGTGAATGTCAACTTTAAAATATGACATGATATTTTAATTCATGTAGTTGCACCTAGAGAGTCTGCTTTTTGGGCACTAAAATGGTCATATCTGTTGATTGCCAATTTCGATTAAGCCCTAAGACAGACCGAATCGAAGGGAAAACTGAAAGCAATGACTTGAACAAAACCAAAAGACCAAAAGCCTACAAACACACACTCAAAAATGAGAAAAAAGACATTGAAGGATTCAAAAATCAAGCATAGGCTTAACAAATGAAAAAACTAAAAAGATTTGATGAAAGCCTTTAGTAAAAGGATTCATTATATCAATTGGAATCGATTGGTTGATCAATGTTAGCCAATTAAATAATGAACTAACTTAGAGAAATGCAAAACTAAGTTGAAGAAGTTTCGTGCTGCTATCTACATTTTGTGGTGATAAGTTGCAGGACAACTGACTCTATTTGGAGAATGTTACTCGTTTGTTCTGGGAAACAAAGAGTGATATAGAATCCAACTCTCTAAGTGCCTTCATCCACTCCATTGGGCAATTGAGTTAGGTGACTCAAAAGAAACAAAAAACAAAAACCTAGACCTAAAAATAGAAAATATGCACAAGGGGTTCTTATTTGATAATCACTGAACGTAATGTTTCAGATGTTGTCCATTGTAGGGTAGTGGTATTGGTGTTCCATCATAATATGCAAGCCACAAACTATTTTCGTTTGCAATTTGATGAATTGTGAAAGGTCCTCTCCAAAGAGAATCAAACTTGCCATGCACCCCTTTTGGTTCTCGCGTTCTATCCCAGAGTAGAACAAGATCACCAATTTGAAAAAGAATTTTGACTTGTTGTTGATGAGCAACAAGTGTGTCAACCACCTCTTTCCTCTGCTCCTCCAATTGCTGAAGAAACATAATCCTCTTATGGAGGGCATCTGAATAAGTTTCATCTTCAATGATTGGTACTAACTTAAGAGAGGGAAGCTCTAATATTATTGGAATCCCAACATTGATCCCATATAGCAACTGAAAGGGGGACATTCCAATTGCCCGTTTCAGAGTAATCTGATGCATCAAACATTGCCTTGTTCCAGGTTTTCTAATTTGATTCAACAAACTTTTTCATGATAGTCACTAAATTCTTGTTGCTTGATTCTGCTTGGCCATTACCTTGTGGATAATAATCAGATGCATGTGCCAGAGTTATCCCATGATTGAAACAAAAATCAATTACTTCCTTGGAAGAGAAAGAAAATGCATTATTTGCGACAACTTTATTCGGAACACCAAAATGTGAAATAATGTTCTGCTTTAGGAAGTCACAAATTATTTCTGATGTAGAACCCTTCACCAGAATTTCTTCGACCCACTTAGTGAAGTAGTTTGTTGCTGCTGGGATATGTGTATGACCCTTGCTTGATAATGGATTGATAGTACCAATGTAATTAATTTCCCATTGCTAAAAAGGTTCATCGATCACAACTGGCTTCAATGGAAGAGCAACGAGTTTTTGCTTGCCAATGAATTGCTGACATAATTCACATTTCTTCACCCACTAATGAGCATCTTGAAAAAGTGTGGGCCAATAGTATTGTGCTCTCAAAATCTTATGCGTAGTGATAGGTGCTGAAAAATGTCCACCACATGCCTGATTATGGAAAGAATCCAAAATTCGCACTTGTTTGCTTTTATCAACACATCTAAGGAAAGTTCCATCCATTGCACGCTTGTAAAGACCATTTTCCCAAAGTACGAAACTTGAAACTTTTAAGTTGAGAGTCCTTCGTTCTTTCGATGTCAAATGCGGAGGACATTTGCCATAACTCAGATAGTATGGCATATCAGAGTACCAATCATCTGTAGTGCTAACGAACAAAGTAGTAGGAAGAGAAGAAAAATTCTCATCTTCTACTTGCAAGGGTTCATTTTCAGCCATAAGCTGATAGAGTCCTTTGCCATGAACTAACTTGGTGAGTCGTATCTCCATATCATATTCTTGAATCTTAGCAATCCAGTTTCCTCTTTTAGTACCAAAATCCTGCCACGTCAGAATAGTCTTAATAGTAGTGTCTGGAACTAGAGCAATGATATGAGAGTTCAAAATATAGAACCTTAAATGCTTTGCTGCTTTAACAACATAAACATGTTTCTCCATTTGATTGTATTTCAATCCATAAGCCTTTAGAGGACAACTCATAAACGAAATCGGTGATTCATTGGCTTCATTTTTTTGTATTAGAATAACAGATGAGAATGCTTTGAAGCATAACTGTACATGATGAAGCTTTTTGTGTAATCAGGACACAGTAACACAGGGGCATGTGCTATGGCATCTTTGATTTTTGCAAATGCTTTTCTTCCTTCTTGATTCCAATGGAAAGCATTCTTTCCTTTCATCATTTCAACAATGTGACGAGTCTTTTCAACAAAATCTAGTACAAAACTTCTCAAGAAATTCACCTTTCCAAAGAAAGAATGAACTGCTGTTTTGCCAAAAAATTCACCTTTCCAAAGAAAGAATGAACTGCTGTTTTTCTTGATGGCAAAGATAAACTTTGGATTGCTTGCACCTTTTCTGGATCAATCTTAATACCTCCTTTTGACACAATATGTCATAATAACTTACCTTCCATTAGACCAAAAACTGATTTTTTTGTATTCAATGACATGCCGTGTTGTCTGCATCTTTGTAAGACTTGTCAGAGATGAAAGAAATGATCTTGATTTTTTTTGAAAAAAATAGTCAAAATCATCCAAGTATACAACAATGTTATCATTAATAAGACCATCAAAAGCAAGGTCCATTGCTTGTTGAAAAGTTGCTCCAACATTGATAAGACTGAAAGGCATCGACCGATATGCAAAAGTCCCCCATGAAGTAGTAAATGCTCTCTTATATTGATCATCGTCACAAACTTCAATTTGATTGTAACCTGATAAACCATCTAACATAGATAGCATCTCTGTACCAATAACAACTTGTAATACTTGATCCATGATCGATAATGGATAGTTATCCTTGAGAGATGATTGGTTAAGATTACCGAAATCTACACATATGCGAATCTCTCCATCCTTCTTTCTAATAGGAACTATATTAGCTACCCATGACAAATGATGAAGAGGAAAAATAATACCTGCTTCAAGCATCTTTTGAATTTCAGCCAAAATGGTATCGAAAATCTTGGGATTGTATTGTCTCTGTTTTTGGCAGAAAGGAACCGTGCCAAACTTAAGAGGAATATTATGTTGTACTTCCTTTGGACGGAAAGACTTAAGATCTTCATAAGAATAAGCTAGAACATCTTTGTATTCACGAAGCAAGGTGATGAACTTTCCTTTTCTTCCTGCGTGCTCCAATTACCAGTTTTAACCAGCTTTGGATCTTCTTCAGTTCCAATGTTGTATTTCTCATATTGTTCCAAGGATCTCGTCCTTGTCTTTTGTTGTTCCTTGACATATCTATCATGCTTCTCAAATAGTTTTTCGAAAGAAATCAGACCTTTAGGAATCTTATTTCCTCTAAGTTGGATAACTTTCGGACCAGTTTTAGGATTTATGTCAGAAATTACTTCATTAGGAGCATTTTCACTTTCTTCAAAGTACGTATCATCAAATCCCTCCTTAGTTTCAAGAAAACTGATGATCTTAGTATCACCATTGAAAATTTGCCAATGCTCATAGTTATTTGGGATACTTGGACTGTAAACCGGTTGTATTTCATATATGCTATCTTCCAAATCTTGGTGAGGAAGTAATAGGGTAGCTGAAACAGCAAGTGAGTCAGACCTATCATTCAACTCTCTAGGAATTACTGAAATATTGAAAGCACTGATCAACTGGATGTAATCCTAGGCTAGATCACGGTAATGTCTAAGTCGATCACTTTTGGTTTGATATTGATCCTTGACTTGACATACTACCAACTCAACGTCTCCTTTTACATGCAAATTCTAGATTCCTTTAGCTTGCGCCATGTTTAATTCCAATATCAAGGCTTCATATTCAGCCGTGTTATTGGTATTAGGGAATTGCAATTTGTAAGAAAAAGGAAAAAATTCTTGTTAAGGTGAAATCAATACAATTCTCGCACCGAATCACATGGAAGCACAACTTCCATCAAAGTCCATGGTCTAAACAGCATTAGAACTACTCGAACATGCCCCACAATCATTAAGAATGATTTTCCCTTTAAGGGGATCAGTGGAATCACTTTCAGAGAAGTTTTCTTCTTCTTTAAGACAATCCATAGGATCATCTTCATGAACAACACCTTTTGCCATGACTGGCAATTGATTAGGAATGATATCTTCTTCTATATCTTCAACAACATTAGCAAACCTTTCAGTGTTTGAAAGTAATGAAGAGCTCTTAGATACTATCCAATCTTTGGCAAATTCTGATACTTACATCAACATGTAGGTAGTAATTACCCATTCCAGCTGACTTAAATGGGATTTGAGCATGTGGGTCATTGGATTTGACCACCACATTCTTTGTTTCTCTTTCAAGATACAACTTTTGCACAACACCCTTAACTAGTATCCTAGCTTCAGTCATGTCCATATTGAGTTCACATCCCACATCTTTACAAAAATTACTACCAAGTAACATACCATAAGAAGCAGTTACACCTGCAACTAAAACAGTCATCTTGATCTTTTTTTTGAGAAGGACGCAAAGGCAAATTGAGCGTCTTTGATTTGTCCTTTTAGCGGTACTTGTTTATTCTCCATGGAATAGCAATTACCAAAAGACTTAGTCAAAGTTAACCCTAAAGCATCTGCAACCTTGGCCGACATAACATTATTAGAGGCACTAGAATCTATGACGCTATTTCTTAACTTGAAACCATTAATCAGGAGGGAAAGGTAGAAAGGTTAAATCTTTCCTGGAACTGAGGATGGAATGGTAACTAGGTTACTAAGCATATTTTTAAATTTAGGGGCAACCAAATGAGTTTGAGTAGGCTGGAATTCCTTGACAAATTTGGTAATCCTTTCCAGCTGATCTGGATATGCTTGTAGGTATTCTACCTCAGACATCTGAATTTAGTTTTCTTAGTATGATCTATAATATCAAAAGTTTGAAAAGAACTTGCTAAAGAAGAACTGAAATTCTCAGCTTGGGTTTTAGTATTAGTATTAGGCATATTGGACTGCGAAATACTAGATGCAGGAGTAGTTTGGTCAACATGTACATGGTTTCTAGCTGAATCATTAGGTAGGCTAGGTAGAGGTGTTCCCCTCTTTGCAATGGTGACAGGCATTTGAGGAACATCCAATTTCTTTTCAGCCTCTTCTTGTTGTTGAGCCAACTTGGTTTGTGAATGCGTCATAACTGCATAAGCTTGTGCAAAGTCAATTTCATGATCCTCATCGTTGTATTGTACGTATCCAATAGTAGAGTCGCCATCTGCTTGATGATCCTCATGGTAAAGAGCAACAATATCCTCAATAGGATATTTTTCTTGATTTTCATTAGTTGGATTAGCTTCAAAGTAACCAATAGTTGAGTTACTTCGTGGTGCTTCAAGTGCAAGCCTCTCCGATAGAGGAGGAAGCTTATTCTGATTTTTGGTTGCATAATTATTTGTAGCATTAGGATATGGTCGCCTTGGAATATCCGTGTATGGAGAAGCAAATGACCGTTGAGATATTTGCTTTTTAAATGCAATGAGTTTGTTTGTTAACTTCTAAACCAATGAATTAGACATACCTGATGAAGAATATTCCGAAAGGGAATTGTTCTTAAATCGGTTGGAATCTTTACGAATTTTTCCCTCAAGTATTAGATCACATCTTCAATGTCAGTTGCCAGAGATTGTGCAAGAGCCAAAGTTGCAAGGGCAACTCTTCTCAGCAAAAAGCTAACTTCTGGAAGTTTAGAGTTGATGAAGAAACACTTAAGTTCACAGTAGTAGGTTGAGAATCAACAGGAATTTGGTTAGCTAGTTTATTGAATTTAACAATAAACTCTTGCATTCCGTCATTTGCTTTCTTCTTCATTTGTGTGAGCTCTGCTAGGAGAGCATGCTCATCTTCAGCACGCTTGAATCTTTCAAGAAACTTGGTCTGCAAAGATGCCCAATCCGTGATAGAATTGGGTTCCCAATTGTAGAACCAATCAACTGCTACACCTTGCAAGGTCTCAATAAAAAGCCTTATAGATATATCTTCATGTTCAACACCAAACACTCCTACAACAATGTAGAAACCTTTAATATGTTTATCTGGACATTGCTTTCCGTCCCTGTAGATTTTGGGAAAATTCTTATGAGAACCTTGAGGTAATGCATGCAACAGTGCTGCAAGATTTAATGGACCAAAAGTTGCTCCCCATGGACCAGTAGCCATATTGATAACTTGGGTATGGGTAGTATGAGTAACATGATTTAGCTGTGCAACAGAAACAAGGGGTTTGAGGAAAACCTGGGAATCTTTACTAGGTATAGCAGCCTTCTTTCTAGAAAGAGGGTAGCTTGTAGTGCAAGAAAGAGAAGGGATTTTGGTAAGCAAATCAAAGGGAGCTTGTTGAACCCAAAGTGATCCGGCAGAACTTGATGAGCTATCAGCTTTCTTTGTCCTTGAATATACGTGCTCAAAACTGGAATAAGGAACTAAACTTCAAACAAAAGCAAGAGGCTTCCGAATGCGTTCGATCCCCAGTAGAGTTGCCAAAAAATTGTTGGGTGGATATTTTGCAATAGACAGTTTTGGGTAGAATCGAGTAACAAAATAGGTAGACCAGCCACAACGTGTGAGACATAGTCTCTCCTACCTTAAAGGGAAGGCTCCCCCTCTTCAACATTCCTTGGATCAACTTAAGGTAAGAGAGAAGTTAAGAGATTTGAAAGGGTATGACCAATATTCTTTCCTCTTAGCTTTTAGGAAAGAATCCACTTACTCGTGGGGCAAGTAATGGGCAAGATGAAACCTTGAACTACACCTATCTAGAGTTGGGAACGGTGATATACTGATAAACGAATACTAACTCAAAGGCTAGTTGAAAGCATACCAGTTTGGCTGTAAGTCCGATCTTGATCTATACTATAAGAATAATCTTTACTATTGGGTCACAAAGACTTATAGAAGTAAAGGATTCTAACTATTTTGTGAATCAAGAAAGAGATATAAGCTATAGTCAAAGCTCCTAGTCTATATATCTCCACAACCGTTCCCAGTCATAGCTTTGGTTCCGACTGCTTCTTAACTCTTTTTATACTCAATTATCAAGAATGCAAAAAACACATGAATCAAAGATAACAAATGCAAATCACAGTCAAAGGTTCCAACTTGTAAAAGTAACAATTGCACTCAATCAAAGTTCAGTTTCAATTGATTCTTTGTGTTCACTTTTCTTTCAAAATAGTGCTACACAATCAAGTTATGCTTGCACAATTTCTCCAGAGCTCTCTTGCATACAGTAAAAGATAATTTTTACAATGTGAGAGCACTCCTTTATATAGGCAAAAGAGTTGAGAAAAAGGAGGAAAAAGTGGGAGCAACTCAACCAACTTTGACCTGGTCTAACTAACAGGAGAAATTATTGTATTACATGTCATATGTCATTACACATGCAAATCGTATTACATGTAATTACACAATTTCATGCAATACATCCTCTTCAATCTAGAAACATGAAAAAGAAAACAAATAACAATCTTAAAGATTGTTCTTTAGTGCCTTGAATTTGATGACAACATCATGCACTCTAGGAAGATCTGAAATCTCTGTTGTCTCTGATATAGCTTCTATTCTCACTGTATTGGTATATGCTGATTTCACAACCTTAGAATTTTTTGCGAGAGAATCTTGTAAGTGCTTTACTAAGGATTTGTACAAAATAAACTTGTTCATTGTATGAGAACCAAAATCTTCAGAATCTAAATCACCATTAACCCTGATTGTATATTTTGAAGTCGTTTCTTCAGTTATAACCAAATTATCATGTTCATCAAGAACTTGACATCCCATTTGTTCCAAGTCGCACATGATTCCATTTCTATTGCCTAATAATCTTCGAAGATTGCTTGCAACTTTGTTACAAGTTTTCTTAGTATCTCTTCTTTATAACCCATGAGTTCATGGTATCTATGGAACATTTCACAAGATGGAACAATGTCACATGTAACCATGCTGTCCAAATCAAATTTGGCGATCTCATCCCAACCACTCAAAATTACTTTCAGAGTGTTAGCTTCTTGATCCAAAGATGCTATCAAGTCATGTAGCATTTCTTCCATACCTCTGATACATCCAAAGACTTTGACCGTATCTGCAATGGCTTGTCCTCGTTCATAAATGACTTCCCCAAACCAAGATTTTGCGGCTTCTACTATTCTATTTTCTTTAGGCGTCTTGGATGCAATAACTGCATGTTGTGAGGATTGCTGTTGGGTGACTTCATTTAAGTGAGCAACCTCTTATTTGAGTTGATTTTTGTAATGTCCCCATCTTTTTAGCAATTAAGTGGAGTTCTTAGCCTTCATGTTCTCTAAAGGCTAAGTGGAGCATAAGAGGAAATTAAATTAATTTCCTATAAAATCATTAAATAAATTAAAAATTAAAAGGTGACTTTATATTTAATTAATTTAATTAATTATTGTATTACAAGGGAGAAGCTTCTAGAGTGTGTATTAATTATTGGAAAGGGGGAAGCTTCCAGTAATTTAATTTTCTAGAAGCACAATTAATTATTGTATTGCAAGGGACGAGTTTCTAGAGAGTGCATTAATTATTGGAAGGGGGAAGCTTCTAGTTCTTGCAATTAAATAATATTTGATTTCCTTCTAGAAGGGTGTAGGGAAAGTATAAATAGAGGTGGGAGCTTCATTGTTTAGCATCAGATGATGGTGAATTGCATTTGATAGGAATTTGGATGTACAGTTTGTTCTTGGCATTAGAGGACGTTCATCCTCTCTTGTGACATTCTAGACGTCATTCCCTTGGAGTTTGGCCTTTGGAATCCATTGCTATGTATTTGATTTTATCATTTTGAGAACTAATATTATTTCAGCAGCGGTTCAATCTTCAATTTGCATAAATTCCTTCTTGTTCATGTTATGTGGATTGGAATCTATGCAAAGACATTACAATCTCTTTCAGCAATTGGTTTAGTTTTTTGGGCATTTTCAGGGTGCCTATCACAGTGGTAACAGAGCTGCCCATTACAGTGGTATCAGAGCTATAAGTCCTACCATCCTGTGGAGATCTTAAGCATTTATGTTTGAGCATGCAATAAGGGCTTTATAATTTCCGCAATACCAGAGCCCATTACATTACAGTGGTATCAGAGCTAAAGTCTTGCCATCCTGTGGAGGTCTTTAAGGAATTTGGAACAGCTGGATAGAGGGAAAAGTTTTTGACAAAATGTATATCAATCCAGATCAAGAAAATGTAATGTTCAGGTTACTGGGTACATTAGAGGAGGGGCAACATATGCAACAAGAGCAGAATAGGTGAATGGATATGATGCAACAGGAGCAGAATAGGCGAATGGATAACATGTTGCAACTTATGGGTAGACAAATGGGCATCAATATTGATGATTTATATGTTGCTCCAGTGCAGGAGGTCGTTGATTCCTCAGGTGGGATCGGGACACGTATAGAGCCACCCAACTATGATGTTGGTGATGTGGGCATTTCAACGGAGTCAATAGATGTTGGTTTACGCTCTAGTATTATTGATTCGCAATCTAGTGTTGAGTCATGTGTGCAAAGTCAAAGCTTTGTCAGGGGATGGCGATGCAACAATAGTGAGATTAGAAGAATGTGAGGATATTGTCATATCAGCAGCCACTTTTGTGTCAGTTGAACCATCGAATGAGGAGTTTAGCACTATGCATGCAGTGGTTGATGTGTGTCCTAATGATGGCACACATGTTGATTATGAGTTTTCATCAACTACAGATTTGGTTTAGTTTTCTGTTGCAGCAGTTAGTGTTGTTCCTATGTGCATATATTTCAATGCGGCTACTTCTATTGTTGATACAGTTAGCATGAGTGCATATGGTTCGCCTGTAGTTGCATCTTTTTCAATGCATGTTGGTGATGATCAGGATTCTAGTCCAATATATATTATGTGGGTGGATACAAGGAAGAAGAGGTTTCATAGATCTTATGCAGTGTTGCCTTCTGGTGACATTCTAACTTCTATATCATCAGCACAAGTTTTGAGTGATAGGTTGCAGGACATGTGGTTAGTCCTGATGATGCTGGTTTGCAGTTGGTTTAGTGTCCACAGCGATATCACATACTACATTTGGGATCTAGGTGGAGGTTGGAGTTCATTGTGTTGTTGGGTTGCTTGAGGACAAGCAATTTCAAGGAGGGTGGACTGTAATATCCCAATCTTTTTAGCAACTAAGTGGAGTTCTTAGCCTTCACGTTCTCCAAAGGCTAAGTGAAGCATAAGAGGAAATTAAATTAATTTCCTATAAAGTCATTAAATAAATAAAAAATTAAAATGTGACTTTATATTTAATTAATTATTGTATTACAAGGAGGAAGCTTCTAGAGTGTGTATTAATTATTGGAAAGGGGGAAGCCTTTAGTAATTTAATTTTTTAGAAGCACAATTAATTATTGTATTGCAAGGGAGGAGTTTCTAGAGAGTGCATTAATTATTGGAAGGGGGAAGCTTCTAGTACTTGCAATTAAATAATATTTGATTTCCTTCTAAAAGGGTGTAGGGAAAGTATAAATAGAGGTGGGAGCTTCATTGTTTAGCATCGGATGAAAGTGAATTGCATTTGATAGGAACTTGGATTTACAGTTTGTTCTTAGCATTAGAGGACATTCATCCTTTCTTGTGACATTCTAAATGTCATTCCCTTGGGGTTTGGCCTTTGGAATCCATTGCTATGTATTTGATTTTATCATTTTGAGAACTAATATTATTTCAGCAGCGGTTCAATCTTCAATTTGCATAAGTTCCTTCTTGTTCACGTTATGTGGATTGAAATCTATGCAAAGACATTAAAATCGCTTTCAGCAGTTGGTTCAGTTTTTGGGCATTTCCAGGGTGCCCATTACAATTTTTCTTCTCCCATAATTCATGATTACTCTTTGATACATTGACAAGTGTGTCCAGAGCATCTTGTAAACAACCCAGTCGTGACAAGCTTTCCAATTTCTACTTTGGTGAACTTGTAATCAGAATAGCTAAGTTCTTCAATTGGCTTGTCCACCAATGACTCAGCAACTTTTGCAAACTTAGTCTTTTTAGAATCAACTATGATCCTAGAAACAATCTTATCTTTCAAAGATTTAAACTTAGTTTTTTTAACAAGAAGGTTATCTGGGGGTACCACAACCTTTTTTTCTTCATCGTAATCTTGCTCAACCACGCAGGCAAACTGAAACTTTCATCTTTGGAAACAGGTGCAGTGGTGACCATAGGCATTGATCTTGATTATATCTTTGTTGTGATTGAGCATGACTCAATTTGCAGAATTGAATTCATGGGTGCATGATAGGAAGACTCTGTCATAAACAACTCAAAACCAGTCAATGAAGTATCAAGTTGGGAAACTTGACCTTCTGTAAAGATTGGAAAATCCTCAAACACATTCCCCAAATTTTTGCATTGCTCAACTGTTAAAATGGGAGGAGCTGCTGAAGATAAAGGAAGTGCTAATGTATTTACTTCTGAGGTAGGGATAGGAGGTGTGAAGATAGTGGAGAATGAATCCAATCATCTATTGCACCCATGAAAGGTGCTCCCTGCATAGATGGTCCTTGAGTTTGTGTAGGCTGTGGAGGAGATATGATCATGACTTTATCTTCTTTATCTTCTTTATTAAGTTCTTCATCAGATTCTCCTTCTGATTCTTGAGCTTCTTTACGTGTCTGAGATGATTTAAATCCTTTTTATAGTTTTTTGATTGCTGATAGAAAATTGCCACAGTTACCTTTTAATCTCAGAATGACTTGGAGTTAGCTATATAATCAAAGAAACCAAGCACTATCCAGAACTAGAGCCCGACTTTATACATATTGTCTCTAGGCATTTTGATTTTCAACAGTGGGTAAGTAGACACTTGATTCATTTGGTGGCAACTGATTAGTACTATCAAGCTCCAGTAGCTCCCTAGTTCCAACTGCAGTCTAGTAGTCTGGAATGGCTCATTCATGCAACCTGCAATTAGCTAACCTCAGACACTCCCGATTCTTCCACTGTTTGACTAAAGATGTTAGTAACAACGAAGGTTGATTTTGACTCTAGTTATTTGATAAGAGTTGCCAGTTTTATATTGATACCTTTGCATGCTCCCGTTCTTGTGGTTGTTTTGAATTTCTAGATTACAACCGACTTCTTCAACTCTAGCAAGAAACCTGAAATGAATGTGGCAACAAGGACAAATGCAGTCAACAGGGTTTTCACTATCGTAGGTAATCGCAACTAATAGCTTGCGAATTCAATTCAATTTGGAAAGTTTTTCCGAACTTTGTTTTGTTCTGAAAACACTGACACTGTAATGCAATTTGACATCCATCAAGAGGCGCAGGGCTGCTCAAGCATTGCTCTCTTTCCATGAATTGCCATGTTACATTCTCATGCTTTACAAACCAAGATGTTTATTCACCTATAGAATAGCTTCTTCTTCAGACCTTACACTATGGAATTTCCGTTCAATCTTGAGTTCTTGTTGAATTTTTTGGGGATACCTGGAAGCTCAATAATGTTCCATTATTGAAAATATTGCAGACCAATAGTCACGTAGGGAGTGAATGAATATTGAATTTTCTTCAAATGCCAAACATTTGCGATGTGTTGGCTTCCAGAATTATTTTCACTACCAAGATAATTTTTCTTGCAGTCAAACAAGAATATCTGCAAAAATATGTCATTTCACCTTCAGAATTCTTGCTTAGTGTTGTGAGGTTTTCACACCATCGCCCCAAAATTTTTGGGGACCCCCTTTTTTCTAATGACCTTGACAAATTTTTGGATTGTCCAACAATTTTGAGTTTTGAAAATTTTGAGCCTTGGACACCTTCAGGGCCAGTGGGGAAGGTTAGATTTATTTTCACCCGGTTTCAACTTGATTTTCTAGAGCCACCAATTTCATCCTTGAGCTGAACTAATTTTAAAGAGCAACACTTGGTAGGATAAAATTATAAATTTTGTACTTAGACATTTTTCTTTTGAAAATTTGGATATAATTGTGTAAATTTGGATAATTTTCAAAAATGAGAATTTTGTTAAATTTGGTCTTTTGGAAAATCTTGATTATTTTTGATGAAAAAGATTAATTTTTGTGATGGTGAAATAAAATTGCAAAAATCAATTTTTGGCTTTAGAAGAAATTTTATTTTATTTTTGTCAAAATAAATAAATAAATAAATTTATTGGCATAGCAAAATTGATTTGGGTAAGAAATTGCAAAAAATTGGCTTTAATAGATTAAAATTGTCTTGAAAACTTTTTGCCTTTAATGAAATTGGTAATTTAATATTGAAAAATGGCTTTTGGTTAGCCAAAATCCAAATTTAATGACGTATTAATTACTAAACCCCACATTAAATGGAAATATTTAACATCTCCAGGGCACCATTTAATTTCTTTTTGCAATTTAGAACTAATTGGCAATTTTAAAAGTTAATTTTCATCATGGCAAAATTAATTTTGGTTAAGTATTTAATTGTGGGCCATAATTTTGCATTAATTATTTGTTTTTCTTTCTCCCAGGGTCCAAGAAGAAAGTTGGGTATAAGAGGAGGCCTCTCTCCCATTTCTTCCTCACTTCTCACTTCTCCTTTTCAAGGCGTTGGTGATTTTGCAAGAGCAGATCTGCACTTTTCTTGCTTGGCGAAATTTGTGGGAGCCGAAATTTGTGGAGGCCGAATTTTGTGGGAGCTGAAATTTGTGGGAGCCAAAATTTGTGGGAGATAAAATTTTGATTTTTGCAACTAGCTGCGATTTTTGCCCTAGGTTGGGAAATTTTATTTGGAGGTGAATTGCATGATAAATTTCTAATTTGAAAAGGGATTTGAACTTCTTGAAAGTCATATCCTAGGTTCCGAAAAGTCGTTGTAAGTTTACTGATTAAGGTGAATTTTCATCATCTAGAGTTGCAAGGAGTGCTTAAGCTGACATCCATCTTTTGTTCTAGTCTAAGGATTGCTCCGCTTGGTTCTTCTTGCCTTTTGGTTCACCACTCTACCATCTCGTAATAGGGCGACGAGTATGGAGGATGATAGTGCAAGTAAGAATCCCAAGCGGGCGAACACTAAGAAAGACAAAGAGGATATGATGCCCAAAACTTCTTTCTTCTTGAAAATGAAGTGAATAACCGACACCAATATCTGTACAGTGGACATGATACGGATGAGGGATAGACTGAAGGAAGGACAATCCCCCTTGGCAAAGAAGATGTCAACGAGACAGATTTTGGATCGAAGTTGGATGAGTTGGGAAAGGTTGCTATCAAGAAAAAGCATTTGGGCACCCTTTCCTCTCTCAATGCTTTTATTGGATTTGAGAAAGAATATGAGAAGGATCACGAAAGGATACTGCAAGCAGTAAGTGGCGTGGTGAAGTCAGCGAAACTCAGGGCAAAGCACACACCCTGTCCTCCTATGGGAGAAGTTAATGAAAGGTTAGCTAAGTTCATTGCCTAAAAATGAAAGAAAAGGGAAGATTTATATTAGAAGATCATTTGATGTAAGCCCAAGTGGCAATTTCCCTTTCTTCTAGAATAGGACAAGTGTCTATTTCTGATTGGCCACCATTTTGGTGCCTTCTCATTGGTTGCCACTTTTTGCACTTTTTTCATTGGTCCATTGATGAGGTGGCAGCTTCTCATTGGCCGATGAGGTGGCAACCCTAATTAGGGTTTTGAGGATCCAATCTGGATCGTTGATCTTGTTTTGATCTCCACCGTCCGTTGTATTTTTGGCCCCTATAAAAGGCCATTTTCTCTCATTTGTAAAGGGTTGGAGAAATTGTTGCGAAGATAATACCAAAATTGCTCTCTTTTTCATTGTTGCGATTGGCATGTTGATCAAGAACATTGAGTGTTATTGCATGTTTTCTACTTCCACTTAGTTAGATTTTTCTTTCAAGTTGTTAAAGTTGGTTGCATTTGAAGTTGTTTAAGTAAAGTTAAAGTAGATGGATAGTTGTATGGTAGCATTGGTAAATGTTTGATAGGGATCAATACTAGGCTACTAGCATCCTAGCAGCTGGTTGGGAAGCTTTGTGTGGTAAACTAGTCTATTATTCCTTCGAATCATTGCACTTGTGGAAGTGAGGCCGCTGGTCAGCTCTCATTAGGTTCAATCCCCGTCCATTCGCTAAGCTTCCATTCATAGGAGTAGGAGTAGAATAGTAAGTAGCTGGTTAGTCGAAGCTTAGAGAAGCAAGTTAGAGGAGTAAGTTAAGTATTAGAACACATCCATTCACCTTCCACCACCATTACTTTCCCATCAACATCACCATTGGCAGACACATCCTCCATCATCGCCACCATCAACATTATTTGCCTCCGCACATTTCACAAACCGAGCCATCATCACCTTCATCCCACCAAAGTTCAAGTCATCCTTGAATGAATAGCGTAAGGCTACCTACGTGATTATCAGCAAATCACATCGATAAAACTGAGCGAGTATCCAACGGTGTAAGGAACATTGGAGCTATTGCTTATGTCTTCATGAGTAATAACTTTTCAAGAGAGGAGTTGAATGTTTGATATCCCATATTGAATATTCAAATCCTAATATGTTATGTAAGTGATACAAAACTCGCATCAACACTTAGTTTCGGGGATTTTCTAAAAAAGTTCAACTAATCACCCTATGCCTTTCCTAGGCTGCTACAATTATGTTCAGACTAAATGCATGACATTGTGATATCCTGTGAGCTGCTTAAAGGAAACAACTTCACTAATTGAAATTTCCATCTATTTGTTTGCGATGAGTTTGAAAGATATGTACAGTAGAAGATTTTCTGTATATGCTTTGAAATATGGCGATAACCATCCGTTCCAATGTAATGCACAAGGGTCATCACAAAATATTTATAAAGTTACCTTCATATAAGACGTGATGTCAAGCTTCTTATTGTGAGTCTCCATATTTTGTCTTGAGTAAATAATCATATGAGTAGTAAATCTATGCAATTTTTTTTATTGCATCTCCACAGTAATGGTAGTACTCGAGCGATTGAAATAAAATCTCCCAATATTGGAATGTGCGATGTGAACCTAGTGTTATTCTTTTTTTTAATCTTCACCTACATCAGCAGACATATTGTTGCATAATCTTTCCCAACATGAATAATCCCGCTCTTATTTCTTTTCTTTGCTCGACAGATGCAATTTAACTTCTCGACACTTAATAAACTCCTTTTATTCTTCAAGAAATATATTGGAACTCAAAGCACAATGACGTCAAATAGATATATTTCCTTTGTGAAAATTACTGATTCTCAATTTCGGATCAAACTTCAATACTTTGAGAACTGAAATTATCAAAACTCTACAGATGTGAACCCTGGAGGCTAGCAGGATACACTGCTGTGATACCACTGTAATATCCTACTAGGATATCCTTTTCAATTTTTCCTCAAAACAATTTTCAGAATACAAACATATTTCTTTGCAAATAAACCAGTAGAAATAACCAGCAATAAACCAGTAAATATCCATTAAAATATCTCAAAATACATTATTGCATTAAACATCAGCAATACAATAGTTAGCTATCAACAAATCAAATCCTAAACACAATATTACAATCTTATTGGAAAACTAAGAAAGAAATTGTAATGCAATCTCCGTCACGAATTCACCACAACTGATGAATCAAGGCTACGTCCAATCCACAAAAGAAGACTTGAGGGTTTGTGTCCTTGGATCTTGAATATAAGTTGAAGCTTCCTTAATTTCTCCAAGAGAAATCTCAAACCAAATAAATAACTAAGCATGTCCAAATGCGACCATCTCTCCTTTTATTGTCCAATGCCATGACTCTTTAGCTTCCCCTATCCTATCACCTTGTCTTCTTGCCATTTTGTCTCTTATTAATGCCCAATTGGACCCTTTAATTAATTTGCATCAAACTCTCAGAAGCCAAAAAAAATTATTTATGAATTTCACTTTGGAATTCCTAATGTCCCCAAAAAGGCGACATTACAACATTGATACATTTATTCACTTTCTTAATCCTAGCGAAGTTCAATAAAAAATGTAGGGAAAACCTAGGAATAGAAAAATCAATAACCGACTAGGAAATAAAAACCCACACTAACACCCCAGTTTTAAGGTCGGCTTAGGATGATGGTCCCGAACTTAGTTACCGGTTCGAGAAAGGGTTCAAGTTCGGATCCGAAGAACCAAATCTCTGGTAAGACAAAATTCTGAAATGGGGTTTGGGTTCCTTTAGGTTCATTTGTACAAAAGCATGCAAAAATTGTATATGCACACACACACACACATAAGCACATACATACATTTATACACATATGTATGTTGTAATGGCCCTATGCAGTCTAGACGAATGAATTAAGATTAGAATGCCACGGAGTATCTGGAAAACATAGTATCTGGAAAATGATAAAAACAATATAAACTTGTAATCATAGCATCATATCTATTATAAACACCAAAATATTAAAACAATATAGAGTTCAAGTAATCATTGTTTTGACTTGGACAATTAGAACTTTATACTAAGTTTCAATCATCTATGGATTATCTAAATTTTCTTCTTCTTCGTCAAAGACATTAATTGATTCACAAACAGTGCCAATGTCAATGGGATTAGTTGTACAAATAATAGCTTTCCAAGTTGTCAAACGCTTATTATTTTTTCATTGTACAAAGAGCTTGTTAGTTGTAACTAACATCCTTCTTGAAAAATGTTATATAAGTAGCTTGTAACTCCCTTCGCCTATTGAAGACATTTAATTTTTAAAATATGATTCAATGTTATACAAAGCTTCTAATTAATTGGATAGGGGTCATTATCAGCAATTGTGTATAAAAATTTGACTGGAAGGAATCTTGAGAGCTAGCTTAATTTGATGTAATAAGTGTTTGAACTTCAGCAAATTTTGTTTTGTAATGTTAAAGATCTTTATTCAAATTATGTAATAATCGTTTTCTACAGTAAATTATACAATGTTTCTCGGTGGAACTGAACCTGATTCACACTTGGACTGCTTAGATCTGCCCTACTATGACCTTGGTTCGACCTAAGTTTGGCCTCAAGAAACCAGCATCCCTGAGTTCAAACCCAAGTGGAACCCAAAATGAAACTGAGGCTAGGACCAATGACTGGTTTGAAATTCACCAGGTTCGAAGAGCCAGGGGGATAACTGGGTAACTAAGGGACTCCCGACAAATGAGGCCATATTAGGTACACATGTACACGAAAGCACACAGCCCCCACCCCTTCCCACCTTAAGTATACATTAGGAGGATGAAAAGATGACAGGTCTAAAAAATAAGGCCATATCAGGTATGCATGTACACGAAAGCCACCCCTCCTCCACATAAAGAGTAGAAGCCCCAAGACAAAAGATTGGAGTGTATGATTGTTTAATTTAAAATGTAGTGACAAGATTGAAATGTATGACTGTATACTGCACATTATCTTCTGAGGCTGCTTCTTTGGATCACTAAAAAAAAGTACCTCCAAATTGTGGTCTATGCATGCAAATATTGTCTTTAGTGAACAAAATTAGGGCACAAAGTAGGAGTTGTAGTTAGATTTGGTGGAGTGGTATGTGTAGCCCCTATTCATCTGTTAAAGCTTGTTCAGCAAGTACTGCTTCTTTTGTTTGACAAAGCTTAATTTATCTTGCTCTGTAAACTGATAGAACAGTGTGGCAAAGAAAATGTAAGAAAAGATTAAATTTGTGTACAAAAAACAATGCATATGACCATTCAAGGGCATCTATTCTGTCGAATCAGCCAGAAATTTTTTGTTTATACAATGCAAATGACAAAAGACAATTATATATATTGATGTATTGCATTTTTTATCTCAACAATTCTTTAAGTATGAACTTCTGTACATGCGAACAAAAAATATTTAATATTTTGAAAAGAATCAGTATATGCTGACTGATATTCATTGTTTATTTGTTTTTCTAATGCAGATGAAATTGCATTGATAATTTAAATTTAGTGGACAGTGAGCATTGCTACATCAGAGTATACAACCATGGAGGAGTATGCCTTTCATCTAACCCCCTTTTGGATACATTATAGTTCAGTAATTTTGTATCCAAGGCTGTGAAAGAATTGGTTCTAGTAGTACTAATTGTGTTTCTTACTGTTTGAAGGCCAACAAATTTGGAACTGTTACAAAGGTTTCGTCGAGACCGGCATGAGCTGTTATGTTTTTTGCTATCAGCTAGCCTGGTAAAGAAAGTTGTGATGCCACCAGGCGCTGTATCTCTGGATGATGTGGACTTGGACCAAGTGAGCGTTGATTATGTTTTGGAATGTACAAAGAAAGGCAAGATTCTTGTTTATTGAATTTGTTTATGCAGATCTGTCTTTATAATGTCCAATGCTGTTCATGAACAAAATGTTTTGCTCTTTTCCTGGAAATGCAGGTGGTGTTTTAGAGCTTTCAGAGGCAATCAAGGCTTATTATGATGAGCTCAATGTTCCCCCTGGGGTGAGCCAATTACCTACTCCTATATATATCTTCTAGTATGTCACGAGTCAATACTTAATTTAAAATAGACACACTTATGAGTCAATGTTAATCAATATCAATTAATAATATCAATATAAGATCATTGGTACTAATCAAATTAGGAGTTGTTTAATATAATGTTGATCTATGATTATTACTATTAATGAATGTTGATTAATATTTATTAATGCTATCAGTAACTATTAATACAGCGATTTTTTAGTGGCTAATATTAGCCAACTGACTTTTAAAAAAAATAAAAAAATAAAATTTGAGAATCCAAACTTGGCAAATAATTCAAGATTTAAGGTAACCCAAATCGCCTCATTTTTACCAAAATTGTGTGTTAGAGATATTTAAATTGCCAAAGAGTTTAATCTATTAAAAATTTGACCTCAAACATTTGCCATAATATTCAATTTGCCTAAATTTTTATAAGTTATTATAGAAATTTAAAATAATTCACCAATAGTGTAGCATAATTATTATACACTATGTGACCAATATTTTGTTGTCACTATTTTTATAAAATATAATCTAATGATCCTTGTTATGTTTAATGAAAGTGTTCCTATTTGATTTGTAATGCTTATGGGAATTAAACTTTGTTTTGGATTGCTGATCTCAATAGAAATCAATAGTTTTGAAGAAATTTGGGTCCCATTAAATTTATTAAATGTGTACATTTATCTCATACAATACATTATGTAATATTAAATATTAAATTTTATATTGAATATATATATATATATGTTTTGATTGGTAATAGGCTGAAGCCTAGATTAATTTTTATTATGTGTTGTGATTAATTATTATTATTAATGTTATTATTAAGCTCAATTAGACTCGAACCCAGAACTTCCCTGATAAGAGTAACACAATTTAATGTTATGGTGTAGGCTCTTGCCTAAATTAAATATTGAATATTAAATTAAATATTATAATATTAAATATTATCCCTGCAATATTAAATAATAATAGTATTAATGTAATATTAATAATAATATTGATATTAGCAATGATCAATTATCATAACCTATTAATCAAAGATATAATTAATACCAATCATTCTAGCCAAGCAATTAACCAAATCCATCAAAAGTTGACTAAATGGAATAATCAAAATTATTTATTATAATAAATTTAATATTGATCCAAACTGATAAAGTCAAAGGAATTAATTATTAAACATGACTTAGTCGGCTACAATTACAAAGTGAAATTGAGAAAAATTTGGGGTCACGACCTATGATCGCTAAACCCCACACCATATATTAATAAGGGGAAAACAAAATGGGAGGATATAAATAATGAAAAAATATTATATATAACGACAAGAAAAAGACAATCGAAAGGAAGATTGAAAAAATTGATAAGGTGAAAATAAAATATGAAGACTTGGCATTCACTGTGAACATTATGGGTGGAATCAGTAAGAATGAAGGTGGAGAATTGTATGAAATAAAGACCATTGCATCATACTCCTTATGATATAAGAAGATTCATTGTTTTGGAAGCAAATATATACATTAAAGAGAAGGAAGCTATACTAAGGGAAACACAACGTATTCCTTAAAAAGGAAGTGATGAAAGAACCAAGCCTTCAAACATGGTCATCCAAGGTTTGATTTGTAAAAACAATGACTTAAGGTACAAATCTTATATCCTTGCCTTATTTAAGTTACCTCTTTGAATATAATGTATTACATGGAGAGAATATTATATATTGTGGTGTTAAGAATATTAACCAGAAAACCTACAAGTTTGATAGTACAGACCGTACTTCCTCTTCTGATGGTAATATATCTCTAAACTGGCATTATATAATATATAACTCTTCCTATAGGAGCCGGTAACTTCTCATGAAGCAACAGTTTGGTGCTTAATTAAACTAACACATAGTTAGTTAGGCATTATTAAATTTGTCTTGCGAGATCACCGACTTAGGAAGAGTTTAGTTAGTCCTAATTTAGAAAGGGTCATGTCCCTTTGAGGGACATACCCTTTAGGAAGGATAGATAGGGAGGTTATAGATGCAGATTAAGGACACAGCTACAACAAAGTCTGCTCCTCTAAGCATTCATATCCTGCAAATTATATCAGAGATACTCCCGCACAATTAAAGGTTGAATATTCATTATTGGATCTGCATCAAAATAAGCATTAACTTCATCAATATTCAGAATTCTTAGAAGACCATTCTCAGCATTTAAAGACTGGATTAAAAGTTTGATTCAGAGATAAGGAATTAGCAGAAACTTTTCATGGTATCAGAGCTCTGGTAGTCGAACCTAGGCTCTGCAAAATTCAATTATCAGACTCTATATATATCTAGCAACTATCTTCTATTTTCAATGGCATACACAATCAAACCCGAGGATAGGTTTGATGGGAAAGAGCACTTTGAAGCTTGGAAATTCAGAATCATGATGATTCTTGAAGAGAATGATGTAAAACAATTTGTTGATGGAGCATCCAAACAACCCCCAGTTGAATATCACAAATCTATCTGGAACAAAGGAAATAAAAAAGCTATTTAAATCATCTTGGATGGAGTAAAAAATGATATTGTACCTATGCTTACAAAACATCAAACTGCCTTTGATATGATGAATGCATTACGAAATGCCTATGAAGTAAATAATGCAACTAGGGTTCTTGCACTAAAAAGGCAACTGAATCACATTCAAATAAAGAAAAGAGAATCGATATATTCTTACTTCCTAAGAGTTGCCAGCATTAGAGATGAACTATCAAGCATAGGAACCATCATTAGTGACACAAAATTAACACTTATGGCTATAGATGGATTGCCAGATTCATGGGAGACATTTGCACAAGGAATAAGTGCCAGAGATAAGCTTCCAAACTTTAACAGACTCAAGAATGATTGTCTTCAAGAGGAATCCAGAAAACTAAAGAAAGGAGGTAAACCAAAAGTAGAAGATGAAGAACTTCACGTTCTTAATACAAACTCCTATAAGGGCAAGAAGAAGCATTTCAAGAAGAAAAAAGGAAATCAAAAGAATGGAAAACCCAAGAAAGATCTATCTAAAATAAAGTGTTTCAAATGTGAAAAATTTGGACACTATAGATCTAATTGTCCTAAAAATTCCAAACAACAAGCAAATTGTACAAATGTCATTAGAGAAGAAGATACTTATGATCCTGAGAACCATATTTTGTATTCCTCTCTATCAAATGAAATTTTAAATAAAACATGGGTAATTGATAGTACATCTTCTAGACATATAACAAGATACAAAGAAACTCTGGATTCTTTATCAAAGAAGGTTAACAGTGAAGTTACCATTGGTGATAACTCAACACACTCCATTGAAGGAATTGAAAATTGTACTTTGAAACTAAAATCAGGAAATACTCTTTTTCTTAAAGGTGTACTCTATGTACTAGGGATTAAAAGAAACCTATCTCAATTACAACACTCGAAGATGATGGGCACAATGTTGCATTCGTGGATGACAAAGTATTAACTTGGACTAAGAACTCCTCTATCAAGAAAGAAAAGTTAATTGGTCAAAGAAAAGGATATTTGTATGAATTGGATACAGAACCTAGTCGTTCTATTCAAGCCCTAGTTCACAAAGCTGCAGATACAAATGAAATATGGCACAAAAGATTAGGGCATCTAAATTTCAAAACTTTATCAACTATGGAGAAGATGGTTACTGGATTACCTAAACTAAATAAAGACCATCCAAGTATTTGCAAAGGGTGTGCTTTGGGTAAGAACACCAGAAGTCCCTTTCATGATAGTACTAGGAAAATAAATTATGTACTAGAATTAATTCATTCAGATTTATGTGGGCCCATATCTTTTCCTTCTCTTGGATGATTCTGGTATTATATCTTGTTCATAGATGTCTTCTCTAGGAAAACATGGATTTATTATTTAAAATGCAAGGAATCAGAAGAAATCCTATAAAGGTTTAAAGAATTCAAAACATTAACTAAAAACTTTTCAGGGCATAAAATTAAAAGTAAAACCCTTAGAACTGATAACAGAGGAGAATATACCTCAGATTTGTTTAAAAGGTTTTGTAAAGAATTAGGGATTAAGAGGGTATACACTGTTCCTTATAATCTAGAGCAAAACTGGGTAGCAGCAAGAAAGAATAGGACAGTTATAGAAGCTGCTAGAGCTATGATTTTTGATCAAAATCTAGAATATTATCTTTGGACAGAAGCCTCTTGTATTGCTGTATATATTCAAAACATAAATTCTCACTCCTATCTTAAAGATAAAACCCCTGAAGAAGTATTTACTAAAATAAAATCCAATATAAGTCATCTTAGAATTTTTGGGTGTACTGTATATATCCATGTTATAAAAGAAAAAAGAACCAAGTTAGAACCCTTTGGGAGGAAAGCTATTTTTGTAGGGTATAGTGAAACATTTAAGGCATATAGGATTTTCATACATGGACAGAAAAATATTGAACTTAGTAGCGATGTAATCTTTGAAGAAGATCTTGCATTCAAAAGAGCCATAAGTTTTGATGAACCTTCTCTTTTATCTAGTTTTGAAAGAAATAGTGAATTTGGGTCCCATAGGGAAAACTCAGAAGAAATTCAGAATATGAACCTTGAAGAAAATTCAAAGAAAAGACCACTTTGGGCCATTAAAACAGTTGAAGCAGCTTAAGACTTTGCTGCACCTTCCAAAACAATCAGAGAAAGCAAAAGACCTAAAAGATTCTTTGGTTATACAGCAGACATGAGTGATTTATCCAAAACAGAGCAAACCAATCCTTCTGATGCTATTAAACATATTGGAAAATTGTTCCAAGACCTATAGGAAAATCTGTTGTTTCTTCCAAATGGATATTTAAAATAAAGCATGCTGCTGATGATAGTATTGAGAAGTATAAAGCCAAATTTGTAGCCAGAGGATTTTCTCAGAAAGAAGGGATTGATTATGAAGAAACCTTTGCTCCTATTGCCAGATATACCTCTGTAAGAGTAGTCTTAGCCATTGCCACATCAAAGGGTTGGAAGGTGCATCAGATGAATGTAGAAACAACATTCCTAAGGATTTGAAACTCATGATCCTAACGTGTTTGTTTGCAGGCTCAAGAAAGCTCTCTATGGGCTTGAACAGGCTCCTAGGGCCTGGTATGAAAGAATTGATAAGTATCTCACTATCTTAGGATTCTCCAAGAATGAAGCTGATCCAAATTTATATTATAAAAGAGATAAAGATGATAGGGTAATTCTGATACTGTATGTTGATGATCTACTAATAACAGGTGATGATCATCTCATAGATCAATGCAAGAAAGATCTAACTAGAGAATTTGAGATGAAAGATTTGGGACTCCTTCATTACTTCCTAGGACTGGAAGTACGACGAAATTCTGACAGTATCATACTTAATCAAGGAAAGTATACATCAGACATTTTGAAGAGATTTAGAATGTGGAATTGCAAACCAATGTCTTCTCCAATGGAAACTAATCTACATAAACTTAAGGAAGTAGCAACAGAATCACCTTCCATAGATTCTACTCTCTATAGACAGATGATTGGGTCCCTTATGTACTTAGTAAATAAAAGACCGGATATTTGCTATGCAGTTAATGCCTTTAGTCAGTTTATGTGTGAACCGAAGGAGATTCACCTAGTTGCGGTTAAAGACATTATGAGATACCTATAAGGCACTCTTAATTTTGGACTCACATATGAGAAAGTTGCTTTAGACTTGCATGGATTCACCGACTCAGATTGGGGTGGAAGTTTTAAAAACAGAAAAAGTACTTTAGGATGTTGTTTCAGCTTAGGATCAGCTATGATATCTTGGATATGTAGAAAGCAGTCTTCAGTAGCTCAGAGCTCCACAGAAGCCGAATACATTGCAGCAACGATGACCTCTCGAGAAAAGTCTAGCTGAGGAAGTTACTTATGGGATTATTTGGGCAAGCCATGAATCCTACGATTATTCATTGTGATAATTAGAGTTCCATCAAGCTCTCAATGAATCTAGTTTTCCATGATAGGTCCAAGCATATTGAAATTCCTTACCATTATGTAAGAGACATGGTAGATAGGAATTTCATAAAATTGGAATACATTTGCACTGCAGATCAGACAATAGACATACTCACCAAACCTCTATCTAGAGTGCAGATAGAACATTTCAGGAGGAGACTGGGTATGGTTGAGTTGTAATTTATTTGTACTCTTTTGATTATTAATAAAACAATTTTATTTTGTCAGGCTATTGACTATTATGGGCTTCACCATGTCTATTCATTATTTAAAGAGGTGACGATCTCTGAAATAATGAACACTTGTATAAAAGGCATTATGAGAGATGGTGATCTCTTAGATAATGTACTAAACAGTAGATTTTACTGTAAGATCTAGATGAGTTTTAGATCATATTGTGATGTTGACATTGCTATGTTCATGTGTCACAAATTGGATAAAGGAAGAATGTTAGTATTCTCCGGGTTTATCCTGTATTCTGGTAGATCTTAAAACTCAGGATCTTGTTGTGATATAGAAATACCAGTTTCTATGAAATCACAACTTAGATAAATGAAGAGATTACTCTTCAGATTTATCTTATATAATATCACTCGTAGCAGTGATTTGTCATATCACAGGTTTAGTAATATGACTTTGTATCATATGTTCTATGATACCACATACTAAGAAGAGACAGACAGATATAGAGTATTAATTCTTGTTTATTCATCTGTATTGGTGTTGCTAGATATAATATCTCTCTGTATGATTATTAGGTTAAGAGGGAGTGTTAAGAATATTAATCAGAAAACCTCTGGGTCTGATAATACAGACCGTACTTCCTCTTTTGATGGTAATATATCTCTAAATTGGCATTATATAATATATAACTCTTCCTATAGGAGCCGGCGACTTCTCGTGAAGCAACAATTTGATGCTTAATTAAACTAACACATATTTAGTTAGGCATTATTAAATTTGTCTTGCGAGATCACCGACTTAGGAAGAGTTTAGTTAGTCCTAATTTAGGAAGGGTTTTGTCCCTTTGAGAGACATACCCTTTAGGAAGGATATATAGGGAGGCTATAGATGCAGATTAAGGACACACAGCTACAACAAAGTCTTCTCCTCTAAGCATTTATATCCTGCGAATTATATCAGAGATACTCCCTCACAATTAAGGGTTGAATATTCATTATTGGATCTGCATCAAAATAAGCATTAACTTCATCAATATTCAAAATTCTTAGAAGACCATTCTCAGTATTTAAAGACTGGATTAAAAGTTTGATTCAGAGATAAGGAATTAGTAGAAACTTTACATGTGGGAAATATAGTATAATATAAGGAAATATGAATTTAAAATTACATACATAATTTAACAAAATTACTTATTTCTTGAGACTTGATTTAAACATGCATTAGTAATAAATAATCACATAAGATCTCAAGACTAATGGATCTAGTACTGCTCTTAACACTTTTGTAAGATAGGGAGTTTGTGAGGAGAGTAATAGAGTAATTTGGTCACAAGATGGGAGGATCCCAAGATAGGGAGACCACTTGTAGACTGTTTCTGAGCCTTGGTCATGGTAATTCTTCTTTCTTATGTTGGACTTCATGAGGGGAGATAGATCCATATAGTTTGGGATATCTAAGGTAAAGTACAATGTTTGTTCATTTTGCAAAGCAATGTGCAATCAATGATAGAATCTAGTAATGGATAGTAAATATACTATTAATTCATGAGGAGTTATGATAGTGATTATTTATAACATATTCATATGTGATAATTATAAAGACAATTTATCTCTTTTAGTTCAATTTAAGAACTATCAAATAAAGGGTTGTTACACATTGCCCAAGGTAATGAGTATCATACAAATCTTTAGTTTATGTTATTGGAAACCTGTTTTGATTATCATCTTTTTTATTCACACTCATCACTTGGCATCCTCATAGGCACATCAGGGTGTGTGTGTATGAACTTTCCAAGATCTCAACTTGGGGCATATAGCACTGTAATGATGAAAATTTCTGCAATGGCTAATCTGAAACAAACCAAACATACAGTGTTGAAGATTATTGAACCTAGAATTTGATTTGATGTAATAGCCTCTAGTTACTTTTGCTTGCTAAATATTTCATAATAGATAGTTGAGGAATAGTTATCATGATGAGCTTATGCGTACAATTGGTCATGTCCTTTGTAACATGAGAATTAATGATGAGCTTTTGAAGGCAAGTTGTGAAATGATTCATGTTGCAAGGGGGATGGTTTTGGTGAATATCAATGGCCGCCTTTTGGTTCTCATCTAATATTATTAGGCAAATGGTTGTGTGGGATTGAATCCATATGGCTTGAAACTAGACTTGCAATCGGTATTCTATGTTAAACATCATTATGGAAGAGTAGTTCAAATTTTTGATAGCCTGATTTCATGGTCAATTTTCTTTGCTTATCTTATGAGGATTAATTTTCTGAAAGTGTTGTGTTTGTTTAATATCCTTTGGTCTTGTTTCCATTCCTCATTGGTTTGAAAGTAAATATGAGAAAGTTTAAGACCATACTAAATCCATCAATCAGAGGTGGATGATGTCTTGTTGTTGGAGAAGCTCTTTAGGGGCACTCGGTGGAAGATTGTCTTCAAATGTGTGAATGCGATCAGAAGATAGTTTGCGCTTCTAGTTCCTAGTTTGGTTGGCTTTGGGTGACACCCTTAGCACCTTAAGTCATTTCTTTCTTAGACGATTACATCATATAACAATACATTTGCTTATTGTCTTCTCTCCCTGAGTTTCTTTTCTTTCATGGGGTCTAGCCTACTAGAGAAAAGGGCTCTGTTGATTTGAGTACTTATCCAAATTATTTGCTAGAGGGAGTACTTATATCTTTACAAAATTTTATATGTTGTGATACCATGAAAGGGACTATGAGCTAATGTAACATGAGAATAATACTACATTTTCTCTCATGTTCATTTGATCATATTAAAGATTTATATAATTTCATATCTTATAACATAGTAGAATTGTATTGTAATGTCCCCAACTCAAAGAAAGACAATTAACAACAATGAGCTGTTCTTTCCTTGGATTAGCCAAGAGGAAAAGGATGTAGAGCATCATTGATTAAGAAATGAAGTCCTTGGCTTGTTCTAACTTTTAATTTTATGTTGTGTGCATGTCTTTTGATGCAACTTAAGTTATTTATAAGTGAACTTAAGTTATTTTGAGCTGGGCACGTCTTTTTAGGCAGCTTAAGTGAGGCCTAACCAAGGGATTTAATTTATCCCCTCTTTAATGTACTTAGGTGACTTAATAAAAACATATGACAAAAAATCAAGGTGGGCCCCCAGCTTCAAAGAGTTTCTTTGGTGCACACGTTAGGTTTTAATTTTGGAGCGTTTGATTAAGAGGTTGAATATCAAGGGTAGAGATTGATTCATCTTCTTACAAGGTGCTATAAAACACCCTAAGGGCTCATTTAGAGCTCATTATGAGATGAAGATTTCTTCTTATTGATGCTACAACTTGGCTTGAGGATCCAAATATTTGCTCTTCCTAGTCAAGAGCGTGTGTTTTGATGTAGAAATCCAGTTTGTGAAACCACAACACCTTATTAATTGTTGGCGAAAATGTTTGTAAGCCATTGTGACCACAACTTACAAAGTGGGAACTTTAGACAACAGTGCTGAGATGAATCTCTCTTCACAACAATAGGGGAGGCTTCCATCTTACCGTAGGTGGCTACAACAGCGCTAAGTGGAATTGACAATTGGGTGGTTCATTGTTTCAATTCCTCTTCTTTCAGTAATGATCTAACACTTACAACTACTATTTGCAATTTAACAAAGTATTCTATTGCTACGATAATACCGATGGCTTAATAGTAGACGTAAGAACAACTTTAAGACAGCAGTTATGTCTTGACTTGTGTGGTTGATAGTAAGAACCCAAAGTCTCCTACAAGCAACCTTCTTGAAACAAAAGTGCAAACAATTAAAAAAGCTGAAAGTATTGTTCAATTATTCTAATATGAAATAATATACTAAGGAGTAAAGCTTTAAATCCTAGTACTTGCAACCACTTATCAAACTATAGCAATCTTGTATATGAAAGCTCAAAATCTTTCAACAACAACACTAAATACTCAAATGTTTCACAAAGAGAGAAGTAGCAAGGACGAATTACTCAATGCAACATAAGAAACAAAGATTGATTCCAAGCCCCCCAACACAAAGTTTGGGAAAAAATTGCTTCTTTATTCACTTCAGAGATTTGCAACAAGAAATACAAAGCCTTCAAGTTACAAGCCCAACCTTCTTCTATAAAGTAGAAGATGATTATTAGAATGAGCTCCCTCCTTTATATAGGAAAATAGGAGAGAGAAAAGATGAGGGAAAAGAGGAGCTCCTCAACCACTTTGATTTATTTACTAACAAACTCCTCACTAACTAATTTCAAAGTTGCATGCCTAATGCGATTGCAAATTGATTACATGAGCTGATTGTACAGGGACATGTTATCCTGTATTTACAACATGATCGCTCTTTACATGTAATCTTGTCAACTTACTTGTAAAACATATGGAAAATGAAATGTTCACATAGTCTCAACAATCTTTGCAAATTTCTGTATTGAGTTACACACAACTTCAGCATCAGGGTCACCGGTGTATTCAACAACCATTATGATCTTTTGATATGTACTTGTTGCTTCCAAATATTTTTTTTTATAGAAAATCTTTCTTGCTTTGTGGTTCATCTAGTGAACACTTCCATCTTGGAAATGCATTCATCACACAGAGATTGAAAACATTCGCTTCAAGCTGTAAGCGAATTGCTTCAGTGAACCCTGTAAGAATATCCTCTTCTTTCTTGAGTTCTTTGTTCTCAGTGATTACTGCACCTGACAGCTTCTTGTAAGATCTGCTGATCATGTCTTCTTGCTCATTAATCTTCATTACTGCTGCCTTCGCGTCTTTCATGAGTTGTTGCAAGACTTGTTCTTTGTTAATCATTAGGTGCTTGTAATGAGATACATCTCAACAAATGAGATAACTTTATAATCACGCAAACCATCCAAATCAAACTCCATCATGCTCTTCCAAGCACCAATGTCTCCATCCAACAACTCTAATTGTCGTTTAAGTGACTTGAATATCACTTAATTGAGCAACAACTTCCTTTCCTTTCCTCAACAACCTGTAGATATCTTAAATGACTTGAACTTCTTGTGATTCAATGCTAACAACCCTCACATCTACAACTTGTGCCTTTCTTTTGATTCTTTCAATACACTCGGAGGAAGTATGTTCAACACTTGAAGAAGATTTCTTTATCTCTTAAATTGTTTTCAAAAGATGCGCATTTTGTTTTTCAGCATATTTTCCTATTCCCACAACTTGTCGTTTTTCAAAACTAACGAGTCAAGTGCATCTTGGGCATCTTACTTGCAACCCAAATATGTGTGTTTGCCAAGTTCAATCTTGGAAAACTTGTAATCAATAGGTTGCATTTCTTTTGCCGTTTCTAAACTAGAGGTTCAACAACTTTTGCATACTTCATGTTGTTATCATCCATCACAACCCAATATACTATCTTAGCTTTTTTGTTAATTGAAACCCTTGGCCTGCCAACTTGCTTGTCAAACTCCTCAGGTGGGATTTCTTCTTTCTTTCTCTTCTGTATGATGGTGCTCAACCATGGAGGAAGGCTGAAAGAAGATGTGTAGGCTGAAGTAGTAGTCACTATAGTTAATTCTGGATTGTCCTGCATGACAGTAGTGACGATAGCGGGTGCCTCAGTCTGTTTGGTTGTAGGGGTAGGATTGCTATGTGTAACTTCAGTCATGAATTGCTCAAACTGAGTTGAAGTCACATCAAGCATTGTTGCAGACCTAATAGTAGTAGAAGGGATTGACAAGGAATATGTATCAAACACACTTTTGTAGTCATATTGATCACCTTCTGTTTCCAATGCAGGTGCAACCGAGGACATAGGAAATGCTGGAATTATTGCCACAAGATCCTAAAGAGATGGATGCTTGGTGGAGAATGCATCCATGGCCATGCTTAGGGGTGAATCACGAGATTCATTTGATGATGGTGCAAAATCTTGAAGAGAGGTTGTTGCAAGAAGCTCAAGAGGACACAAAGCCAATAATGAGGGCTCCTTTGATTTCCTAGCATCATCATCCCTTGACCCAACTTGGATTGCTTGAGTTTCAACTCCTTTAGTTCAAGTACTCTTGAGTCCTTCCCTCCTTTGATAGATAGCCCTGGCAAACTTTGAACAAAAAGTTCAAATGTCGATGATGATGTCCTGTCCCATCTTTACCTTTACCTTGTATCTCGGATCTCAACCCAATTGGACCAACAGGATCAAAGTCTTTCCCGGGCTTTATCTTGATGCACTTGAGACATCTTCTTTTCATCCAATTGTTGTTATTAGCAAGAATGGATTGAAATCGATCCCAAATTGAGGTGCTTTCCTTGCATGGCCATGTAGGAGGAAGAATGGATAATTTCTCCACATTATGCTGAACATGGTTGGGATCTAAGATTTGATCATCATCCTCAAATCTAGGAGGGATTGTTACTAAGTTGAAATCCACAATTTGTTTTACAGTCAATCGAGTTTAGTCCATGCGCCATATATCCAATTTGGTACGTACATCAGTCCAGAGATCTTCTAGACAATGTATGTGTAGGAATTGCTTCCTCATCTTGTAATGCAATTGTCTCTAGTCAAAACAACTTCTAGATGCGAACCTCTTCAGTGTGACTCGCTGAAGCTCAAACTCCATATTCTTTGCTTTAGGCATGGTATCCAAAGAGTACCCACCAATCTTCAAGGGGTTGCGTTATAAAATCCCCACTCCTGGCTAGTACAAAGTGGATTGATAAGCCTGTACCTCCATGTTTTGTCTTGCCAACTCCATGAGTATAATCTTGTTTGTAGGGTACCTTGGCAAAGTGTATAGCTCTCCCTTGAAATATCCAACTTGTAGATATGTGAAGTTTGGAAAATGTAGAAACATCCAACCATACTCATTTACTTTGTTCCACTCCTCATTAGAAACTTGCTTGTTTGGGAGTTTTTGTCAAACAAGCACATGTAATGCCCAAAGAAGGCATCCTGAACCCTTTGGAAATGTATCTGGCTTTGCTTCAGAGGCAACTGATCGTAGTATTCCTACACGTGCACTATAGACCTTTTATTTTTAGTTGACAAACCTGAGAAAGTACCTAGGGCAGCAACAATATACACCAAATAGGAGTTCATGTTGAACACTCCCGTAGATAGATTGTTCACCAACTGTTCACATATTGAATCACTCACTAGTTCAGCCCAAAATACATTCTTCTTTGACCTTATAATGAGAGAGATGTACTTATACATCTAGGGTTCGAAGGTGTTTGAATACTTTAGCCCTGCTAAGCAACTAAGCAGTGTGATGAGGTCATGAAATATCCGTTCTCTGTTTGATTCGATAAAACTCAAATCTGAACTAATTGAGTTTTTGTCAAATAGTTAGCGTACAATCTAAATGTTAACTATTGCTGCTGTGGTAGTACCTTCTCATTGATTAACATTAAAATGAATTAACTACCCTACATATTTATTAATTGACTCCAAGAAACTTGCAAAGATAATGACTCTGCCTGGTAGCTTTATTGAAATATATAGCCTCGACTTTCAATCAGTAACAAAAGGTTTGAGTTTGATTTATATGAATCATAAGGGGCATAATGCAGTACTCATATAAGATGCTATCTACATTCAACAACTTGTTTCTAAAGATTGCTGCTATAAAGATATGCACCTATTTTCACCAATAGCTATTATTGTGCTTGACAAGGAATATGTATCAAACACACTTTTGTAGTCATATTGATCACCTTCTATTTCCAATGTAGGTGTAGCCGAGGACATAGGAAATGCTGGAATTATTGCCCCAAGATCCTAAAGAGATGGATGCTTGGTGGAGAATGCATCCATAGCCACGCTTAGGGGTGAATCATGAGATTCATTTGATGATGGTGTAGAATCTGGAAGAGGGGTTGTTGCAAGAAGCTCAAGAGGACACATAGCCAGTAATGAGGGCTCCTTTGATTTCCTAGCATCATCATCCCTTGAGCCAACTTGGATTGCTTGAGTTTCAACTCCCTTTAACTCAAGTGCTCTTGAGTCCTTCCCTCCTTTGATAGATAGCTTGGGCAAACTTTGAACAAAAAGTTCAAATGTCGATGATGATGTCCCGTCCCATCTCTACCTTTACCTTATATCTCGGATCTCAACCCAATTGGACCAACAGGATCAAAGTCTTTCTTGGGCTTTATCTTGATGCACTTGAGACCTCTTCTTTTCATCCAAGTGTTGTTATTAGCAAGAATGGATTGAAATCGATCCCAAATTGAGGTGCTTTCCTTGCATGGCCATGTAGGAGGAAGAATGGGTAATTTCTCCACATAATGCTGAACATAGTTGGGATCTAAGATTTGATCATCATCCTCAAATCTAGGAGGGATTGTTGCTAAGTTGAAATCCACAATTTGTTTTACAGTCAATCGAGTTTAGTCCATGCGCCATATATCCAATTCGGTATGTATGTCAGTCTAGAGATCTTCTAGACAATGTATGTGTAGGAATTGCTTCCTCATCTTGTCATGCAATTGTCTCTAGTCAAAACAACTTCTAGATGCGAAACTCTTCAGTGTGACTCGTTGAAGCTCAAACTCCATATTCTTTGCTTTAGGCATGGTATCCAAAGAGTACCCACCAATCTTCAAGGGGTTGCGTTATAAAATCCCCACTCCAGGCTGGTGCAAAGTGGATTGATAAGCTTATACCTCCATGTTTTGTCTTGCCAACTCCATGAGTATAATCTTGTCTGTAGGGTACCTTGGCAAAGTGTATGGCTCTCCCTTGAATCATCCAACTTGTAGATATTGGAAGTTTGGAAAATGTAGAAACATTCAACCATACTCATTTACGTTGTTCCTCTCCTTATTAGAAACTTGCTTGTTTGGGAGTTCTTTGTCAAACAAGCACATGTAATGCCCAAAGAAGGCATCCTGAACCCTTTGGAAATGTATCCAGCTTTGCTTCAGAGGCAGCTGATCGTTGTATTCCCATACGTGCACTATAGACCTTTTATTTTTAGTTGTGTTGTCCTGCATTTTGTCACCACAAAATGTTGGTAACAACACAAAACTTTTCCAAGCTAGTTTCGTGTCTCTCTAAGCTTGAATTTGATATTCAATTGCTTAATGTTGATCGATTGATCCATTTCAATTCGAATATCAAATTGTTTTACTGAAGGCCTTCGTCAAGTCGTTTTTGTTTTTCTTTCTGTCAAGCCTTTGCTTGATTTTTGAAGCCTTCAGAGTCTATTCTTTGCTTTTGAGTTTGTGCTTGCTTTTTTTGGTCCTTTGAATTCGCTCATCTTATGCCTTTCGTTTTTCCCTTCGATTCGGTCTAACCTAGAGGTCAATCGGAGTTGTCAGTCAAGAGATATGGTCATTTTAGTGCCTCAAAAGTGGACATTTTAGGTGCAACAGCACGAATTAAAAATATGATATATTTTCATTTTGACATTCACTTTTTAAAAATATAACATTTTATTCACTTTTTGTTATGTTTTGAAGTCACTTTTCATTTAAATTTGTAACTTAAAGTGGCTATAGTGCACTTTATGTTATAATTTTAAGTTGAGTTACTTTTAAATTTTTCACTTAAAGTGACTATAAAACTATATAGTGACTTTTTAAATTTTTGATTTTTAAATCAAATACTTATATAAATGTCACTTTAACTTAATGTTTATGACTTATATTGATTAATATAATACATAAATGTTATTTTTGACCCATATTGTTGACATTTTTATAAAAATAAGTGAAATGCATAACTTAAAAGTCTAAAAGTGGACATTTTATATGCATATGCATGTAAAAAAACTATGAAAAGTGGAAACTTTTCATGCTAATGCACATAAAAATTCATTTTGAGGACCTTTTTCAAGTCATTACATCAAAAAGCTTCTAAAAGTGGACATTTTTGATGCAATGACATGAAAAGTTGAGTTTTCATGCTTGTGCATGAAAAAGGTGAGATATGTTTTTAAAATATGTAAGTGACTCCAAAAAGTGAGATTTTGGAGACTTGCACATTTTAAAATATGTAATGGGCTTCAAAAAGTGAGATTATAACCAAAGACATATTTTAAAACATGCAATTGCATCAAAAAGGTCTTATTTTACCTTATTACATGTTTTAAAATATGCAATGAACACAAAAATGTCCTATTATGTGAAGAAAACATGTTCTTGCTCCAAAAACCTCTTACTTTGATCATAACTTTTGATTCTCTTCATGGATTTGAATGAAATCAATTGCATTCATCATGTTTTGGAGAGGTGATCATTTTGCCCTCATCAAAAATCAAGTTATTGCACCCAAAAACATGTTTGAAACTTCAAGCTAGGGCACGTTTTTTGCATAAAAATTCATAAATCTGCCAAGTTTGATCACGTTTTTGCATGAGATCAAGTCGTTTTTTACCTTTTTAGGTGATTACATTGGTTGAGGATCATTATTTTGGTGTTAAATCATCAAAATACTCTACTTTGAAGATCATGTTTTTTGCTTGTTTTGATAAAAACGGCTCAAGAACTTTCAAATTTTTAAAATGTGGCAATGAGGAGCTAATTTAGGGCACGCTTTGTGATCTTGCATAATAATCTCCTTGTTTGCTGCCCTCTATCATTTGGATTTTGGAGATTTGACAAATTCTCATCATTTTTGAAGAAAATTTCAAAGAAAGAGCATCTTTTCCTTCATTTTTGGCACATATTCATCAAGTAAGTGGACTTCTTCTTTCTTATGTTTTAATTCATGCTTATCCTTGCTGATTTGATGCTTGAAATCGTTGGATGGATGCCATTTGTGAAAATCTTTGCCTTAGAATGTGCATTTTTTCTTTAAATATGAAATTTTTCTTCATTTTAATGTCTTTGGTTCTTCCCCAAGTTCCAAATTCGAATTTCATCTTTGGGAATGCATTACATCTTGGCATGTTTTGAGTTATTTTCAAAGGTGTGTTTTTCTCTTGTTTTGTTTTTGTGTGCTTCTTGCCGGTTTTTCTCCATTTTGGAGAAGTTGCAAGTTTTTTCCCAAAAACTTGTTTTTCCTTCACTACATGCGAAAGCATTATCATTTCATTTCACATTCCGTTTCTATGTCATTACATCTCACATTTCATCCGACAAATGCGATACATGTTTTTCACTTCATTTGCCATCCGCACATGCATGTAATCTCATTTTCCGTTTCCATTTTCATCCATCTCATTTTTCGCTTTCATTCGCACAACACGATTACACGAAATGCTTTATGTGTAATTGCATCTAAAAGGTCCGATTTTGATCAAAAGTCATATTTTGAAAAGACAAAAAAGATGTTATTTTCACTTTTTGTGAATTTTGACTTCTTTCTTCCTCCAAAAGTGACTATATAATTCATTATCTCACCTCCATTGTTTCATTTCCATCTTCATATACGCATTTGCACTTACATGAATAAATACATGTTTCCATACATGCTTCCACCTCATAACATATTTTACATGTTACCCTCCATCCGCATCCGCATATACATATAAAGTATATACTTACACATTCACATTTATGCCTCATTTTTTTCACCTTCCGTCTTCCGTTACATATTGCATTTACTTATATGCATGCTTCATTCAATAAAGCTTTGAAAACATTCAAGTCACTTTTGAAATCAGCAACTTTCACTTTGCACGCATTCTCATATGTTTCACCTTCATGCATTTTCATTCCATTCCATTTCACTTCACATTCTGTTGCATATGCATACGCTTCCTCTTCAAAAGTCACTCATTTTCAAATCTTCACTGCTGCTCTGGAATTCACTTACATGGAGATTCCTTCTGACGATGTATTTGTGTTTTGGAATTTTTGTGTTACAGTACAAGCACAAGAAATGTCCTCACCTTCCAAATCCAAGGGCAAGATGAAATACCAATATGACAAAGAATTGGCTCATGCAGTTCCTTCTTCAGTTACGTCTATTCTCAATAACATACTAGACACCAAGATTGGTCACATAGATGTAGCCGATTTTCTACAAAGGATTGAAGCTCCAGCTACGCATGAGATGAAATGTATTAAAAGAAGCAACATCCATTTGGTTTCTACATTTCCCATGGCAGCCATAGAACCTGATTTTGTCTACGGATGTGCTCGGCACTTCACTTCTAAGACAAGGAATATCAAAGATGCTGACGGCAAGGTTATTATTAGCCTTGAACCTGAAGTGATTGAACAAGTCTTCAAAGTTCCTCATAAATTAGAATGTGTTGATTTGACCAAAGATTCCTCATTGGCTTGTTGGAATGAACAAAAAAGCAACTATCAGAAGTATGTCAACCTTTACTGGTTAGACAACAAAAGAAGTAATTTTTCCAGTTGGCCAAAGACTCTTCATCGGTCCAATTTTAAACAGGAATACAAAGACCTCATCATCCTTCTCAGTAGAATCTGTGGTCTTAAGGATTCTTCCGACTTTGAGCCATGGATGTACAAATTTATGTTTCAAATCATAGAGAACAAAGAACATATCTTTTGGGGAGAGCTTATTAGTACTGCACTCTGTCAGCAGATATGCAATGTAGGAACATCAGTACCTTTTTACATGAATTCATTTTTAGTTTACATTGCTGCTGCTATGGGGTCTTTTTTGGGGCTATCCACCAAAGGTGATCGTCTTCAAGTACCTGTTTGGGAATACTATGACCAAATTACTTTTGCTAACAGTAAGTATCATTACAGAAGAGTCCAAGATGCTTTCTTTGGACATTACAGGTGTTTGTTCGACAAACAGTTGTGTATCAAAAGAGTATCTAATGCAGCATGGGAAAAGGTAAACCAGTACGGCTGCATTTTTCTTCAATTTCCCACTTTCACATACTTGAGAGTTGGGGTATTTCAAAGGAGAGCCGTATACCTTACCTAGGTATGCTACAGATCGAATTATTCTAATGGAGTTAGCAAGACAATTCATGGACGTGCAGAATGATCAGCATGCATCACATAGGCCTGGATTTGGCATCACCTCAGCTAGGCCTTTATCTATTGGCAATTATTCAATTGTTTCTGTACCTAAAGCGAAGAATATGGAAGCAGAGTTGCAATTGATTACATTGAAGAGGTTCAAGGCTAGATTTGACTTTGATTATCGAGAGATGAACTCTCAGATAAAGAGGGCTTATACTCATGTTCATCGCATTGAAGATACTTGGATTGACATGAGAACAGAGCTTGATATTATGAAGATGGATTATTGCAGGTTAACTTTGCAACAAATAATCGATCTTAATATGTTGGAAATCCCTCCAGATTTCCAAGTTGAAGATGACGGCAACATCCTTGATCCGGAATTTCATCAAGCCAGTTTTGATAAAACGTGTTCTTTTCCTATTCAATGGCAACAAAAAGAAGGTGCATCTATTATGGACAGGTTTCAATCCATCTTAGCAAACACTAACAAGTGGTTGAAAAGTAAAGGCCTAAAAAGATTAAATCTTAAAATGGGTTTGGATTGTGGAAGCTTTGGTCCTCCTGGCAGGAAGTCACAACTGGAAATTACAGGGAAAGATGGTGCTTCATCTTCAAATGTCAAGAATACTCTCAAAATCAAGTTAAAGGGTGGAAAAGGGACTAAATCATCCCAAGTTCCTGAACCAATTCAAGAATCAGTGACAGAATTAGAAGAAGAATTGGAAACAGAATCCGAAAAAGAAGATTCAGATGAAGAAGGAGAAATAAGAATCATATCTCCTCCTAAGCCTACACAAGCTTGTGCGTCTTCTTCACGTGAAGAGCCCTTTTTGCATGAGGTTGATGATGATGTAGATTCATTTTCTACTATTTTCACTCACTCTATTGCCGTCTCAGAAGTTAATACCATGGCTCTTCCAATTTCATCTGCTGCTCCTCGTGTTCCTACACATGATCAATTTGAACACTTAGCAAATGTGTTTGAAGATTTTCCAAGTCTTACTAGTGGTCAAGTTTCCCAACTTGATACATCTTTGATAGGATTTGAACTTTTCATGGCAGAATCTTCCCAACATGTTCCTATGCCTACAGCAATGCAAACTGAATCTTGTTCAGTCACTACAGATATACAATCTGGATCAATGCCAATGGTCTCCACTATGCTTGCTTCTACAGATGAAAGTTTCAGCCTATCTGCATGGTTGAGTAGAATAACAACGAAGAGAAGGAAGGTGGTTGTTCCTGCTAACAATCTTCCTGTGAAGAAGACTAAATCCAAATCTCTGAAGGATAAGATTGTTTCTAGAATTTTGGTTGATTCTGACAAAACCAAGTATGTTGAGGTTGTTGAGCCTTTAGTAGATAAACCTGTTGAAGAACTCACTAGCTCTGATTATAAATTTACTAAGGTTGAAGTTGGAAGGCAATCTCGTTTGAGTTCTTTGCAAGATGCTCATGATGCATTGACAAATGTATCAAAAAGCAGCCATGAGCTTTGGGAAAAGAAGAATCAAATGAAACAGGAAATAGCTCGTCTGAATGAGATCATTCAGAAGCAATCTTCTCAGAATGTTGTTACATCACAAACATCTAAAGAAAGAAGGTTGATTGAAGTTGCTAAGTCTTGGATACAGGAAATCATTGTTGAAGGAGTTCGAGCTATCACAGAAACACTTGCACTTCTAAAGTGTATCAAAGAGATGAACAAAATGGAACTAAGTTTAATTACTTCTTTGACTCAAGAAGCAGATAACCTGAAGGAAATCCTTGAGGATTGGGATGAAATGATAAAATTTGATCTAAATGCTATGGTCTCATGTGACATTCTTCCGTCATGTGAAATTTCTTTAGATTTCAAGGACTCATTGGTTACAAGGAAGAGACCTTAAGAAAGTTGATCACAAAATTGCAAGTGGCTCTTGAAGATTGTCGAGCAGTTGAAACAAGCCTTACTTGTGATTTGGAGCAATTGGGATGCCATGTTACTGATAATCTTGGTAATCTTTTGGCAGCAGAAAGAGTGAATTCAGAATATACAATTAGAATCAATGCTGATGTAGATTCTGAAGAATTTGGTTCGCACACAATGAATAAGTTCGTTTTGTACAAATCCTTGACAAAACACTTGTTGGATAATACGATAGCAAATTCTAAAGTTGTTCAATCAGCATATGAGAATGCAGTGAGGATCGAAGCCATATCAAAGACAATGGAGATTGCTGATCTTCCTACAATGTGTGACGTCATTGTGAAATTCAAAGCATTGAGAAGCAATCTTTAAGATTGTTATGTAATTTCTACTTCATAGTTGTTTTAGATGCATTACATGATAAAGTGTAATTGCATGTAATGCGAATTGCATGTATGTAAAAAGTGTAATGCGAGTTGCATGTAACCCTTTTAGTTTCTGTAATTAGACTTGGTCAAAGTTGGTTGAGTTACTCCCACTTTTTCCTCCCCCTTTTTCTCAACTTCTTTGCCTATATAAAGGAGTGCCCCCCTCATTGTAAAATGATCATTATCTTTATATGATCATTATCTTTATAAAAGAGAGCTTTGGAGAAATTGTGCCAACAGAACGTTGTTTGTGTAGCACTATTTTGAGAGAAAGTGAATACAAAGGAGCATTTGAGACTTAACTTTGATTAAGTGAAATTGTTATTTGTGTGAATTGTAAGCTGTGTCTATAATTCATTCAAGTTATCTTTGATTCGTACTATCTTTTGTTATTGATATTGTATCTTGTGATTGATAGAAAAGAGTTAAGAAACAATGAATCTTGAGCTTTGACCAGGAACAACTGTGAGAATCCATAGCTAGAAGCTTTGTTTGTAGCTTGTATTTTCGTCTTAATTCGCAAAATAGTTAGATTGTTATTACTTTTAGGAGTCTTTGTGCCCTAATTGTAAACATTTTACCACATAGAAGTACAACAGGACTTAGAGCCAAACTGGTACATTTTGGCTAGCCTTTGAGTTAGTTAAAATTTATCAGTATCACTATTTCCAGCTCGTGATAGAAGTGTAATTAGAGATTCACCTTGCCTATTATTCGCCATACGAATAAGTGGATCCTTTCTTGAAAGTTAAGAAGAAAGGATAATAGTAACACCCAGTTTATAAATCTCTCAATTTCTTGCTTACCTTGAGTTGATCCAAGGAACAGTGAGAAGGGGGAGCCTTCCCTTTAAGGTAGGAGAGACTCTGTCTCACACGCTGTGGCTTGTCATCCTATTTTGTGACTGAATTTTTACCCAAAACTGTCGGTTGCAAAATATCCACCCAACAAGTTGACAAACCTGAGAAAGTACCTAGGGCAGCAACAATATACACCAAATAGGAGTTCATATTGAATACTCCTGTAGACAGATTGTTCACCAACTGTTTACATATTGAATCACTCACTAGTTCAGCTCAAAATACATTCTTCTTTGACCTTATAATGAGAGAGATGTACTTATACATCTAGGGTTCGAAGGTGTTTGAATCCTTTAGCCCTGCTAAGCAACTAAGCAGTGTGATGAGGTCATGAAATATCCGTTCTCTGATTGAGTTAATAAAACTCAAATCTGAACTAACTGACTTTTTGTCAAACAATTGGCGTGCAATCTGAATGTTAAGTGTTGCTGCTGTGGTAGTACCTTCTCACTGATTAATATTAAAATGAAATAGTTACCCTACACATTTATTAATTGACTCCAAGAAACTTGCAAAGATAATGACTCTGGCTGGTAGCTTTATTGAAATATATAGCCTCAACTTTCAATCAGTAACAGAAGGTTTGAGTCTGATTTATATGAATCATGAGGAGCATAATGCAGTACTCGTATAAGATGCTATCTGCATTCAACAACTTGTTTCTAAAGACTGCTGCTATAAAGATACGCACCTATTTTCACCAATAGCTACTGTCGTGCCTGAAAATATGAGGTGCTGATTGCTGCCACAACTTGCCATTGTCAAATTTGCCACTCACTGTATGTGCTTAGTTCCCAGGGCTGCTCATAGTATACTGCCATTCATCCATATCAATTCTGGTTTTGCAGAAGACACACACGGGATTCAGGAAACTTCATGTCCAATTGGCCAAAGTCATGGTTATGTGACCATTAACCTCTTGCTTAATTCTGGCAGTATTCACTCTTCACCACCACTCACTGTCACGCTACCTGAGGAAGGTTTGACTTCTCTGTCTGCTGTCCCAACGTCTATCTAATATACTGGAAGCCATACACCAAGATTCAACCCAGATAACGTTCACTTTGGATGACCATACAATGCTATCTGCCGTACACCTCAGAAAACTCCATACTGCCTTCCAGTTATATAAATCATGCACACTAATGTTGCTAAACGAATAATATAGAAACTATGCACCAACACTGTCAACTGATTATTATCAATTTAGGAACTAATGGTGTATTACTATCTGCACTTTCATACCTGTCGTCCAAGCCTACATTAACCAACTAGTATTCTACACTTTTCTAGTCGTCTAAAACTCCAGCTTTCTATCAACCTATCAAATCTTCAATCGAACTTGAGTTCTGATAATGCAATGTGAGATGCTAGGTTTGCGTCTAGCCTCACTATTCCTCCTTAAGGGGTTTTGCCCTTAGGAAGTATCCAGTCACACTAAGCAACCTTTCGGATTTGTATAATAACATATATTCATTGTCCCAATCCCAATGCAAATGCCTTCCTTTATAGCTTCGAAATGATGAGAGGTACGAACAACTTAGCAATGTGGGATAAAAGACTATTTCGTCTTTTAGACACTTAAGTCATTTTGTCATAAAGTGACTTCATAATTTTATAATAACATTAAAATATTTAAATAAATCACTTAACTCACTTGAACTTTAATATCTCTTGAAATAGTTGTCTAATTGTCATGCCGTCCGAAATAGGAATCTCTCCTCATAATTCCCCATGTGACCAAATACACTTTCTAAAAATAGAAAGGGTCCATCTCTATTACTCCTGACTTACTCTACATAGTAAGTATGGCAAATGGAGTTCAAAAGATGTCGAACAAAGGCCAATTCCATAAATCCCTGAATGTTGGAGACAAATCAATCCTTAGAGAACCCTCTAACCATCCTTATTAGTCTACGAGGATCCAATATTAGGCTAATCCTTGAAATTCTGATGCTGGCTACAAATGGGGACACTACAAGTCATTGATCTCTTCTTTGAAATCACACCGATGCACGCCCTTTATTAGCCATCTAATAAGATTTGGCGTCTTAGTGATCAACCAATTATCATTGACAAACTTGGTGCAATAGGAGGTATCCTTGTTCCACCGCTCCAAACCTTTTGCCTTGTGATATTTGTGACGAGGAACATGAAAAATACGAGCAATAGTCCTAGGATTGAGACTAATGATAGTATTACCATCTTGATCTCTAATGGTTTGAGAGGGTGGGTCAAAGTGTCTTGCACATGCAAGAATGAATTCCAGCTCATGAGCTGCCAAGGGGAAAGTGGACAACAGATGAATATGACTTCGCTTGATCCATGTCATATTCTCGGTTGCTTTAGAATCAACTCTTGCAAGGAAATCTTCAATACTCATATGAGATATGTCGGTATCCCAAACTTAATCACAATTGGAAGTTATTTGTGATGGTGGAATGGAGTTATGATGCTAATCATATTGATACATCATTTTATTTTGGTCTTTGCCCTTTGCTTGAGTAGGTTCTCTTGACATTGCAAAATGGTATGCTTGCACAACTATCACATGAAAATCACATAAAGTGAGAACATCTTCATGTGAGGGATCCATAATAAGTTTTTGATGTAAAAACATGGGTTTAGGACAAGCTATGGATAGGGAAAATGAATGGAATAATTAAGGACGGAGGATCAACAAGTGGATCAATCTTCCAATGGCTCAAATATGAGTAAAATAGCCAAAAACGGGTTTTTTGGAGTGAATTGCATATAGAGCCAGCAAGCTTGGAATTAAGTGAATAAGGGGAAAAATGAGTAACATATTGAGCATGGTACATTTTAATGAGTGCAAAAAGTGATACTCTATTCGCAAGCATGTGGGAGAAATTTCAACCATAGGGCAAGCATATAAAGGTACATGGAATGCATGATAGTGGGGTTTTAATTTGCATTCGCATGTGGGGCAAAAATGAACTTGCCTTCCTTTGAGAACAAGATTTCACACCCGACTGCATATGCAAGAAATATGAAACCTTGCAGATGCAACTTGGAGAAGAAGGCGATAGATAGAAGGAACAACTTCATGTGCATAAAAAGAGATGCAAATCTGAAAATGGAAATGACAAAGATTTGCAAGAACAAACAAAGCAAATATATACACAAATGCCTTATGGAAAATAACAAAGGAATTTTACCTCAACTCCACCAAAAATGAGAAAACAAATCTTTATCCAAATCTTGAGCAAATCTGAAATAAATCCAAGAGATTTAAGATCTTAGATTTGTCCAATGCCAAAGACTTAAACAAATTTCAAAATCCAAACATCATGGTTTAAATTTGGACATGTGGAGATAATTAGAGAGATACAATGCCCAAAAAGTGGAATAAACTTTGACCTAGCATGTAAAAACGACACCTACGGCAAGAGACTAGCTTGTAAAATGATGAAGAACAAGCTGGAAATTGAAATACTTATCCTAGAATGCTTCTTGAAGTGATTGGAAAGCATGATCCATGAAGCAATGTGAAGTTTTTGACTAAAAAGTGCCCTAGACGGGCTGTTTTCTACCAAAGGCATGTATTAGAGAACATGTTTTTACTCCAAAAATGCTACTCTTTGAAACTCCTAAAAAACGCCTTGGTGTTAGATAAAAAACGGGTCTTTTTTGAGAAAATGCATATACCAATATGTTATGGGTACTTAAAAGTACCTTTAGGGACCAAAAACATATAATAATATGCCCAAAAACTTCCTCAAAAGGCACTGAAGGTTTAAAACATAGTTCTTGAGTGCAAACACATAAAAACACACTTTTTAATGGACAAACGCCTGTATTTCTAAACATGTAATATCACCAAAAATCGCCATCATAACCTTGCTCAAGTCCATAATGCTTTTTAAAAAGGTTTTCGGATTTCTTTGACTACATGAGTTTGCCCATAAAATTGCCACTTTGAGTATTAGATTTAAAACTTAGTGGAGCATGCATTTTTAGAAGGCTTTTACATGTTTTGATACATGCATTCTTTTGAAAAATCGCCACCAATTTAAATGAAGAAGCTAAGTTATTAAAAACGGGAAATTTGGGTTCATGTATTTGAAATACATGCAATGGCTACAAAAATTGCCATCTTCAATGAACTAACATTTTGGACTTTTAAAACAAGTTTATTTAAAACATGCAATGAGGTCCAATATCACCACTTTGCATTAAGTTAGTGGGAACAAGTTATTCTTTAATCAACTACATAGGCATTTGGGTCCAAAATTGCCACTTTAGCTTGATATGGGTGAAGAATTCATTTTAAATTTACATTTACATGTTATTATGACATGCAAATGTATTTCAAAAGCCCCCATAAATGGTGATTTAAAAATACATATGTATTTGATTATTAATAATGAACTTCTAATACATTAACATATGTAATCGCATTTAAAAAACACACTTTTAATGATGCTGGGACTTACAATTTGTTGGGAGTGGGTTTTCATGAAGTATTTTGCATGTGGATATATGTAATATGTAATAAAAATCACTCTTTTATTCATTTAAGTTATCTCTTGTATTTATATTTAATATTCAACTATAGTTTTTAAAAAGTAACATGAAAAATAGTCTTGAAATATGCTATTTTCATAAAACATAAAAAACTATGGTCAAATCAACTCATAATGAGTTGAAATTTTAAAATGGACATCAAAATCCACTTTAAATATTAAATATTATTTTATATCATGCAATTGCCAATAAAAAACCCACTTTTATGAGGTTTTAATAAAAATATGTACTTGAGCTGAAAAACCCCACTTTTTCCCTCATAACTTGAGCTATACTACTCAGAATCAGACCTAATTTAGTTCGAATCGAGCAGAACTCTGAGGGCCATTCATTTAAGGGAAAAACAAGACCAACAACTATTTACAACATTAAGAAAAGAAAGGACGTGAAAGTTCACCAATAACTGCGTGTTCGCAGTGCAAGAAGGAAAACTCTTACTAGTAATCAATTGGGGATAATCTCGACAGAAAACCTTAAAAAGAAAACATGGACAAGCCTACACAAAGTGCAATTTAGAGATAATAAATTATTTTCATGATACTGCATCAATGCATTAAAACAAAGAGGATACGCCTACGAATCCATGAGAAAACTGCGTAGAGTTGCCTCAATTTTGTGATGTCAGCAAGGACAAGACTAATTCTGGGTTGCAAGTATTCATCAGGTTTAGAGGCCAAATTAAGGACGTTATTATTGCTGGAGACACAGATCCAGGAACATTCACTACTACAAAAATCTATTTTTGAGCAATCCATGGATGACTATTAGTATTAAAGATTGAACATCAATTACAAAATTAATGCTGGTCAATTTGAGAGCCTTTTACCACTTTTGGAAGGTCGGCATGGGTTAGAAAATTCTCTGACCCAAATCTGGAATATTTTGGTATGTTATTTACATATTGTTTGATAGAAATGTCCAATTCATGGTTCTGAAAATTCTAGGCTGAAGTAAGGGTTTCGATTGAATATTCTAAAGTTCAGGAGTAATCTGAAATCCATATTGTCTACCTGCAAAAATCAGATTTGAAATTTAACTAGAATTATGGGTTTGTCATGAACATATTTATATGCAAATATATTTCCAGATTAATGTCCTAGTTTGTAAAAGTTTTTGTTAACAAATTTGGCCAGTTTGCATAAATTATTGTGTGTTTTTACATTTGTAACCCCTCCAATTCATGGAAAATTGATTTGTAACAAACCATAAATAATAATCATGGGTGCTAAAAATAGTAGACAAACTAACAAATAACTACTACATGCATTCTAACGATACACTTACAAAGCTAAATATATGGGAATGATCAAGTCACTTAACATCCTTTGAAACTTTCTGAATTGATGAGGAGATATTTTCCACATGAAGTCAAATTATGATATTGCTATTAGGATTCACATGTGTAGTTTGAATCTAAGTCAGAGGATTTGCCGAATTTCATCCGTGAAGTTCAAATTTTAGCGAATTTTTACCCTTTCCAAATTTCATCCGAATTTTATGATATTTAATAGAATACTATTATTTATAATAATATTATTTTATTTTGATATGATGATGACTTATTTTGCTTAATTATTTAGCAATGTCAAACTATATAATGTCAACTTATTTAGCTTATTTTCCGAATTTTTATGCTTGCCGAATTTCATCTAAATTTAATAATTGATGGATTCGAATTTGAAATCAAACCTTGTGACTTAGGTTTGAATCAAACTCATTGATCCATATTTAATGAGTAGTGTTTCAAGAACCAATCTCTCATGAGAATGAATGGTCCACTTAGTCATTGCATTTAGGTAATGGTCATAGAGGTGAAGCATCGAACCTACAATGGAGGTTACTTATCCCAAAATTACAACTCAAGAACATTTAACCATAGAGTTCCCTCCTAGTCTAAGTTGCTAGTTTGGATTTGGATGTGAGTTCGAAACCCATCCATTTTTTTTTGGGTTGGGTTCGATTTCGTTTTGGGTTTGTCCGTACAAATTCTTTTTTAATATATATATGTAAAACATGCTACAACGAATAAGGTCATACACCACAATGCTAATATTAAAGCGACTTATCTGATATATTAATGGTTTAGTTCAATGAGATAACAAAATGCCAAAACATACCACCAAAACAATGTTCGGCTTAGAAACAATGACATCAATACTAATAATCATTCATGAGTGATCAAATATCATAAAAAATCATTATCATTCAGCTGTTGCATATTAGAAGCACAAATAATGACACTAGCATCAATTCTAGCAGCCTTAGGCCCAACCTCAACTTTAATAAGTAGCTTACAATCACCATCATCAATTGCAAGTGGGCTTTTAACTCTGCTGACTCTTGTCCAATATACCAATGCTTTGCCTCCCCTTTTTTCTAAGTATTTCCTTTTGTGTTGTTTTCTCATGTTTGAATGCACAAAGACCAAGTTATTTGCCTTCTTGGAGATTAGTGTGTTGTGTTTTATTGAGTGTATGAAGGAGTATGTGCTCCAGTTTCTCTCAAATCATGATGAACTAGCAAGTTAGCAACCTATCAAGATTTACAATTTCGAAATTACAGAGTTCAAAGTTTTGAATAATAGTTTTAAAATATCAATTCAATATTCACCAACAAGAATTTAGAAATTATAATCTTAGGAGTAAAGAACTTGTGATAAATTTTGACGACAGTGAGTTGGAGGTCCTGGTACATTTGTCTATGGAAGTACCACCATTTATGAGCATCAACATTGTTCTTGTCTTCAAGAGCTTCAAGACCACAATCATCGGTTCTGCTGAAACTCATGAATTCAAACCACTCTGTAGGTCGTTGGTGTTGAGGAAAGAGCTTTTAAAGGGCTGCCTCTTACCCTTGAGCAACTTCAGGATCTCTGTATGGGGAAACTCTAGGGGCACTCCCCCTGATGACTGATTTATTGTAGAACCTAGGGCTCAATGCGAAGGCAAGTAGATGCAAATGGGTAGTCATTTTGTTCCATTTGTCTACCATGTTTACTTGTAGTTCCTTGAAAAACTTTTCATTAGGTTATTCCTCTCTCATTTATGATATTTCTAATATCCTCAATCATGGAGTCAATGCCATTGTATACCTTACCCAAGCAAGGCCTATCCATGTTAGTGTGTTAGATCATGCTCAATATAGGCTCAGTAAACTTTCGAAGGTACTCAACATGATCCCACCAAGAGTCATATAGTATCAATGCCTTAATGGAAGCTACATTGGCACTATTAGAGTGCCTCCCTATGCTCCAATTAGAACTGATTACCATTCTAGACAATGCCTCTTTAACCTTGACAAAGTGTATCGAGACAATAGTGTTGGAGCCAAAGCAAGCCTCGACAAACTATTTTAAGATCAAAACAATAATAATTTAAACTCAAGATTAAAATTAAAATTAAAAAACATAGAAACATTACTAAACTGAAGTGACTAGATCTCTAAGACTAAAACATGTCTAAATTTTAAACAATTGAATTTACCTTCAAGAGCTCCAATTTCGAGAATTGTCTAAGTATGGGCTGCATCATATGGTGGCTCATGATGAACATTTGGATCTCTTGTGCATCTTCATACACTTTTTTAATCCACTCAATCTCAGTGTCAATTTTTTGCAGCATTATGTTGAATTATTGTACAACACAAGGTGTCCAAAAATGTGTTCGAAGCACTACTCAACCAATAAACTGACAACCCTACAATTCTTGGCATTTTTTGTTTTACCTGAACAATATTCTAAGGGCCAACTTGCTTAATGGCTTGGATGAGAATGTTTGCAATGAAAGGACCCTTCTTCACCTCTCCTTCACAATCCATGACTTTTAGAAACATTGCACCTCTGGTGGACACTGCAATAACATTGACCAAAGGATGATTTCTGGCATCTTTCCATCTATTGGATACTATGGTTACATCTCTTTTGATTCATGAATCCTTGATGGGCTGCATGGAAGCCTCTACATTGGTTACCTCTCTATCCAATAAAGTGGTGCGTACCTTCTCATAACTAGGGCCCTTTTGAAGTGGTAATTTCCAGTGGTAGAAGCACTTGCAGCCATTCTTTGATTCTATAAATAACACACAACAATAAAAACAAAAAAGAAAAGAAAAAACTAAACTAAAGAGCACATTTCATTTTGACATTTTGTTAAAAACATGTAAGAAAGACTTCTAAAAACAAGCAAATATTAAATAAATCCTCTATAGTTGTTATTACAATGAAAAGCGATTGTTATTGAATTTTATTGTGAGTTTCTAATACAATAAGGATGATGTTCTGCAACTTAACATTCTTGCTGCCTATAACGTCTTTCATGTAGACTCTTGCTGTGTTGAAGAATGGTCAGCTCTGTTTAAAAAGAATTAGCTGTTGTGAACGATTAAAAACATCCTGGTCATGTCATGTATTACTAATGCCTTGTATAACAAACATCCAGGTCACTTTTGGGTTTTGATTTTGCAAAAAACAAATATTGAAAACTTTTTTTGTTTACTAAAGTCAACACTTGATTGACATTCCCCAAATTTGCCCAAAGTTGTTGCAAATTCTCTCAGGGCTCATGCTGGAGTTAGGAAAGTTGTCCAAATTTATTAGAAATTCATGCAGGGTCCTGTTAGCATAATTTTGCATGGATGTCTCAGTCAAAAAACGAATTTGGAATGAATTCGAATTGATCTCAAATTTGGAGTGAACCACATCTCAACTTTGGGGTTCTAGAAGGCAAATGTGGTAACTTAGCTCCTTGGTTATGCCCTCTTAGCTTGCTACCCCATTTATGGATCCTTCAGCAAGAACTTTTCCTTATGAACCACATTGCAGAGTTCCTTTAGCTCATCAATTGATAAGTAGGAGATATTTTCAACTCAAGTCAAATTATGATATTGGTATCAGGATTCAATAGTGTAGTTTCGAAGTCAAACTCATTGACAAGACCCCATTTCTCATGAGAATCAATGGCCTATTTAGCACTCATTGTATCTAGGTGATGCTCACAATTGTGAATTATGTGCCTACTTGGGAGGTGACCCATCCCACTTTATTCCAAATCAAGCATGCTTATTCACACAGTTTCCCTTAAGGTTAACTCCACTTAACCTGCTACCCCATTTGTAATATCATGATCTGACCTACTGTGGAAAACATCTTTTATATAGCAATTGATATTTAAAGGGGCTCTACACTGTGGTTAATGAGGGACAACACTTGCTAAAGATTTTGTAAATGAGGTAGTTAACTAAGTGGGCTTAACCTTGGAGGAAACTTCATGGTTAAGTGCACTTGATTTGGATTATACTGAAATGGGTGACCTCCTAGGAAGGCCCAATGCTTCACCGTTGTGAGAATCACCTAGATGCAATGAGTGGTAAATGGTTGATTTATTCTCATGAGAGATGGGTTCTTGTGAAAGTACTTATGAAACACGAGTCAATGAGTTTGACTCAAAAACTACACTAGTGAATCTTGATAGCAATATCATAACTCCATGAAGTGTTTGGCATCTGTACTTTTTGCTCCATTTGCAAAGCTCATGCATGTTTAGTACATTTTTTGTGGTATGGATAGCTGATTGAACAATTATCAATCACACTAGCAATTCAGAATACACAAACAGACTAAGGAGCATAATGTTGCTTCTAATCAAGCTTAAGTTTCATTAGTTTTCAAAAATGGAGACATGACAACTATAACAAACGCCCTTCACAGTTATACTCACTTCTACTGAAATTATGAAATTATGACATAAACTGGGCTACATGAACATTCTTTGAACATAAAATCTCCAACTAAACTCTCTAAACTAATCAACTTGCTTTTATGAACTCCATGCTGTCCCCTTTTCACAGGATTAAATTTAATGATAATATCATAATAAATAAGTATTAATAATAAAATTTAAATATAACTATAGGTATAATGAAATATAAATGCTTATAATCATAGTTAAATGATAAAACGGAATTATAACCACAATTTTGGAAAAGTCTCTAAAAGATAAAATCACAAAATAAATCATGGTCAAAGTATTTACCATATAAAGAGAGCATACCATATACATACATCCATGGATTACATTATTGGAAGATACTAAAATATTAATAATGTGTGCGAATGGTTGTTGTCAAAGATCATTCCATATGGAGTTTTAATATTTAAGGCAGTGCCTATTTGGAAGATTTTACTAAACCTAATTTATATTCTTTCCATGGCTGGTCAACATGCCACATCACCACAAAAGAAGAGTCAGACAAATATACCTAAGTGACAATTAATATCTAAAATGCAAAACAAGTTTATAAGGTGTGTTCAGGTAAGAAGTGGGAGGAAGGGGATACAAGGAATATATGTGTAGTATAAGTAATATCACTAATAAAAACCGACAGTAACCTAGGAATTTGTAACCACAGGCTGCGATGATTGTGAGGCAAGTCCTGTTAAATCTCATCAGGCACGATTAGTATTGGTTACAAAGAGTAACAAACATGAAGTAGTTTGGAATCTGTGCTCGTAATGTGGCTTATCAATCTTCCAACAAGATAAGGGGGAATTGATTATCCATCAAACTGGGGAGAAGTATTGTTAACTTTGAATAATAGAAATCAGACAAATCCTATAGATGTCTACTGACGTATATGAAGCTGCCAATATATAGGATCACTGACATGTTTTTGTTCTTCCTGAACATGTATGTGATGGACAACTGATCAGTGATGCGATGGGGAAATGGAGCCAAGAAAGCATCGTAGATAAAACTTAGCATCATTAACAGTAGAATAACAAATGAAATAATATTGGAACTTTCACTATGCCATTCATAGATCGAACACTTCCTTCCACTTGAGCCATCCATTATTCGTTGAAACAAACACAACAAACAAACATAAAGTTTTGAAGCCATTTGAGAATAATGGCAATTTGTATGATCTGTTGAAGAATCAAAAGGCGGCAATTCGTTTACTGAAAGCTGCAATTTGTCATGAAAGCCAAGATTTATTAATGGAAATGAGAATTTGTGATTAAGGAAGTGATAAAGATTTTTGAAGAATCATGTACTTTTGGAAGGTTATCCTCCTCCATGAGTGATGTATCTCTCCAGCAGTATAATGTTCTAAAAGGAGAATTATTTGATGCATTAACAATGGGAAAAGACGCTCAATAAATAAGTCTACAATGTTTACAAAATAAGTGTGTTTCTAAAAAGAAACTGCAAATAAGTTCAGAGATGATTTTATCACCTAAAATTACAATGAAGTACATTATTGAGCATTAAATAAATAATAAAACATTATTTTAATACCCTCCCTTAATGCTCAATCTATCAACAATACCAATAAAGCTCTTGAATTTTACAAACTTATCTGGATTGAGGGACTTGGTGAGGATATCCACTGAATGATCCGTTGTTGGAACATATAACAACTGAATGAATTTGTCTTCAACAAGCCGTCAAACGAAGTGACAATGAGTTTCCACATGCTTGGTTCTTTCATGAAAGTCTGGATTCTTGGCAAGTTTGAGAGCTCCTTGATTATCACAAAACAAAGGAGTCAAACCTGCTTGAGATATTTGCATATCCACAAGCATTCGTCAAAGCTAAACTGCCTGGCAAGCTGCTTTAACAACTCCATGATACTCTGCTTCTGTGAAGGAGAGAGCCACAATCTGCTGCTTCTTACTAGTCCACGTGACTACACCAGATCGCAAACTGAACACATACCCAGATGTTGATTTTCTGTATCAATTGAATTTGCCAAATCTGAATTTTTGTAACCAAGAAGTACATGATCTTGACTTTGAGTGTACTAGAGTCCAAAATTAGAAGTGCCCTTCACATAACGCAGCACATGCTTTCCTGCTACCCAATCATCAGCCTTGAGGGCTAACATGAAGCATAGAATGTAGCTTACTGCAAAACTAAGGTCAGGTCTAATGGCAGCGAAATAGATGAGGCTACCCACTAGTTGGCTGAACAATGAATCATCTAGTACGGGTGAATCGGACTTCGCTGACAACTAAAGCCCTTTTTCCATTGGTGTGGAGGCAGGTTTGCAATCCTGCATTCAAAACTTATCTAGAAGACTTCCAGCATACTTGGATTGGGGGATGAAGATACTGCTCTCTATCAGCAAAAACTCAACACCTACACAATAATGGAAAAGCTTCATATCTGTCATGTCAAATGAGCTAGACTAACTCTGTTCACCAATCAATTGCTCTGAACTGCTAGTAATGAGTAGGTCATCAACATAGACAACAACTAGTGGAATCTCATTACCAACTTTTGTGACATTCAAATTAGGATCAGATGGACATCTCTGATAGCCATGATCTGTGAGGTACTTATCAATCTAGATGTACAAAGCCCAAGGAGCCTGTTTCAGGCCATAGAGTGCTTTTACCAATCCGCACATCATGTGTTCTTGACCAAGAACCTTGAATCCTAGAGGCTGTCATATAGATTTCTTACTTCAACTCACCATCGAAGAAAGCTTTCTTAACATCTATCTGATAAACGTTTCAACCAAACTGGGCTGCTAACGCAAGGACAAGCCGAATGGTACTCATCTTGGTTGTAGGAGCAAAAGTCTCCTCATAGTCAATGCCTTCCTTTTGTGAGAATTCCCTAGCAACGAGATGAGCTTTGTAATTGTCAAGGGTTCCATCAACTTTGATTTTCACCTTATATACCCATTTGCAGCTAATGGGCTTCTTCCCTGAAGGTAGACCAAAAAGTACCTATGGGTGATTCTGAAGACTCAGATATTCGGCTTCCACAACCTTTTCTCACTTAGGTATCCCTTTAGCCTCTGAATATGTTTGAGGCTCATAAACACTGTGAATGTTAGCATGGGAGAAAAATTAACCATATGTTGCTGTTTGCTCTTGTTTCTGGATGATCTACCCTTAATTAGCTCATTATGATGAAGATCACCAATACTCTAGGCCCACCATTTAGTCCAGAGGGTAGAAGAACCAACATCACATGTAGGAGCTAGAACTGTTAGAGGATCTGGAACAAGTTCAATTGGTTGAAATTACCATCATCCGGAGGAAACTCAGGTTGAGCATCTTCAAACTCTGAATCTACACCATCGCTCCCATCAAGTATACTTATCACCAGACAAACACCCAAATCAGAAGCCTTCAAAGGCTAATCCTTAGAATTTTACGCAAATGAGGATGGGTGAAAAGGTCCACGAGTTTCATCAAAGAGATCCCTACTGAAGACAAGATGATCAATGTCTACATCTATCAATTAGTAAGCATTATAGTTTTCACTATACCCTGTGAACATAAGATTTTGAATCTTGGAATCCAACTTGGAGCACTGGGCATCTGGAATCCATACAAAAGCTAAAGAGCCAAAGATTTTGAGATGACATCCTAGGTTTGCAACTAGTCCAAACTTCTTCATGAGTCTTTCCCTTAACAACCTGTGTAGGGGACCTATTAAGGAGATAGATTGCAGTGAAAACAACTTCAGTCCAAAACTTATTAGGAACACTCCTGTGTTGTAACAAATAATGAGCCATCTCAACAATAGTACGATTGTGCCACTCTACACCACCATTTTGCCAAGGAGTGTGGGGTGTGGTTAACGAATGTTCTATACCATGTGTATCATAGAAGTTGGAGAATTAAATAGAACAAAATTCCCCCCCGTTATCTGATCTAAGAGTCAATATACAAAAAGTAGACCTTTTTTCTACCAAAGCCTTAAACTTTTAAAATACAATAAAAACATTTGGTTTCTGTCAAAGGAAGTATACCCACACTTTACAACTGAAATCATCAACAGAAAGAAAGAAGTACCAACAACTAGTAACAAAAGGTGTACGCATTGGCCCACAAACATCAACACGAACCAATTGAAGTACCTTATAGGCTTGCCATTTGTCACCATCCGTGAGCAGTTTTATGTGTTGCTTCCCAGTGTGACAAGCTTCACAAACACCATGATGTTGAGTTAGGATCTCAGGTAGACCAGCTACAAGTCCCTCCTGAGCCAACTGAGAGAGAGAGTGCACATTTAAGTGCCCATACCGCTGATGCCAAAGATTGGTGATGGAAGAACTTATGGCTGCCATGGCTAACTCTAGAGAATCACCAATATCCACATGTCGGAAAAGACCATGATCCTCAAAGATAACAACTACAATAGTGCACATCCCTTGATCAACAATCGAACACTTGTGTGAGTTGAACTCAACATCCAATTGAGAAGAGTTTTTCATGATTTGATTGACTAAGATAAGGTTTAGTTACATGCCAGGAACATAATACACATTGAGAAATATGAGATCGCTCCCACCAGAATGTACCTCAAAATTGCCCTTATTGAAAACTGTGCATTCTTCTCCTCCAAAAACAATTGAGTCAATGAATGTGGAAAAGTTTGGGAACCAATCATGTTGATGAGTAGAGTGGTGTGAAAAACCTAAGTCAGCGTACTAGATAGGAGACTTCACATGATCTGCAAATCTTTTATCCTTGAAGTTATAAAAGGCCGATGCTTTCTGCTTAGTGTGCTCCGCTACATGCACTTTTGCCTGAGACACTCTCTACTTCTTCTCTTAAGAAGCCAATCGCTGACAACAATGCTTCTTCATGTGACTGTATTTATAATAGAAATTACACTGTATGTTCTTTTTCTTAGAACTGTCATAAGGTTTACTTGAGCCTTTTTATTGTGAAGGTTGACCTTTCCCTTTGTTTTTGGGGCTGCAAAAACTTGCTCTATATAAGATGAGGAACAATCGGTACCAAATTGTTGTTTCTAATGGTCCTCTAGCAAAATCTTGGTATAAAGGTCTTGAAACTTCAGATCAACATTTGTGGAGGTAATGTTGAGAGCTTTAAGAAAATGTTCATAGGACCTCAGAAGGCTTTTCAAGTTAATAATCACCATGTCTTCTTCCTTCATCTTCTAATCAATTGCCTCCAACTGATCAAAAATGTCCTTGATCTTCGTCAGATGCTCTTGAAAGGACATTCTCTCAACCATCATGATGGAGAAAAGTTGATTCTTTAAAAATAATGCACGACTTTTACCAAAGGTTTCATGCAAAGCCTTTAGATGTTCCCAAATCTCAACAATTGATTTTCCAAACGGAACCTGTGGAAGTTGATCATGTGTAATAGAAAGTTTAATGAGCGCAATAGCTTCATGATTCTATGCATCAAACTTTTCCTAATATTGATCCATTGTGGCTAGACCCTGAATGATGCTCAAGATGATCTGATCAAGGTAGAGATATTCAAAAATGGTCATCATTCACTACTTCCAAGTGTTATAATTTCTGCTATTGAAATGCTAACTGCCTTTTAGCACAATGTTGGTCAATGAAGCCATCTTCACGTTTTTCGAGACACAAAACAAGGTACTATGAAGATGCTGATTGTGCAAAATTCTATGCAAGAATTTGAATGCACTAAGATAGGTACAAATTCCAATACAAATCCTTTGGCACAAAAATCAAGACAGATTTCAAGACAAAATTGTCGAAGGCCCCAAAAAATTTGACGAAGACCCAAAATAGATCTTTAAAAACCCAGAAAGAAGCAGAAATCAGAATTTTTCTTTTGACGACATAGAAGTTGAGGTACTAAAAATGAGGTACCCAAATTTTTTTGAGACCAACCCAATTGAGCTCTTGAAATCAAGAATCTACAATTAATTTTTTTTTCCAACTTGAACTGAAGGGTCGAAACCCTAGTAAAAAAATTTGTGGATAAATAGGCAATTGTGAAAGCTCAAAAAATTGTAGAAAAACTAGATCTCACATATAATATCACGACCTGAAAGGGAAATGTCGTCAAGGAAGTTTCGTGAAGACTAAGTTGCACAAAAACTAGTCTTCACAAATCACAGGTAAAAATCAAGCACGAGCGATAGAAATCCGTCGGACAGAGAGAACGTAGGAAAACATCTGCAAAATGTGGCCAACATAGAGAAATGAGGCCATGAAAAACCTTGTCTGAAAATCGTGAGCACATAGAGCCAAAAAGGCATGTTCAAATAGAGATAAATCGTGCCAAAAACTACTCTAGAAGATCCACGCCTAAGAAAATAGGATTATGAAAAAATTGCAGGTGAAAACAAAAAACGTGATTCTTCCTTCTCATGATTATTTTTTAAACTTAGAACCCTTCTCACGAGCCAATTTCAAAAATCAGATTTTTTTCCAAGAACATTAAAATATTCATTGGGAATTTTTATTTGAAAAATTTCTTGGAAAAAATAGTATGGCTTTGATACGATATTACACAAGTAATTGGTAACTTATTTGATGTATTAATAGTGAGCAATGACGCTCAATAAATAAGTTTACAATATTTACAAAATAGGCAAGTTTCTAAAAAGAAACTATATATAAGATCAAAGATGATCTTATGTCCTAAAATCACAATAAAGTGCATTATTGAGCATTAAATAAATAATAAAACATTATTTCAATAGGTGTTGTGTATTGAGACAATTAAGTGTAAATCTTAGATATATGAGAACTCATGATTAAATATAATGTGCAGCTTTGAGAACAGGAGTAGGAAGAACAATTTTATAAATGTTCCTTGTTAATGTTAAGTAGGGAGCTGCCTCCCTTAAAAAGATATGTTCTTGATATGTACACTTCATTTGAAGATGATATATATATATATTTGCATTTGATAGTTGTGAATAGGACATTTTGAGTGATTGTGTTACCAGATCAATCGTTCTTGTTTCGGGGCATTCTTAGTGAATATTGAAATAAAAACCAAGTCATTTTTGGTGGAGGAAATTCTTGGTGAATGTCAAGACACAATCCAAGCTTATGCTTGGCTCAGAGCGTTCTTAGTGAATGTTGAGAATGATCCAAGCCATGCTTGGTTGAGGACATTCATAGTGAATATCATGATTCCAAGATTGAAATCTAGAGAGAAATTTTTATCTCTATTGGAGATCATACAACTGTCAAATTTAACAGCAAGAGTGATGTCACATAAGACCGCTCAACTATAAAATTGAGGAGTGGTACACTTCGACCATGAGGTTGTTATTCATAGGTGATCATAATTCCTTTCTATTTAGGTCTACACATTTTTAAGTTAATTTTTAAAATGGTGGACTAAAAGGCAGGACAAAAATAAACCTGCTACTCTCACATGCAAGTGATAGAGGGATACACCTTGATGGGTATCCATAAGGCTTTGAAAGGGATGGAATGTCTTAGTTGGTACTTATTACGATGGATAAACAATGTGGAGGCCTTAGTGGAGTTAGACCAAAACGAGATGGTGAGTAGTTGAGAACCATTCTGTTCTTGGCCCTAAGGCAAGTAGAGCCCTTGCACGTCCTCACCAGAGAACTAGGAACCTGATTTTGGGCTCTTCCTAAGGACTAGGTGGGAACTAGTTGGGGATTAGAATATAATTTCCTTTCATTAGCATACACACACTCACACACACGTGTATGTGAATATTTATATGTATATATCTTTGTATAAAATAAACTAACAATTTCTGTAGATTTTCACATCAAGAAATCAGGCTATAACCAACCTAGGAAGTGGGGACATTACAAACGCTCCTTTAACTTGCTCTTCTCTCTCTAGGACAAAAACTTGTCTTTCTTGCTGAAACATTTGTATTTATGTGTAATAGTTAATTATCAAGAACCTATTTATGCCGGTGAATGGAATTCCTATCATCATTATCACCATAATGTTGTAGTTAAGCACATTACAAGGTCCTTTCAAGAACAAGTGTAAAAACTGTGAACTTGGTTTGATGGCATTGTCCTTGACTTTATTTTGCACTCCTTGCTTGTCATGTCCACTTGGGATTAGGGCTCAACCAATAACAAATACAACATTAAAAGATGATACTGACAAACAAGGAAATACTATATATATAATAATTGTTGAATAAGCCTCTTAAGGGCTAGGATCAACTCAGAAATAGGACAAAAGAAATAAGCAGTAACGGGGATAAAGGCCAACTAAAAAAAGACATAAATAATACATTTATTAATTAAAAGCAGCGATCCTAAGTAAAATAAAATAGGGCCGCATTAGGATGGCAAGGGCAACATAAGGCAAAGAGGGATAGTATCTGCTCTTGGGTTGAGGGTAGAAGGTTGATCAGTTATGGACTCCTCCCTAGGTATACCCCGTCATATGAATGGCAAGGGATACATTACGCCAAGAGGAGTGGTATCAGCTCTTGGGCATAGGTTAGAGGGTAGATGGACTATGGATTCCTCACTAGGTAGACCCCCTAATATGGATGGCAAGAGCTACATGAGACCAAGAGGGATGATATCTACTTAGACCTAGGGTAAAGGATTTTTTGCACCTATTATGTTAGCTCTCCTACGGTTGGACTGCATCATAAAATTAAATACATCTTACATTTACATTAATGTTCCTAATTCTCGACTGGATCGAAGTTTGAAAGGGGAAACAAATTCTTTGGTTCAATATAGTTTTGTGAGTAAAGCTAGTCAATAGTCTGATAGGTGATTTAACCTAGATTCTATGTGCATTTACCTAAGTTTATGTGCAACTTAATTTCAATTAACTTATTTCCATGTGCTGCTATATTCTAGAAATTGATGCAGATAGCCAACAATGAATATCAGCAGCACATTGGTACACTTCCGTAAGTTTTCTTCCATTTGTGCTGAATTATGATTTATCTGTAGTCCATGCGTGACATGTTGAATGTGTTTTAGTTTTGTTCAAAGTGTTGATAACTTGCTATAGATCAAGATAGTTTTCAGGTTGACAATTATACAAGCCCTTGGCAAAAATAACATCATTCATCAGGTTCTTGAATATAGCCAGTTCATTAGTTAGAACTTAGAACTAAGCACTCAGGCATTCTCAGGTTATGAAAGTTTTCTTCTATATATCTTGAAAAAAGTGCTTGGTGATACATAAACATCAAGTTAATCTTGGTATATGGCCCTCAGAGCTGGTCCAGAAATTGTTTATGTTTGGTAGATGATGCTGATTCCTTAAGGCAGGCATGCTGCATTTCCTTTAAGGAGATGGGTTAGGTATGATATTGCCTTGTAAACCAGATCTTGAATCTGTGGGGAGATCCCATCATTGTCTGAAATGATGTGCAATAGAAAGATCTATTTGGAAGTAATGTTTCAGATCTTAGTTATTTATTGTTATTGTCGACATTAGAATGCTGAGTTGATGATATCCTATACTCACTTAAAGAAAATGTTATTTTGCCTTTAAACTTTTGTTTGCATCTAAACGAGTTGCTACTTGGAAGCACTAGTTTATATTAAATTCATTAAAAACTAAACATTTTAGATTGAAGGATATTAATGCATAACTACCTTTTATGTGTTTTTTCATTTTGTGCATATATGGGTGCTTTAGTTGCACATGTTCTTGTTGCAAATTAAAATTGCTTTATATTCAGATTGTTGGAAGCAGATGGTGCTAACTTAGTTTTTCCCATTTATTTGCAGGTTGGTACTGGGTCAGGAAAGGCATTTTATTTGGCAACCACTCCAGAATCATCTGGGCCACCCCCTCCACGGGCACCTCCTCAAATTTCTAACAATGCATCTTTAGCTTCTTCTGCAAGCCTCTCAAAAACATATTCTCTTCGTTCTGCACCTTCACAACAATTATCTGTTGATGATGAGATTGATGATTTTGAGGATGAGGAGGAAGATGACGGATCAATGGAGTACACTTCGAGGCGCCGTTTGAATGACGCTAGTGATCTTCTGCTAGCATTGCCTTCTTTTAAAACAGGTATATGCAAAAGCTGTTTGCTGTTATCTTCCACAATGATCTACAATACTGCCAAGTTCTGGGGGCTTGGGCATTGCGATAATTTTGTCTTGAGATATAAATAAATGTGAGTTAGACCCAAAGCACATGAAGTATGCCATGCAGTTATGTTGGAAGTAGTTTTGGTTCCCTGACATGTTGTGATGCTACTGCTTGATTATAACTTTGAAGAATATTCTTTTCAAATTTATTCCCATTACCCCACATCATTCCATCAGTATTTTCAAAGTAAGCCGATGAATATTCAGTCATAATTTCAGTCACTCATAATTTTTGTTAGGGCAAATTAAGGCTATGAATATTTAGTCATGCTTGCGCACTTTCTCATGAATTTTGGTCTAATATTGTCCGCAATGCAGGTTTATTGGATGATGATCTTCGGGAAACTGCTTATGAAGTCTTATTAGCCGCTGCTGGTGCCTCTGGGTAAGTATTATCCATGTTTCATTCTTAGATAGATATACTATGGTTAAGGTATAAAAATATGGCGATAATCAATTTATCATGATTGAGTGCTAAATTTGTTTTTCTTGTGAAATTAATTTGTGTAACATGAAGTGAATTTCTTGTAGTGGTCTTATACTACCTACCAAGGAAAAGAAGAAGGAGAAGAAATCTAAATTAATGAGGAAGCTTACTCGTAGCAAGGGCGAGAAAACTCAGCCTCAACCTCAAGAAGCACTAGGATTGTCTGGGTTACTAGATATTATGCGTATACAGATGGAGGCAAGTTCCTTGCACCAATTTACTGGTTGGGTTCTGTAATTATCCTTAGTTATCCTTGCGGTTTAAATATTATAACTCTTGGATTTTTTTAGTTCAGCTTTACTAAAGGATTGGTAATATTCATAAAGCCTATCAAATGAGCTTTCAATTATTGCTACAGTTTATTCAATTACAGGCACAATAAAGAATTCTATACAGAATTTCTTACAGGAATGAAAAATATAGTCTGAGATCTCCAAACACTTAAGACCACCATGCATTTCTATATGGATATATTTTTATAATTAATACATTTAAAATGTATCTCTGCAATTGCTTTCCATAATTGAGAAGTTCTGGGAAAATGGCTGTTTCCTCTTGTATTTATGCCATTTTATGAAGCTATACGTGGTAAAATTCTTAGAAAACATATTTATCTCTTGGTAATCATGGAGAGTTTTCTGAAATCTTGTGAACATTATTTAGTATAAAATAATATAAGATAAGATAATAATATTAATGTCCAATGAAAAACCACAAAGGGTTTATGGGACTGAGCATATAAGGGGAAGGTAAATTAATTTAGAGATGACACATAAAGGGGCAAAACATATCCTCATTGACTCTAAATTCCTCTTTCTAGTTCCTTCCCAAAATTTTAATGATTGATCTATAGGTAGCTGAAAAATGTTGTGCCACAAAGTGACAATGAAGATCTCTGTCCTGTTTTATAAGTTCAGTCTCCTTGTTCGTTTATTCAAGTTCCCCTTGTTCATTTTTTGAATATATTCCAGTGTAACACTGGTACTAGGGTACATCGGGACGCGGGGATGCCAGGATGAGTTTCTAGGATGAGGGGACAAAGGGCCTCAACTTCAGGACAGCAGGGGGATGGTGGTGGGGCAGGGGGTTGTTTTATCCTATACATGTAGAAAGTGAAATGCTAGTTATGAAATGTTTTCGTGTGCCATAACAAATTGAAATACCTGAACATAGGAAAATTGCAATTGTAACTAGAACCATTGAAATTTAACTTAGTAACATAGTTTATATACCTAATAGTAACATTCAAAAATCAAAAATCAAATAGAAATTCAAGTACCCATCCTGGCTGCAGCGTGGTTGTAGAATGGCGGAGGTGGGAGTACTTAGGTACTCCTAGTACCCGTTATCCGGTGGGGGATGTCTTTGGGACAAGTACTTCGAGTTTTTGGGAAGGGTGCGAGTCCCTGTGTTTCACTGGTATATTCATTCATTTATTAATTCTATTGTTGTTTATGAATATAATATAATCACTTATTAATATTATTGTTGTTTATGGTTTAATAATTATACCATTTTACTATATTCAAGATGAAATAAAGATTGAGAAAGCATAAGGAAAAATAGATAAAGCTGCAGACCTAAAGTGAATAAATATTGAATAGATTGAGGGAGGTGGGGAGATAGAAGAGAAGGAAACTATATATGTTATACATTAAATTATATGAATCAGTAGCAACTGTACCATATGCAACTGAAACAGTATTAATGCATGTACTGTATTATAACATATAAAGAGATAAAAGATCATAAAACTAAAAGGAAAAAAAAAATTAGTAAATTAAAAAGTCTAACAAGATAAAAATAACATATTATAAAGAGCTATATAATGAGTAGTAATATAATATGTAAAATAAATTTACTGTTAATAATTGGTAGCTTTAGTTGGATAAACTATAGTGCAAATATATATATATATATATATATATATATATATATATATATATATATATATATATATATATAAGTTTGAAATATAATATATATTAATATATTAAATATATGAGATATTTATTTGTCATTATATTAATTACATTCCAATGATAGACATGTCCCGTGAAGAGACGTTTATCCATACTTTATCCTATATTAGAGAGATGGCTGTCATTTGTAAAGTACATACCAAATACAATGGCAGTACTATTACATTTGCAGCAGATCAGGAAAACTCAACATGGTATTAGAGCCTAGTTGAGCTGCAAAATGTAAGAAAAGATATCGTATGGAGCCCAAAGGGAATCCAAATATCGTCACTGCTAGAGATGGAATATCAATATTGCTCTTATATGATTGGAGTGTGCAGATTAGATCTTTGGAAATCATGGCTGGCTACGAAATATGTTAACTTGGCATATTGTGATTAAAGCGTTGGATGAGGTTGTGTTAGCTCTATGTGCTGCGTATATGTAGAGACGGGTTGGGTTTTCTTTCTGCTCAATCCAATGAGCATGTGTGTATACCAAATCAAATGAATTTCACACAGGTTTCAAATTTGCAGATCAGGCTTGATGAAACACAACTTAGATCAGGTGCTTGCTAAATGATTGTGTTGTTGAGTAATGTGATAAAGACAAGCATTGTGGGCACGAGTCTATATTGATTCCACACTTTTTTTGCAATGAGACTGCTATTGAGATATGAAGATAGATTGTTTGTCCAAATGCGTGTGTTAAAGGATTTTCTTGTGTGTGCAATTTGTATTAGGGCTTCTGGTTGTAATAGTAAGCTTTGCGAGCTTGGTGAGATTGTACACCATGAGCATCTTGTTTAGTGATAAGGACCTCTACAGGCATTTCCATTCCTCAATCTTTAAAGTTGCTCAGGAGTGGCCAATATGTGGAAAGAATATCAACCAAGTAAGATCGGGTGTAGTTCAACAGTTAAGTACATCTTGAATAGCATCGTCAAGGAAGCTTTAAGAATATAATGAGAGGGTTGTGAAGAAAGATAATGAGTATTGTGTAACCGGTGGGTTTGACTATAATATATCAATATGGTGGTTAAAACGAGCGAGTTTATGATTGAATCTCCATGAATATTTCAGATTGGACCGTTATAGTAAAATTAGATGTCCATTATCACAATTCATTATATCTTGGCTATTGTACATGAGTAAATCTCATTTCATATCGTGATTGGAACTAGAAATAGCATTGAAGTAGTTTTTGCATCAAACTTCTCAACTATAAGGCCCAGAAGATCAAACATTTTATATGATCGATATGAATCACTATGTTGACCGATCAAATGAAAATGGATCAAATTATGGGTGCTTGCGATGTGTCCCTGTGAGAATAAAATGGATTATGAATTTTGCAAGTTGGTAAGTGGAGGTTGAGGAGATGCCCGAGTTGACAACGACAGATGAAGGTTTAACACACGGTGCCCAAATCCCTTTGTTATTTTCATTGAATCACATACGAATAAAATAATATAGAAAATTTAAATATTTCATGTAGAGGAAGTTCTTAGTTTAAGTATCTCATTACGCTTGTGACTGTAAAGGTGGATTTGTGCAATTAATGAGTTTTGAATAAAAGTATTTGTAGATACTGACATCATGGAAGATTGTTGGAATTAGAGGTCGAATGGGTGATAATGGAGGACAAACATGTAATACCAAGTGTATGAATGGGACATTCCTACATATATCTGAGAAAATTAATGGATAGTAGCAATCTTCCTATATTATTCCATGACTCTATGGGTAATAAACAATTGCAATGGAAAATGATGTGGAAATAGGAGGTTAATATCTCTACAGTTAGAAACCTTATGGGTTGGAGATACAATAAGAAATGCAGACCATATATCTAGTTAGTGGATGGTATAGTCAAAGCGATAAATATTGATGAAGGATGAAAATTTTGCGTTATATTTCCTATATGGGCTCCCCTTATGAAAGGAAATATTTGAATCACAAGGACAAAAGCATATGGAATTCAGATTCAAAGGGAGTTTGGCATCTTCAAGAGGTCTAAATGTCGATGAATTCGAGCTTCAGAGGGAGCAGATGGGTTTAGTTAACTTGTGACAATCTCGATCATAGTGATTGAGAGAGAGTTTCACTTTTGAAGGTGAAACACTTATGAGGTAAACTTGATTTAATTGATTATTATACTAATGATAGATCATATAAATGCCATATGGGCCTTGTGTAAATCATGAGGAAGTGATGACTTAAAAATGATTATCACTTGTATTTGTTAATGTTATTGGAAGATGACAATCTTACAATAACTTAATCTTCTATCATGATAGACATCGTGTGATGGCTGGAACAAATTATGATAGATGATTTCTAGCATGGTGGATTCAATTCCTTAATTAGACCATGACTTTCTAGATTGTGATAGACATCGTGTGATGGCTGAAAGCGATCACATTAGATTATGAATGTTTCTATGGTAAGTATACATTACCTTCGAACAATTTTGAGTTATGGTGAATATCATGAGACTTGATATTCTTGATCAGACCATATCTTTGATATCATATTGAGATGATATCTAAAACTAGGTATCATGTGTTAGGTCATTCCTCATATCACATGTCAGGTGATATGTAAAACTAGGTATGACGTGTTAGGTGATTTCTCATATCACGTGTTAGGTGATATGTAAAACTAGGTATCACGTGTTAGGTGATATGTAAAACTAAGTATCACGTGTTAGGTGATTCCCCATATCACGTGTTAGGTGATATGTAAAACTAGGTATCACTTGTTAGGTGATTCCTCATATCACGTGTTAGGTGATATGTTAAACTAGGTATTATATATTAGATGATACTTCATATCATGTGTCATATGATTACAAGATATGTAATATGATTATACCATTTATCTTCCCTAGCGAAGAGGGAGTGTTGATGTTTGTAGCATCTTTCAAATATCAAGTTCGTTGACATTTGCCAAATGAGTTGGCATTCAATAAACCAGGAAGTCAAATGAGTTGACATTAGAAACCATTATTTACATTGAGGTAATATGTTATTCATATTATCCTCTCTAAGTTAGGAGCGAGTGTTAATAATTGGTAGCTTTAGTTGGATAAACTATAGTGCAAATATATATATATATTTATATATATTATATATATAAGTGTGAGCTATAGTATATGTATTAATATATTAAATATATGAGATATTTATTTGTCATTATATTAGACATGTCCCGTGAAGAGACATGTATATCCATACTTTATCCTATATTAGAGAGATGGCTGCCATTTGTAAAGTACATACCAAATACGATGGAACTACTATTACATTTGCAGCAGATCAGGAAAACTCAACAGTTACGACAAAATAGAAAAGAAAAAGAGTCTATGAGTTTTAAAAATGCCTAGTATATATATATATATATATATATAGAGAGAGAGAGAGAGAGAGAGAGAGAGATCTAATGAGTTGTAATATAACAAGCAAAGAATATGACCAAAAACGAGAGTAAAAGAGAGGATATAAGTTATTTAAAAGCCTAAAAAATAAAGAATTTTAAATATATTAATATATAGATGATAGAAAATTAAGACAAAACATATTTTATATATATATATATATATATATATATAGAGAGAGAGAGAGAGAGAGAGAGAGAGAGAGAGAGAGAGAGAGAGATCTAATGAGTTGTAATATAATAAGCAAAGAATATGACCAAAAAAAAAGTAAAAGAGAGGATATAAGTTATTTAAAAGCTTAAAAAATAAAGAATTTTAAATATATTAATATATAGATGATAGAAAATTAAGACAACATATTTGAGAGAAAGTTACGATAAAATAAATCTAGATATGTGATCATGTGTATATATACACATATATATGAGTCCACATACATACATAAATACATATATACATGTGTATATATAAATATATATACACAAATACATTATATATAGATATAGATATATATGAATGAATCAAGGCTAGCAAATAGTATAATATAATGAAGACTTGGCTATATAGTACTATAGTATATTATAAAAACACTAAAATTTTTTAAAACTAAATATAATAATGTCTAGAATATAAATTAAAAATAATGATGTAAATATATATAACTATGCTAGAAAATAATGCAAACTACTATGAGGAAAAAAACGAGAATGAGAAAAAGAAAGAGGAAAGAGCGAGTGATAATATAATAAATACTTGGTTATATAATACTATAGTATATTATATTAAAAAACCAAAATATCTTAAATTTAAATTTAATAATGCCTAGAATATAAATTATAAATTAACGATGTAAATAAATATAACTATGGTAGAAAATAATGAAAATTACCATGAGGAAAAAACGAGAACAAGAAAAAGAAAGAGGAAAGAGTGAGAGTGTGTGTGTGTGTGTGAGAGAGAGAGAGAGAGAGAGAGAGAGAGAGAGAGAGAGAGAGAGAGAGAGAGCACCAAGGTGAAAGCCAGGGAATGACCCAAAAAACAAGTAGGAAGAAAGAAAGAAACTGAAAGGGAATGCAAGAGGAGGGGAGAGGAAAAGGAAAAGGATAGATAGAGAGGCGAAGGTGTGGGGAGGACTACTGGAGAGAAGGACACGAGCAAAGAAGAAGATTAATTGAGATAGGATAAAAGAGGAGGCCACAAAGTGCTAACATTCCAAACATCATCATGATTTAGGTTGGTTGGGTGATTCAAGATTTCTATGGCTTCCAACAGTTTTTCTTTTGAAGAAGTTGTCTTCCTTGCACAAGACCTGTGTGTTCTCAGGACAAATATGATGCTTGGTAGAAGATGAGTGGTCAGCTAGAGCAGATTTGATCATCTGCTCATGTTTGATGTCTGCACTATGTTCTTTAATTCTAGTGCAATTTGAGCCACCAATTTCCCCTATATAGGGTATGCCACAAGAACAAACGATTTTGTAGACCCCAACATCTAGCAATATGTCTATGGTCTTTTAGAGAAGGGATACAATTCTTCACCAAAGAGAAAGACTTGAATGAGCAGCGAAGACCTTTCTTGAGAAGAATCTTGGCAATCTTATGGAAAATGCCTTCAACGAAAGGGATGGAAGCTATAGGAAGGGTCTGAGTTTGGACAAGCTTAAAATTAGAGAGAAATCGAGACTTGGCTTGGTTGAAAGCTCTCAAAATCTGCTTATTAGTGTACCCATTCAGATACTAAACTTGTTCAAGACAGGCTAGCTCTTGACTAATGTTATCTTTGTCACAAATGCAATAGGCTCTCATTGTTAGGGTCTTTAGTATGCCAATTTTTTGGTTAGGGTGGTGATGAGAAGAAGAATGAAGGTAGAGGTCGATGTCCATCGCTTTGCAGAAAACACGACGACCTAGAGAGCTATCTTGTTTCATTTTGAGAAGAATATCAGGGAACGAGAGCTGGTTGTCAGTTTCTAGTTCCTTGGTGATGGAAATGCTATGAGCTATGCTATTTAGGTGCACATGAAATGCTTCAAGGCTCTCAATTCCATGTGGCCAACACCCATTGGTGTCATCTACATAAATTTTCCACCACTTCGGCTTGAGGGGAAGGAGAAGAGGGCCACTTCTTCATAGTGCTCCATGTAAAGGTTGGCAATGATAGGAGAGAGAGGGGAAGCCATAGCCACCCCATCAACTTGCTCATAGATCAAATCTTGGATAGAGAAAAAAGTTGATCTTAGCCAAAGCTCGACAAGAGAGGTAACTTTATCATTAGACTTTCTCTTGACAATCTAAATGGTATTAGGAATGGGGACCTTAGGAAAGGGTAAGACCACATTAAAGCTCACCAAGAGATCCTGGTCCTCCAACCTTTTGTCCTTGATAAAATCAATGAAGTGGGAAGAATCTTTGATGAAGGATTCATACTTGCCCATTAGATGGTTGGTTAATTTAGAAAGGTAAGAGGCCAACTTGTAGGTCGCAGAGCCTATGGATTCAACAATGGGTCTAAGAGGAATGCCTTCTTTGTGGATTTTTGGATAACCATAGATCCTAGGTGTAACCTCTTTCATAGGCAACAAGCGCTTCTTGGTTTCGATGTTGAAGGAGGTCGAGAATACCACTAACTTGACCCTTCTTAAAATCTTGGAGCATGGGTTATGTGACAAGATTTTATAGCTATTGGTGTCTGAGAGAAGGTCAAGCATTTTTGAAATGTAATCAGGCTTGCTCATGAGAACAGTAGCATTTTCTGCTTTGGCAATGACCAGATCACTGTTTCTCATTAGATTGTTGAAGGCCTGAAGTTCAGACTTGAGAATTTTATATTTTGGACGCTTGGTGCGCCTGAGAGTGATGACACAATCTTGCCTAGCTTCTTCAGCAATGTCAGCAGGAATAGTTCAAACCAAAATGAGGAAATTAATATTAGGAATGGTATGAGGAGCAATAGCAATGTTGAGGCCACGTTTTAAAAAATTAAAAGAGAGGGGATCAAGATCAGCAGTGAACATGTTCACCACAAGCTTATTCTCCAGATCCCGAATGGGGGAAGATTAAGAATCTGGTGGATCCCATAAGGTTAATGGCAGAGGAAGATTTAGAGTGAGAAGCTTGATCATGGGGATAAGAGATTGGATGAAATGCAGGGTAGAAAATGTCAGAAAGTGAGGCCAGGACGAAATTCAAAATGAGTTAGATTATCTGGGCTTGCAATCATCCTGATCTATGCACTGCACACCAATAGTTGTCTCAGCTTTTTTCTGCATGCATGACACTAAATTCATCCAGCTAGAGAGGCTATAGAAAACAGAGATTACAAGGTCACACAATTGCTAACCTCCATTGGCAGTTTCATATAGAAATCAAATAGCTCCTCATGGTATTTAAAAATGGCCAACAACTCTGTGTCAAGACTGTTGATATCACCCGTACAAAGCTTTCAACTGAGAATCCACGACAACTTTGGCCATGGGTTGCACCTCAGCACCAGAAGAAGATAGAGGGTTTTAAAAATTGAAAAGCAGGACTTGAAACACCCAGTCTTTGACTTGTTTGTGTGGCATAAGCATCTTCAATTTTGTACGAATTTGAAGCAATGGACACTCAAGAGCAGAAAATGTGAGAGTTATTAAAACCTTTGTGACCCAGCAGTAATTTAACTGATTTTCCAAATTGTCAGAATGGGATACCGTGGAGGACAATAACAATAATAATTGCGATCTGGACCATGATGCAGCAGATGAGATTTTGAAAACACTTTTAACTTAGACTGTTGGCTGACCCATAGGCAAACCAGACTGGTACTTGGATCTGCTGCGAACTCAATGTGGATCCACCTGGCAGCAAGCGAACCCAGTAACATAGCTCATTTGAGAACCTTAGGATCTAAATAACTAAAAATGCTGCATAAACAACTTTCAGAGACAACATCCTTGTAGAATGGGTCTGTAATTTCTGCTCTGATATATGGAGGACAAAGCAAGAGAGAGCCTCGAACCACTGCCACTCTTTTTACATCATTATTGTTCAGAGGACCAAGGAAGAGAAACTTAGACTACCGTCTCCCTCCTCACCCCAATCATCCTTTGTAGAGAGTCTTGTAATACACAACCTGCCCCAGCTTGACTAGGGTTACCCGTCAAAGCTTTATCAAAGTTTTAAGCTTGATAAATCCAACAGGGTTTTCAACCAAGACTGATTATTTTGAATCATCTCTATGTCAATTACCCCATTAATGGGGACATCTGGGCTTCTACAATGTCAGTATTGTGCAATTTTTCTTTCAGTTTTTCTCCTTTCTCTAAGTTTCTTCTCCATTTCCTTTTTTCAAACAACGCTAGAGCTCTTGTGTGGTTGTTGGAGTGGTAATTTGAGTCAAACTGATTAGCCCTTTTTCTAAAGAAAGAAATAAATCTTAGTCAAACAGTGCAGTTGTTATTGTGTTGAAGTGTTTTCTTGTATGTATTGTAAGGATTGAAGGGGTCATCTTGTAGTGTAATAAAAATAATGTTGGTTGATGCTAAAAGATAAACAAATGAATTAAATTATATGCTTGTCAATGAATGATAATATACTAAGAATACTATGTTCAAATAAGATAATCAAAAGTGCTAAAAGTCACAACAAACAAACATGAAGCATCTAAATCCAGAAAATAGGAAGCAATAAAACCAAAGAGGGCAAATGGGTAAAACTAGCCATGTCAGTATACACAATATTCAAGTGATACGAAAAAAATCTACAAATGGAATGGGCCTTCTGGTGGGTATGATGGTTTTCATATAAATGACACGTCTATAATTTTTAGGAGCTTTTTGTAGTAGTTGTGATTTTGTTACTTTATACGGTCTTTAATCATTTCCACGTAGACAATGTTGCCTGAGCATATCTAGTTTGAATCCATTTCTTTCAGATTTCTGAAGCAGTGGATGTGCGAACAAGAGAAGGTTTGATTCATGCTGCTGCAGGTAGAGTTGGCAAGCGGATGGATACTCTTTTGATTCCTTTAGAACTTTTATGCACCACCTCCCAGACCGCTTTTTCTGACAAGAAGTCATACTTACGGTGGCAAAAACGGCAGGTGATAAGCCACTTTGTGCAAGTTTTTATTTCTTTTGAAAATGTGTTCACTTTTTCTGCATATTGGGCAGCATTTGTTTGATACATGTTAACTTTTAACATCAGCTAAATATGCTGGAAGAGGGCCTTCTGAACCACCCCACTGTCAGGCTTGATGGATATGAAAGGATGGCAACTGAATTGAGAGCTCTGCTAATGAAAATTGAAGAAGCTGAGGTACATGTTCGTGAGAGGTAACATTTCCATAATATGTATCAAATGCTGTTAAAGTCACATGCCACGTAATAGAACACAGATTTTAACATGCATAATTCTATGACTTCAATGCTAATATTAATTTGTCTAGGTTTAAAAATAAATTTAATTCAATCTAGGACGCTGAGGCACAAATTGTTTGAGAACCACCTAGATGTTTGTTCTAAAAAATGCGATTTAATTTTTATTTGTTTTCCTTTGTTGATAAACTTATTGTACATCTATTATGATGTTTTAGGGTCTTCCTTCTCCAGCAAGTGTAACTCAGCGCACAGAATCTTTGAAAGCAATGAGAGAAGTTGCTCTCGCACTTGCAGAAAGGCCTGCACGGGGTGACGTAACAGGCGAAGTTTGTCATTGGGCAGATGGTTATCATTTGAATGTCCGACTTTATGAAAAGCTTCTTCACAGTATTTTTGACATATTGGATGAGGGCAAGCTTGTTGAGGTTTGTTCATCTGTCAGTTGCTTGTAGAAATCTGCCTTCTTGCAATGCCAATAAGCAGCAATGCATGTTTGCCGTCGTTTGAGTACATCAAATAGTGAACATGATTTTATGATTTTTCTTAAGCATAGCTACCAGTGAATTTGTGTTTAGCAAATGACACTTCGTCCTCATCCACATCCCCATCCCCATAACTGTAACTACATCTCAATGTCAATATATTTTAAATGTGATTTTGATGTAGCCTGTATCCTTATTCACATGCTCGTACACCCTATTTTAAATTCCATCCATATCCCCATTGCAGCACATGAATTTCATGTCCCTTAGTGACTGATGCCCAAATGCCTAAGGCAGTTGATCATTCATATTGCAATTCTTATATATACATTGCTGTTTCACCTGTTTTCCAGGAAGTAGAAGAAATTCTTGATCTTCTGAAATCAACGTGGAGAATTCTCGGCATCACTCAAACAATTCATGACACATGTTATACTTGGGTACTTTTTCGACAGGTATATTAGGATATATGTGTTCTGTTTATACGTTAACAGTTAAAGTCGCAAAAAGTCAATAAAGAGGAATTCTTCTTTTCATGTTGGTGGGTGAAGTGGGGGGCGAGGGGGGCTTCAATTATTAGGAACTTGATGTGAAGAAGGATCTTATTTATGAAGTCACTGGGGTTGTGCTGTGACATTTTAGGGCTATTTTTTCTGGAGTTTAAACTTACATAGCTCAGATTTCATATCTGTAAGCTCAATGTCTTTTTATAGACTGCAAACTTGTGGCAATGACATTATTGTGATGTGATGGAATATTAAATGTTTTCTGCCTTGTAAAACTTGATATAAAACTGACAGAAGATTCCTTCTCATGTGAAATTAAGATTACCTTATGCTTATTTATTTCAAATTTCTATCACTATCTTAGCTTAGCTTATCTTAAATTTCTCACTACAATCTTTTTTCCTAATAATTTATTGCATCAAACAATTTTACTTGTTATCATGAGTGACAAAAGTCAAAAGGTGACATTATTAAGATAGCAGGAGCATTGACATAACCTGAACTTTTTAGGAACAACAATGTGTGCTTTCCTTGATGACAGATATCTCTGTTCTCTGTGCTCTTTTTTCTCTGTTACAGAAATTTCTTTACTCTTTGTCTCCTGCATATGTATAGCATCAGACTTTTAAGAAATGCCGAGCGATATTTGTAAGGCTCAAACTTGTTGCAAATATTGCATCCTCTTTGCTTCACATCCTTTTTTTGTTATACTTTGCTATAGTCTTTGTTGAGATCTGTGGTGAATCTCTAATGAATTTCCTGATTGCTCCTCTTTTATTTCTCAATGGCCAGTCATGGTGGTTCTCTCATAGCTTCCGGTACTTGTTTGATGTCAACCAAATATAATGAATGCCATTTATAGCCAGTGGCCACTAACATATTCTTCCAATATTCCAAGGTCTTGGCTGGCCCGAGCATCAATTTTGGAGGCTACTTCACATTCTCCTGCCATTAATGGAAACACAAAACTTTCACTATTATTTCAAACCTGGTGCACATTGTAAAGCATCCCTCTTTTTCATTCAATTTCCTCTTCCATTATCATTCCTAATGATGACACTTAGAGTCTTCGGACTCTTCTTCCTAGTGCTGAAGGGGGGCGTTTCTTCCTTCCGAGCCTTGCCCATTCTGCAGTCACAACTCCTTTAAATGGTATCACATTTCTTTATTAAGCTTTGTTGGGCGTCAGCTTTTGTGTAATTATCATTTTTTCTAATATCATTATTTTATCCTTTTATTAACTTATATGTTATATATATTGATAATTATTTGTTTATTTAATATTTATTTAGTATTTAATTTTTTTTGATCGGTATGAGGCCAAAGCCAAGATTAATTAATGTGTTATGATTTATTATTATTTATTACGCTCAAGTGGACTCGAACCTAAGACCTCCCACGTAAGAGGCTCACAATTTACCCTTGTGTTGTAAGCACTTGCCTAGTTAGTATTTTAATTTTTATTATTGCTTATTATTTTATTATTATATTAATTCATAATATTATATTATACAATTATATTCTTTCATTATCCTATTAATAATATTCTTATTTAATAGTATATCATATGACTTATTATAATATATTATTATTTTATTAATCAAATCCTATTTGAGAAAGGGGACATTATGTAGAGTGTCGCTATTTGCCGTCCTACAGCTACAAATAATAAGTCTAAGGATGTCTAGAGCATGGTGAACCTGATGGTAGTCATTTGCATTAGCCTTTCAGGCTGTAGAGTGTTCCTTGTTAGAAAAGGATAGGTGGAACTCCCCCTCTATACAAACCTAAGGAATATGAGAAGAATTGTACACTCTAGCAACACGGTTCTGGTTCTCAATTGTAGGTAAGATATGTAAAAGAATAGTTGTGATCATGTGAGCAGTGGTGGATCCTAACATATCTGTGCAAATGTCCACGTGTTGCCTACCATTATACTGCTCCACTACTGCCAACACCCTCAGCAACAGATCACAGGGCAAATGAACTGCTGCTAACTGAAATGAACTAGAAGAAGACAAAACATCTTCAGTGGCATCAGCTGAAATATCCCTGATAGATTACACCCAAAATTGTCTGTTCGATCTGAGTTATTTTGTCAAACAGTTGGGTAGATCTATAGTTTCAGTTTGAAATGGCATTAGCATGGGACTGCTGTTAGTTTATGCTATGCACCTCTCACTCAAAGAACAAACATCAAATAGGACTTTGGTAGAAAAAACCAAGTCCTTCAGTTATCATAAAGTGAATTCAGATTACTAGAAGGAAAATATAATGTCATGACCTTATTGTAAACCAACATTGTGTAGCAGACATATCATTAGATCAACTCATATATTCTTGTGAACAGTTACAGCCTTTACCAACCTTTAATATTCCCTCTGTAAACTTTCATTCCCTTGGTTCATAGCCACAACCAGCATTAAGAAGCACCACCTGACTACACAGGGAGCTGTAATGTTCTATTGCCCTCAATTTTGACATCACAAAATTGAGGCGACCCTACGCATTTTTATCATGATTTCGTAGGTATAGCCTCTTTGCTTTTTACGTATAAAAAAGCATCATTGAGGCAATTTGTTATCCCCAGATTGTACTCTGTGTATATTTGTTAGTGCGTTTCTTTTGTAAGTTAGTGCCAAGTTTACTCCCCAAAGTTTGCAAAAAAGAGCTTTTCTTCTCTGATTGCAAACACTTGTTTTTGGTTAACTTTCATGTCTTTTGTTTGTTTTGTTCTTCTTGTAAATAGTTTTGAGTCTTTCTTTTGCCTTATATTAGTAGCCCTTGCAAAGTTGCTCATTTCGAGCTGACCTAGGCTAGTTGCCTAGCTCAAGTTATGAAGGCAAAGGTGGGATTTTCCAAGCCAAAAGCACATCGTGATTAAAAACCTCCAAAAGTGGGTTTTTTATTGACAAAAGCACAAAATAAAATTACATTTAATATTTAAAGTGGAGGTTGGCACCCATTTTAAATTTTTTTAAACTCATCTCGAGTTGATTTGACCCTACTTTTTAATGTTTCATGAAAATAGACTTAAAATTAGCCTTTAAGTCTATTTTCATGAAACATTAAAAACTATAGTTATTTAATTTAATTTAATTACATGAGACATTAAAAGTGCACAGAGGCAGGGTTTTTATCACTTAGAGCATATATCAACATGCTAAACACTTATTAAAACCCCACTACCAATAAATTTAAGTGAATGCATATAAGTGGACTTTTTAAATATAATAACATGTTATTTAATCATATAAATCACTTAAAATGGGGAAACCCAAAAGTATGTGTTATTGTATTTTTAAAGTCTATTAATGTGTTATTAAGCAATATGATTAATAGTTAGTGAAATAGAATCGAGTCTTCTACTGTAGTATACCTTAGAATTGAGAATCATTGAAGCAAGCTTGACATCTAATTGATTGATGTCATCGACTCTCATTACTCTCCGACCTCAATGTGACTTTGTAAGCTGCTCCACCATTTTCTGTTTGGAATATTTCAACTATTGGTCTACTGGTGGCACTAAATTCAGTGACTTGTTAAATTACCTCCTTTGTAATCTTAACTAGCTGATCATTAATTAAAAATAATTGATCGTGAATCCCACTCAAAACAATCTTAATCCATTCCGGCTCCTTCAATTCTACATAGACTTTATACTGAAGTAGGTTAATCTCTTTAAGCTTCTGTATATCATCTTTTAGATTTCCATTCTCACACATGGATTTTTACCACTTAGGAATATCCATAGTATTGATTTCTAGTGAATGTAAGCACAAATATCCTCAACATGCATAACACCATGGAGCACATGCAAAAGTTTACCTTCTGAGTCATCTTTTATTGATTTGGAACGGTGCAATTTGAATTGATACCTAGACTTCTCCAAAAAATTATCAGTCTGTGGTGTATCCATAGATATACTGAAAGAAAGATGTGATTTGTTGGGATAAATAGTAAATACCTTTTTAGCACCACTAGGGTTTTCTCGTCGTTTTGATAACTATTCAAATCAATTACAGATTCGCCTCTTAGTCGCTCTCTCCAATCTCTTAAAGTCGCAATGTGGGCAATACACTCATAATCCTCTTTTTATTCCTTCAATTCAATCATTAAATGCTGTTCATAACCTAACTTCCAAAATGCAATCATTCATATGGCTATAACTTTGCCCGCAATCCAAGATTTAGCAATGAAGGATCAATCTTCAACTTTCTTGAGAACCGAATCAAGAAATGATGCCATCTCTAGGCATCTTCAAATTTTCTGCTATATACTCCCGATTAGTTCTTTGCTAAGTTGCCGGTTCGTGGTTCGGTTCCAGGTTCGAGTTCGATAACCGGTTCGCTGGTTCGACGAAATTTTGGAAAGGGGTTTGGGTTCGTTTGGGTTCGTTAGTACAAAAACATGTAAAAATTATAAAAAAAAAAATATATATATATATATACATTTTTATGAAGCATGAGTTAAAATTAGAATGTAGCATAGTACCATAAAGGCATAAACACATTTAAAACTTTAAAACAGCATAAACAATAACATATCAATGTATCATGGTGAGCATACCATCATATAGTAACATAATTCAATCAACTTCAACATCAAAGATGAAAGATTCAAAACATTTAAAATATCAAGTTCAAGTGTCATTGTTTCATGTTCAATGTTTAATAGTAACTAATAGAATGAAAATCTATTAAAATTCTGAATTTCTAGTTCTAAGTTCTTCATTCTTCATCTTCATCTTCTTCATATTCATCTTCATCTTCTTCATCTTCTTCTTCATCTCCTCCTTCTTCGCCTACGCTATTACTTGCACCAAGGCCAATGGGATCAACAGCAGAATCAACAATGGTATTGGCATCAAAGTTATCAAAATCATCAATTGTAAGCGCAGCAGTGGAAGCATCCAAGTCCGCAATCTCTGCATCTACATCCCACTTCTTTGTCTCCCCTTCTTTGTATTCTTGACTCTTGTGCGAAAGAAGGCGCAAGTTGTTATGCACAAATACCAGGTTCTCGGCTTTTTTTGATTGCAACCTATTGCGCTTCACCGAGTGGATGAAAGAATAGGTGCTCCAATTTCTTTCTGATGCAGAAGAACTAGCAACCTATAAAGACAACATAGGGTAGGCAATTAAAAAGGAATTAATTCAATCTTATTAAAAAATTCTTTTGAAGATAAAGTGAGCTAATTTAAAAAAAAATAAAACTTACTTGTGATATAACTTTGATTGCAAGGGGCTGCAATGTTCGGAATTTTTGGCCATGGAGGTACCACCAACCATGAGCATGCTTCTTGAACCGATGACGAAGAGCATCATTACTTAGACCTGTAGCATTGACAAATGCTATGAACTCATCCATGATTACATCTCTTATATCATCATCAGGAAATATTCTTCTAAATGCTGCCTGGTACCCGTCAGACACTTCCATATCTCTGTATGGTGGCAACCTTCCTGGTAGATCACAATATTGTGAGCTATAGTATTTGGGGGTCAAGGCATAGGCAAGCAAATGTAATGGAGTGGCCATTTTGTTCCATCTTTCATCAATAATTTTTTGCACTTGTTTGAAAAAGGTCTCTTGCGGATCTTGCTCCTGCTCATTTATAACTTACCTGATCTTCTCAATCATTGAGTCTATGCCATCATAGATCTCTCCACACGTTCCCACCATGAGTTAGCCAATAGCCTATCCTTTATTTTGTTTGCCCTTTCAGTGTTCTTTTGCTTCCATACACCCCAATTGTTGCTGATTACCATACCTTGAAGTGCATCTTTCACTTGCACAAGTCGTCTTAAGACGATTATATGTGATGCAAAACGGGTCTCAGCAACCTGTGACATAAATTAGAGCAAAAAACAACTATTAGATACATATTTTAGAAAACTAAGAAAAGTATACACATTGGCAATTGCACAAGTAAAATATGAAAAATCAGAAATTGTCAAATATTAAAAATTAAATTACTAATTTGAGTTCAAGTTCATTTACCTTCAATAGCTCCAATTTTGAGTAGTTCCTGAAAAGAGATTGAGTCATGTGGTGGTTTGTGACAAACATTTGTACGTCCTCAGCCTCTTCATACACTGTTTTGATCCACTCAATTTGGTTCCCAATCTTTTGTAGCATAAGATTGAGTGAATGGACTGCACAAGGTGTCCAAAAGATATGTGGATATCGTGATTCAACCAACAAACTTGCTGCTCTACAATTCTTTGCGTTGTCCGTTATGACTTGGACAACGTTTCTTGCACCCACTTGTTCAATGGCCTCAATTAAGATATCAACAATAAATGGCCCATCTTTTACTTTGCCCTCACAATCCACCGCTTTCAGAAACATTGCCCCTTTAGGGGACACCGCAAGGACATTGATCAAGGGACGGTTCCTAGAATCCTTCCAGCCATCTGAAACAATTGTCACCCCTGTCTCAACCCATGAGTCCCTTATGGGCTTCAATTGATTTTCAACCCGTTGGACCTCATCATCCAACAAGGTGGTGCGCACTTTCTCATAACCGGGGCCACAATACCCTTTTGGAGCTTCATTGGCACCCCTCAACATGTCCTTCCAAAACGGAGAGCGGACAATATTAAAAGACAACCCATTTGCATAGAGGCATCTTCCCACCTTAATGTCAGCAATATCCCGGGCCTTGTTTTGAAAAGAAGTTTCTATTGGCCCCTTTCTTTTGTGTACAATGGGGACAGATTCAGTGTCAGTGTCCATTGTAGTATTGAAGAAGGGATGGTCTTGTACAATAACATCTGAGGGGGGCTGCATTCCCTTAGCTTTTTTACTTTTATTGCTACTACTACCGAGTTCTATTGCCCTGTGTGCTTCTCTCTCTTCTGCTGCCCCATGCTCTTCAATATATTTTAACACGGTGTGATTTGGTATAGGGACACCATTTTTGCTAGGGCATTTCTTGACTCCTCTTCCAGTATAACCACATAGATGGCCTACCACACGATAATAAGAACTATTTCTTTCTACATCACATCCTCGACATCTCCAACGGAATGCACCACCTCCTGGAATGGGTTTTATAATGTCTACATACTTCCATAGAGGAGAATCAGAGTTGGTTTCCATTCTTTGTTCGGTGTTGCCTATTGATGAAGAGGTAGATGACATTACTTTCGAACCTTTCCCTATGGCAATAAATTACTAATTAGATATATGTTCATAATCTATATGCAAGAAAATGACGAATTTTGAAATAATGGAAAAGATTCAAGAACTTAGAACATATGAAGATTGAAAGAGAAATGAAAAAAATGGAAAAACTAGAACAAAACAATAGTAAATGGAATAAGATCTTACCTCTTGGTCCTTTTCCAGCCATTGCAAGTTTGCAAATGTGTATAAATGATGCACAAACACTTCAAGAACACCAACAAGTCAATCTTCAAACTCCTCCTTGCACAACCGGATGCTTGCTCAAAAACTTATGTGCTCTCCTTCAAGGCAAAACAACCTATTTAGAAACAACAAATGACTATGAGAGAGCAAAAAACCAATTCATAACACCTTTTTAGGGTACGTGGACCCCAAAAATTATTAAAAAATGCAAATAAATCACTTTATTTTCGCGTCCGTGGGCGGGTTCTTGCCTGGGTTCGAACCTGGTTCGATTTTCCCAGCCTGGTCCGCCCGGGTTCGAACCATGGTTCGAACCAAGATTCGAAAATCGAACTTCGGTCGAACCTTGGTCGAATCGGACCGAAATCTCAAACCGGTTCGAACCAGTTCGAGGTCCGGAGGGGGGGGAGGGGTACTCGTGTAACTTAGGTTCTTGGACCTAGTTAGGTTGCCAATGAAGAGTTCACGCTAGGGACTGGTGCGATCTGTTCTGTAGAGTTAATTTGTTCTTTCCTAACCCATGTTTTCTTTATTTTATTCTTAACATCATTCACATCAATTTTCTTTCCTTTATCATCACTGTTTGCATTGTTTATCTTAACTGATCTATTCATTCTTGTTCTATTATCTCTACATCTGCCATTCTTAGCAATATATCAATAATTATTGCATTTGTAACAATTGACATTCTGATTTACATACCTCTGATTGTTTAGATTGGTCCTCAACCTTGCAATTCTTTGCAATATGTCCAAAGATTTTACATTTGTAGCATGTAGAGTTTTCTGCATTGGCATTAGATCTCATCTATAATCTAGATCTGGATCTCCTATTCTTCAGATCAATGTTCATACTGCCAACATGTGAAACAATACCCGGATAAGGTGTAGCATTTGAATTGCTGTGGCATTCCTTTGCCCCCTAACCAAGTTTGTTGCATGGAAAGTATATGCCATTGAATTTCCATCCATTAGCTTAATTTATAGGTGTCTTTTTAGGTTTCTCAATATGATCTCTAGCTTCTGCTGCTTTAGAACATTCTCCTTGTTCATAACTCAATCCTTTCTTACCTCCAACCAATCTTCACCTTTCCGGCTGCTCATCAAGCTTTTCAATGCTCAATTTGAATCTATCCTTGAATTTCTTGCTTCTGTTAGATCATTCCTTAAGACTTCATTCACTCTCTCAAGTTCTTGCTCTTTATGCTTTGATTCATTTAGATCAAGTTACGTGTGTCCGATCTGAATGTTCAATTTGTGACATTCATCTATTTTCGCCTTTAAGGCATTTCCAAGTTTTTTTTTCTTGATTTTCTTGCCTTCCATTCAATTCCTTAGGCAACCTAAGAATTGTAAACTCTATCACATTTTGTAAATCTTCTTTTTCTTTCATTATTTTTTCAAGTTGCTCTGATGAATATGATGTAGTGAGAATCCGAGGGTACCCCTATTGGAGGTATTCCGGATCCTTGCAAATAACCACACAACGAAAGCACAACAACAATGTAAGATCTGATACCAATTCTCAAGACTTTATTCATAAAATAACTGTTTACATGCAATATGCCTGGTTGTAAGGTCTTCTGGGTTAAGGCCAAACAATAAGCAATTACAAAACAATTTTGCAAGATCCCTCAAGATCCAATCCCCATACTAATCCCAGCTAGTCTAGTTCTACACTCTGATAGAAAGCCCCAAGGAAGATCTCAACTTGTGCTCACAAGCCCACCAAGCAATCTCTTGGTTTGCCAAGCCTGCTGCCTCAGCTACTAGCCCTTCTCAAAATTTGCTCCTACACTTCATCCTCTTCTCCCAGTTGGATGATCACATGATGACTTAATACTCCACAAAGCACCCCTACTTATACCCAACTAAGCCACAAATCGACCTAGCCCATTACAAATTAAAATAAATCCTTACATTAAATATTTGCATAAGCCACAAGTCGGCTGGAACACAAATTAAATACCTATACACAAATTAAATGCCAAAAGTTGGTTTACAGACAACTTGGGGACCATAGAGACCAAGACCAAACCGAGTGTCAGAAACCACCACCAAGCATTAGCATTCCACCAAGCATAACCGAGCTCCATCATTGACTGAGCCAACTTGGGCAACACTACTGCCGAGTCCCAGTGCAAATCGAGCCACAGTATACGCCGAGTGCCTCCTTTACGGATTGAGTCCATTCACTGACTGAGCAACTCGGGCAACACTACTGTCGAGCTCCCAATGTAAATCGAGCTTATTGTATTTGCCAAGTGCCCTAAGTATCGCCAGACGCCTTCATTAACCGAGTCACTCGGTGAACACAACAACCATGAACGACTTAGTATCGATCGAGTACCACCTCTTCACTGACCGAGTCCTCCAAATCCAAAGCCAGAATACCCCAACATGCAGGATTTCCAGCCAACCAAGGATGCTCCTGCATCAAAAGGTTTGTCAATCTCTATAATAGTGCTTCCATAAGAGATCATTTGATCAACGAGTTCCTTTCTCTTAGATCTTGATTTGTACATCTGATCTCTGAGTGTCTTGATAAATCCATCAACTTTCTTAAGCATTTCCTTCAACTTATTGTTCTCTTCTTTTTGCTTGTTAATATCTTCAAGTGCAGTCTAGGGCTCCTTTTGAATGATGCTAGATCCCGTTTGGATTCTCCTCAAGTTTATAGACTTCTTCCAAGGAACAAAGCTTTGATACCAATGTAAGGATTAAACAATATTGAGCGGTGAGGGGTGGTGGGGGTGGTGAATAAGTATTCTAGCTCTTTTAATAACTTCAAACTGATTGCGCAAATACCATATAAAGTGTGTCAAAAGTAGACTAAAAAATAGGAAATAAGGAATTGGAAAATTTGTTATTACATATTTTGTTTTCGAAGAAAACCTAGTTAAGGGAAAAACTGCGGTGGGGATGCGACCCACAATGATCTCACTACCACAATAATAAGTTACCTGTTAAAGCCATAAGTACAAAATGACAGTTTGGGAATGCACTTGCATTCAGGCACTTACCTGGAGCTCACTGCTCATATACAAAATAAATCTGACCATCAGTCGGGATCATTGATCACATCACAAAACATAATTGGATTTACTGTCCTTTACCAAACTGATTGGTAGCATTGACTATGCTTGAACTGTTTGGATGAAGCTCTGACAATCCTTTTGCATCAAATACAATCTCTGTTCCCACAATTTGCATCTACACACCATATTGGTTAACCATACATTCTCTATTCCCTTTGCAATCAAAACTTGATCTCATGTTTGATTTACTAACCCAAAAACATAAGTCCTTCTGGCTCAAAATAATGAAACATGTGGAATTCTCGACCAAAACAATAAAACGATGCTAGCTGATCAAGAGTAGATAACCTTGGTGTTGGCTCTACCCAAGTATATCATTTATCGAGACTAGTCTTTAATCAATTTATCACATCGATAGATAATTACCATACTGCCCTCTTCTTTACAAAACTGTCAACCGATACTCAAGAAATGAATCTCTCCACTGTGCAATCACTTCAAACTTTGCGATGATCTAATTAAACATAGTCACAAGTTTACTTCCATGATCTACAACCGGATGCTCTAACTCCTCAGAATTCACTCATACCAAACTGATCTATCTGACTGGCTGAACTCTGCTTCTAGTAAACTGAAGATTCTCTAAGTATCAAAGCTTCTGGTAAAGTGTTTGATCTCCAAAATGGTCAAAATAAAGAATAGTAGTTGTCATCAATGACAACATACCATGCTTTACTGATCACTCTTGCCAACAAAAACATCATTCGGGATTAGTGCAAAAAACTTTGGATTTTTGCAAACGTTCCACACATTGAAAAGTAGATTGGTGTCTTATATGTTGTTCTTCAGTCAAATCACAAGCCATTGATCTTATTGTAGCAACATATACTTTTTGATTAAGTTTTAATGTTTTTTGAAAGTTGTTTGTAAAATCATTCCTGAAAAAAGATGGTAGACTAAGAGAACCACCCTTTTTTATAATTTCCAATTAAGTCCTTTTTGGAGCCACCTATGGCAAGGAAGCCTCCGCTGTTGCTGAGAGGAGAGAGTAATGTAAAGTTTCTGCAAATTCTGTGCCTTTTCAATCAGACTTGAATTCTGTCCTTGGTTGCTGAAAATGAACTTCTTATTAATCTGAAGAATGGAGGAGTTGTCAACTTTAATTCTGATCTGAATGTTAAATATCTTTGCAATAAATATGAACTGGTATTATTGCTTGAGGGAGCAGACTTAGTAATTATTGTGTCCTCAAATTGCAATAATTCCTACCCTATATATCAAGACCAAAGGGCATGTCCCTCAAAGGGACATGACCCTACCTAGGTCGGTTTATACATCTCTCCAGAAAATCAGCGGCTAAAGGAACTAACACAAAGTTAACTAACATAACTATTAGTTATGATTAGTGTACAATGTAATCTCATGTCCAAAGATTGCCGCCCATTCTAGAGTCAAAACTGATGCATATATATTCCATCTATGATCTAATAGGCGAAGATAAAAGTGTGGTCTTCACTTTCTCAGACCAGTATAAGATTATCGATGTTAATATTTAACAAGTAATCTCACTTAACGCTGCCTAAAGTTACAACTTTGTAAGTTGTGGTCACAATGACTTACAAAATTTCTCACTCACATTGTTTTTGGTTGAAAGCTTCAAATAAGTATTCTGGCTCTGTTAATAAATTCAAACCAATTGCACAAATACCATATAAGACTTGTCAAAAGTAAACTAAAACATAGCACAAAAAGAATCGGAGAATACATAACACCATATTTTTTTTCGAGGAAGACTTGATTAAGGGAAAAAACCTCGGTGGGGATGCTACCCACAATGATCTGACTACTGTAATAAGTGCCTTGTTAAAGGCATAAGTACAAATAAAAGTTTGGGAATGCAGTTGCATTCAGGCACTTGCCTGGAGCTTATTGCTCATATACAAAATAGATCTGGCTCTCAGTCAGGTTCATTGATCACATTACAAAACGAAATTGGATTTACTGTCCTTTACTGAACTGATTGGTAGCATCCACTATGCTCGAACTGTTCGGATGAAGCTCTGACAATCCTTCTGCATCAAATACAATCTCTTCACACAATTTGCATCTACGCACCATATCAGTTAACCATACCTTCTATATTCCCTTCGCAATCAAAACTCAATCTTATGTATGATTTCCTAACCCAAAAACATAAGTCTTGTCGGCTCAGAATAATGATTCTTGTGGAATTCTTGACCAAAACAGTAAAGCGATGCTAGCTGATCAAGAGTAGATAACTTTGGTGTTGGCTTTACCAAAATATATCATTTACCGAGTGTAGTGTCCAATCAATTTGTCACAGCAGTAAATCATTACCAAACTGCCCTCTTCTTTCATAAAACTGTCAACCCGATACTCAGAAATATATATGTCCATTATGCAATCACTTCAAGCTTTTCAATGATTGAATTAAACATAGTCATATGTCTACTTCCATGGTCTACAATCATATGCTCTAGCTGCTCAGAATTTGCTCATATCGAACTGGTCTGTCTGACTGACTGAAATCTGCTTTTGGTAAACTGAAGATTCTGTAAGTATTAAAACTTTTGATAATGTGTTTGATCTCCAAAATGGTCAAGATAAAGAATAATAGTTGCCATCAATGACAACATACCATGCTCTAGTGATCACTCTTTCCAACAAAATCATCATTCGGGATGAGTGCAAAAGACTTTGGATTTTTGCATCCATTCCACACATTTAAAAGTAGATTGATGTCTTACGTGTTGTTAACTCACAAGCCATTGATATTATCGTAGCAACATATGCTTTTTGATTTAAGTTTTAATGCTTTTTGAAAGTTGTTTGTAAAATCATTCCTGAAAAAAGATGAATAGACTAAGAGAACTGCCTTTTTTCATAATTTCCTGTTAAATCCTTTTTGGAGCCACCTATGGCAAGGGAGCCTCCTCCATGTTGAGAGAGAGAGTAATCTCACTTAACATTGCCTAAAGTTACAACTTTGTAAGTTGTGGTCACAGTGACGTACCAAAATTCTATCCAACATTGTTTTCGGTGGAAAACTTCACAAGTTTGAGCAATCTCTAGCACACTAGGGTGGATAATCTCATCGTTGTAGCTGCGAATTATTTTCAGCCTCCCAGCTTCTGGATAACTGATCATAGATCTTGTAATAACCGCAATAGGTTATAACAAGCAGTTGGCCTACATACAATGCTCTAATACCATTGTAACATAGCTTGCCAATTCAGACTTCAAAATGCCAAATAGAGGCTTAAGGAATATCGTCGAACGCTTTTAATGGAACCTTGTTACTTGTTGTTTCAATGTTTCAGCTTGACAATGATTGCTTGAAATGAAGTAAACTGTGATTTAAATGCTTTCAAATGGCTATTAAGATGACAGTGAAAGAACCATAATGCAAATGCAGGTCTTTTTGTATTTTGAATGCATATATATGGTTAACACAATGTAAATATGCACCTACAACAGCTAGACATTAATTCAAATAGTTGGCATAAAAATTAAATATGAGAGAGACAACTCTTGACACCAAAGTTCCTAGTGACTTCTCATATATCATAACCAAATTGCAAAGGTTTATTTAATGAAGGTATTCACTACACTTACAAATGCTGAATGCTGATGCTGATATGGTAAATTATGGTTGCAGAATTTAAAGAAAACCCGGTATGAAATGCAACCTGTATTTTGGCTCCAAATGATTGCTTCTCTCACACGTTGCAAGGAGATCGCTAGGCAGCTATGTTTGAAAACAAATTGCTTTCCAGAAGTCCCAAATGACCTGACATGAAGGTTGGGCACTCTTGCAGGCTCACGTGGCTAATATGCTGGGTGTGGCCACCTCATAAACTCCACTATCACTGATCAAAGAGCTGCAATTTAAACTATTAATTACTGATTTAATCTCTGCAACTTAGTCTGATAAAATGCAATTCAATCTCTGCCAAATTCAATTCCAATTAAGCACAATTGTGAGCCACTCTTTGTAACAGATATCAGTGTTTCTTCAACTCCTCAAATGGTAAATCCTTCAAGAAATCCACGTTTCTCCAAGCTGCAAAACTGTTGAACAAATTACACCAATTTCCAAGAACTCATGCCAAAGACACGTCAGATAACAAATGCATAATGAATTCCCCTTTCTTCAGAAGGCCTTTTTATATAGTTAATGCAAAAAACACTTGCTTTTTGCTTTTTATCATTAAATGCATTTGCTTCTATCATGAGCTCACATTGGCTCAGGAAAACATTAAATAATTGGCCTCCTTTATAATATATTCATTTAATGCACTTTTAAAATCAATTGGCTCCAGTCATTAAATAACATCATAATAACTTTATCTTTAATAAAGCAACTTTATTAATGATAAATAATATTAATGTACTCAATAAAAGTCACTCCACTAGGTCAAATGGATGGATGAGTCAGCAACTGTGCAGACCATGAGCCAGGTGCCATTTCAAATATAGTAACTCCTCATCAATGACTTGCACTAAATAATAAGTCTGTGCATGACTGCTCCTCTCATCAATACTAAATCTGAACACTACCGCCAACGGTTTAGGCGCCTTTCTAAAGATAGAAATCCTTACTTTCTTGAAATACAAATAGTAATTGCGTCAAACTGAACCAATCAAAGAGCAGTCCTGAACTCTCTTGTCCTCTAATGTGAAAATTGACTTCCATTTCTGCCAATTAAGATTTCCACACCATCTGACTTAGCCTACAAGGGCAACTGGTAGGCTAATCCAAACCACCAACCATGATGAGCTAAAAAGGGGACATTAGAGATCCAAACTTCCATATGCGTCCTTTACTTCACCCAGTCAATCTCCTTGTCTAAGCTCTAGGAAACATCTAAAAGGTTAGGCCGACTAAGATAAATTGACTTATTTTATTATTTTCAGTTTATTCTAAAATTAAATTAATTAATTAAACTCATCATTATAAAATGAAAATTAATTTTGGACAACTTAACCGATTAATTGAATTAAGTCAATATAAATTTGCAACCATCACACACATAATCATTCTACCACATGTAAAAGATGCTATAATTACTGAAAGTCCCAGATCTGTGCGAGACAAAACAGAGTATGTCAAACAGAGTAATTTCTTCTGCAGATTATTTATTCTTTGTCAAGAAAGAGTTGATTATGCCCTTTTATAAACGAATACTTATGGAAATTATTTTGTTACTATACATTCCACTATAAATTTAGTTATCAAATACCTTAAATTTCACTACCTTTGGTTGTTTTAGAAATTCTATTTGGATGTGTTTGTTTACTTAGTGCAAAAGAGATGTTGTCAGTGAAATATCCCAAATGGATATTTGCTCTGCTGCTGCTATTTGTTTAATTATATAAATTATATTTTCTTCTAGATTTTTCTTTGATCTTATAGAGCTAGACAGAAGTTGCAGAAGAAGGTTGATTTGTAATGTCCCCATTTTAGTAGTTGTCCGGTTGTGTGACCGTTAGCCTTTTATTTTATTTTATTTTATTTATCCCACATTGCTTGTGAAAAGTGGTCGACCCTATGAAGTCGGAATAAAGGGAGAGCTTGTGGCAATTGTTAGGCAAGGTTAAATATGAGAAGAAATTGGATGCCTGAGTTATGGATCTGTTCTTGGCATTAGAGGACGTCTACCCTCTCTTGTGACATTCTAGACGTCATTCCCTTGGGTTTTGGCCTTTGGAATTCATTGCTATTAGCTTCATTAATAGGCAGCTTGGGCGCATTTCCAGCTACAGGCGAATTGGGTGTTTGGTCATACCATTCTCATTCCTTGTCCGATACTTATGCCGTTGTGGAAGAATGTTTTTATGAGGGTCTTGGACTGATTGAAGGCAGTTTTTACTGCACCAGCACTGTAGTGTGGCACTATTCATATTACTGTAGCAACAAGTTGGGAAATTATGATTGGAATAACATGTTATAATACTAGAGTAATTAGTGAGTTGGAAAGTTTGCTATGTATTTGATTTTATTAGCTTGAAAACTAATATTTTTTCAATAGTAATTCAATCTTCAGTTTTGCATAAACTCTTTTTTGTTCATGTTATGTGGTTTCAAATCTATGAAAAGACATTAAAAACACTATGAGCAGTTGGTTTGGTTTTTTGGGCATTTCCAGGGTGCCCATTGTAGTGGTATCAGAGCTTTAAGTCCTGCCATTCTGTGGAAGTCTTATAGGGAATTTGGGACAGCCGGATAGAGGGAAAAGTGTTTGACAAAATGTCAGAACACTAAAATCAGAAATTAAAAGGGCTAAGCATTTATGTTTGAGCATGCGACAGGGGCTTTATAATTTCCACAATACCAGTGCTAGACAAATTAGGAGTTCAGACTTGCAGAGCGAACAATCTAGTTCATCCGTGTAGTGGGACATACAATCCAGTCATACAGACACAGAGGAGATATTCTTTGAACAAGACAAAAGTATGGGTGACTGAGATGACAGGGATACAGGACTAGGCTGAGGTAGGAATACTTTTCCAGATCAGGAGGAGGTAATGTTCAGATGGTTACTGGGTACATTAAAGGAAGGGCAGCGTATGCAACAGGAGCAGAATAGGTGAATGGATATGATGTTGCAGCTTATGGCTAGATAGATGGGTGTCAATATTAATCCAGGTGATGCCAACAATGGAAACGATAACAATAGGGGCAATGCTAATAATGGAGGCCAAGGCAACAACAATGGTCTTGAGAATAACATTAATGGTAATAATGGACATGGCAACAATGGGAATGAGGCTGATAACTTTAGACATGTTGCATGCCCAGCTTGAATAGCGAGCTCAAGACCTCTTCTACCCACCTTCCCACCCAGAGATTTGGTTCAACCAGTTAATGAACCGCAAATTATCGAGTTACAGGATTAGTTTAGGAGGGACTTGGAGGCTAGTAAACTAAGGTTTTAGGTGGATATTTCCCTCAAAGATTATATGGACTTAAGGATGAGACATATGCCCAGATCAAGAGGGAGAAATCAAAGCCTTGAGCTGAGAAAGAAAGTTGGAAAACTTTCTTTACCTTATTATGATGCTTCAGGGAAGATGACTGCATGAGCTTGGGTGCAGAAGGTAGATACATACTTCAAGCTGAATTCTATGCTTGAGGAGGAGGCTATCAAGTATGTGGCTAATGATTTGGATGGTCTAGTGCATGAGTGGTTGCACCATGGCATGGTAACCCTGGGACATAATCAGATCACATCTTACGAGTTCACTGAGAGACTCATAGAGAGATTTGATACCAAAGATTCCGAGTTATAGTTTAAGGAGTTGGCATAACTCAAGTAATGGGGATCAGTTGAGACGTATATCAGTGAATTTCAGAGGTTAGCTGTGTTGGTTACAGATATTTCAGAGAGGAGGTTAGTAGTGTTGTTTATGGATGAACTTTCAGATCCCTTGAGGGGTTGGGTCAAGGGGCATGACCCAGCTACATTACAGGAGGCTACTAAGAAGGCTTGCGACTTAGCACCTTCTTCTTTTAGGAGCAGATTTCAGCATAGGGATTCATATATGAAAAAGGACAAGGAGAAGGACGAAAAATCTTTTCACAAGGGTGCTTAGCCAAAAAGGGATAATAAGTTGGATAATGATACCCTGAATGAGTTGAGGAAGAAGAAGCTATGTTTTCATTGTAGAGAGCCTTGGGACTTATAAGTGTTCTCTCAAGGCTAAGGCAAATCAAATGGAGTATTTCTCAGCAGAGGAGTCACAGTCAGAGAGGGAGGATCAGCACTCTGACTTAGTCGAGGATAGCACTATAGAGGAGAGCAACATTTTTGAGGATGAGAAGTCATTGGTATAATTAACGGGGGCTCATAAGGAAATCACATTTAAGGTTAAGGGTACTATCCAGGGGCAAAAAGTGATCTCACTCATTGATGCTGGGGCTACGCATAATTTCATAGATGCATGATTGGTAACCAAGAGAGGTTTATAGACTGAGGAGCACGCTAGGTTTAGAGTCATGGTAGTTAATGGTGACAAATTATTATGCACTCGGAAGATATCTAATCTTCACATTAGGTTTGGGGATGGCTATAAGTTTGAGGATGAGTTCTATGTAGTAGACATGGGAGACTATGATGTCATCCTCAGCATGACATGGATGGCTTCGCTATTTGAGTTCACACTCAACCTAGCAAAGTTGGAGATGAGGTTTCAACATGAAGGCAAAACTATTGTACTTAGAGGACTTTCAGACGGGTGCTGCAGAGTAATCTCCTTGAGGAGAATGCAGAGACTGTTTTGGCAGGATGATGTAGAGTGGGTGACATAATGTTTTACTATGCTAGCCTCATAGGAACCGCAGGTGAAGAGTCATCCAGTAGATATCTAGGAGATACTTGATTGGCATGCTAAAGTTTTTCGTGAGATTCCGCATGGGGTTCCTCCTGACAGAGGGATGGAGCATGTTATTAAACTCAAGGAGGGAGCCAAACCAGTTATGATTACTCCCTATTGTCATCCTAAGAAACACAAGGATGAGATAGAAAAGACGATTAAGGATTTGTTGGAGATGGGGCATATCGGGCCTAGTAAGAGCCCCTTTGCTTCAACAGTAGTATTGGTAAAGAAGAAGGATGGGACGATGCACATGTGCATCGATTACAAGGCATTAAATAAGAAGACTATTAAGAATAGATATCCCATCCCACGGATATATGAGCTGATTGAAGAGTTGCATGGTGCATGCCTTTTTACGAAGATTGATTTACGGTCAGGGTATCATCAGATTAGGATGAGAGTGGAGGACATTGAGAAGATAACTTTTTGGTGTCACTATGGCCACTTCGAGTTTTTGGTTATGCCATTTGGGCTAACCAATGCCCCTGCTATGTTCCAGAGATGCATGAATTAGGTATTCAGGGGGCCGCTTAGGAGATTTGTCCTGATTTTCTTTGATGACATTTTGGTCTTCAGTAAGACTTGGTAGCACTTGGGAGGAGCATTTACAACATCTTGAGATGGTGTTGTCCATTTTGTAGAAAGAGTCACTATATGCCAAGGAATCTAAGTGCGAGTTTGTGTTGACTGAGTTACTATACCTTGGGCATATCATTAGCGTAGATGGAGTTCAGGTAGATCCTGAAAAGATTAGAGCTATTGTTGATTGGCCTACTCCTATGAACCTTACACAACTTAAGGGGTTCTTTGGTCTCTGCAGGGTTTATATGAGATTTATTAAGGGATCTTCACAGACCGTTGCACCCTTGACAGACCTTACCAGGAAAGGGGCCTTCACATGGACAGGGGCAGCTCAAAGATGCTTCAATCAATCAAGAAGGTGATGTCATCATGTCCAGTATTAGTTCTACCGGACTTCACAAAGCCATTTGAGCTTCATTGCGATGCGTCAGGTGATGGGATTGGGGTAGTCTTGATGCAGGAAAAGCATCCCATTGCTTTTGAGAGTAGGAAACTCCGTGTAGTGGAGAGGAGCTATTCCATCTATGATCAGGAGATGTTGGCTATTATGCATGCATTGGCCAAGTTTCGATCCTACCTAGTTGGGGGGAAGTTTGTTATCAAGATTGATCACAACAACATTGAATACTTCATGAGTCAGCGTGATTTGAATGATAGACAATAGAAGTGGATTACCAAGTTGCAAGCTTATGACTATGACATTGAGTTTGTCAAAGGTAAGAAGAATGTGGTGGTAGATGCTTTATCTAGGAGACCTCATATTTGTGCTCTAGCTGAGATTACGGGAGATTGGAGAAATAAGATTACGACAGAGTATGCAAGGGACACTTGGGCTTCTGGAGTGATTGTAGGCTCCAAACAGGATGATCGTTATGTGGTGATGGACAGATTGATCAAGTTCCAAGGTAGGATATATTTGATTCCTTCATCACAATTTAGAGAGGTAATAATGAAGGCATTTCATGATGCACCTACAGCTGGACATCTAGGGGTCTTTAAGACCTAGAGGCAGATCCGTGAGTGGTTTACATGGAAAGGGTTCAAGGATGATGTTCAAAAGCATATTAGGGAGTGTGTAGTTTGTCAACAGAATAAGGGAGAGCACACATATCCTGCAGGGTTGTTATAGCCCTTGCCCATTCCGGATAGGAAATGAGAATGTATTTCTATGGACTTCATCACAGGGTTACCACGAGTACAGGGGAGAGATTGCATCTATGTGTTAGTTGACCAGCTGACGAAGTTTGCTCACTTCTTTGCTATTCCATCCACTTACACAACAGCACTAGTGGTTGATCTTTTCTTCAAGGAGATATTCAGGTTACATGGGCTACCTAGTTTCATTGTTAGTAATCGAGATAGTAAATCTATGAGTGCTTTTTGGCAAGAATTGTTTGCGTTGTGTGGTACAAATCTTACACCTAACACTAGTTATCATTCGCAGACAGATGGGCAAATAGAGATTGTGAATAAATAGGTGGAAGGATATCTAAGGAACTATGTGATTGCACAATAGAGGGCTTGGGTCAAATGGCTACATATGGAAGAGTATTATTATAACCCCACTTATCATATGTCCATCAAGATGACTCCATTTATGGCATTGTATGGTAATGAAGCACCTAGTTTCATGGATTTGGTTTTGGGGGATAGTAGAGTGCCCAAAGCAAAAAACTTCTTGCAGGATAGTCAGGATATTTTGAGGGTGCTCAAGGAAAATACATAGCAAGCCCAAAATCAGTAGAAATTGTATACTGACCAACATTGGCTAGAGTGCAGCTTTGAGGTTGGGGATAGAGTTTACTTGAGGCTACAACCATATAGATAGTTATCACTCAAGAAGAGCGGAGTAGAGAAGTTAAAGCCTAGGTTTTATGGGCCCTACAGAGTGATTTGCAGGGTGGGCAAGGTTGCCTACAAGATTGAGCTTCTAGAGGGCAGTCAAGTGCATAATGTGTTTCATGTCTTGAGGCTTAAGAAAGGCATTGGTCATAGAGTTGTGCCTTCTACAAATTTCCCACCATTAGATCAGGAGGGGAAGCTCGTATTGATTCCTGAGGCTATTTTGGATACCAGGGAGAGGACTCTACGGAACAGGGTGATTAAAGAATATTTAGTTAGATGGAGAGACCTGCCAGAGGAAGATGCTACTTGGAAGAGTGAGCAGGTGTTATAGCAAACAGGATTGAGATTGCTTGTGGACAAGCAATTTCGAGGGGGGTGGACTGTAATGTCCCCACTTTAGCAGTTGTTCGGTTGTGTGACCATTAGCCTTTTATTTTATTTATCCCACATTGCTTGTGAAAAGTGGTTGACCCTATGAAGTAGGAATAAAAGGAGAGCTTGTGGCTATTGTTAGGCAAGGTTGAATATGAGAAGAAATTGGATGTGTAAGTTACGGATTTGTTCTTGGCATTAGAGGGCATCTGTCCTCTCGTGTGACATTTTAGATGTCATCCCCTTGGGGTTTGGCCTTTGAAATTCATTGCTATTACCTTCATTAATAGGCAGCTTGGGCGCATTTCCAGCTACAGATAGATTGGGTGTTTGCTCATACCATTCTCATTCCTTGTCCGATACTTATGCCATTGTGGAGGAATGATTTTTGAGGGTCTTGGACTGATTGAAGGCAGTTTTTACTGCACTAGCACTATAGCGCGGCACTATTCATATTACTATAGCAGCAAGTTGGGAAATCATGACTGGAATAACATGTTATAATGCTGGAGTAATTAGTGAGTTGAAAAGTTTGCTATGTATTTGATTTTATTAGCTTGAAAACTAATATTATTTCAATAGTAGTGCAATCTTCAGTTTTGTATAAATTCCTTCTTGTTCATGTTATGTGGTTTTAGATCTATGCAAAGACATTAAAATGACTATCAGCAGTTGGTTTGGTTTTTTGGGCATTTTTAGGGTGCCTATTACATGTTTCTTTTTGTATTTTTCAGAGTATAGGTATTACAATGAATAAATAACAGTAACTGATAAAATAGAAGTGATAGAAATCATATGCAACAATACATACTATTTTGTAAATGATTCTAAAATCGTACCAACAGAGTCTGATTTATTTTAGAATAGTACCAATACAGATGTACTTCAAACAAGGTTGATGCCAGCTGAAGATGGGAACCAGTTACAACCAAACAAGTTCAAATGATAGAGACCTAGTTGTTGCAATAAAACAACTCCAGTCTGATGCAAATAAACACTTCAGAATTCCTCTTGCGAGCTGCTATAAGGAAAAGCCAGGCTGAACCAAAATGGCCGCCTTCCCAATAAATCCATTGCCTGCAAAGTGTGACTGCAATACTAGAAATTGATCGTTTGCCATGATCAAACTGTATGCATGAGAACCTTCAAATCTGATCTTGTTGGGGGCTACGACCCAATAAATCTGCTCTCAACATTAGGGTTTGCAACGTAGGTGAGGAATGCTCTTCCAGAGCAATGGCGTCCAAAATAGGTTTACAAGATGATAAAGATACTCACCTTTAGGTTACCATCTCCTTATATCCCCTCTCCAAGGCAAATTGAACCTTAAAAGATCCCTAAAGTGAATTTCATTTGGACTTTATAATATAACATTATTTCCCCAATAAAGGCATCCAAATAGAAAGAAATCATTACTTTATTAATGACAAACAGCTCCAAGCATCAAATAAGTTGCGGCAAGTGATAATCAAATAGTAGAGACTGAGCTCTTTCCATTGAGCTATCAGACATAGGCAAATCAATCCAAATGGAGCCAAAAAACTCCTTATTACTCTAAAATGGCTAAACAGTTAGCCTTATTTAAATTATTAAAATGCTAACTTAGGAGAATATTTAATGTATTAAAATATTTCCCTAGTAACCATGGAACAACCCAAACACTTCCAAAACAGGAAGCTGAGTTTGTCACCTGCCTATGATTGATACTGGACAAGCTGGGCCAAATGGCAGTCTCACCCTCAAATCTAGGGATACTCCTAAAAAATAGGGAACACACCCAAATCTCCTGAAAGTGAGATTAGGGGTGTTCTCATAGAACCTCAACTCTGGAAAATGTCATCACCTCCTAAAAGATAGGAATCTCCTCCTACAATCAAGGAACTGCCTCCTAAGATCAAGGAACTGCTCTCAACTGATCTACTACTGCCTGTAATACCAAATCCGGATGCTGTAAACCCTAACTGAGTCCCTAATCACTAGTGCCAACCTATGAGACTCCATAATAGGCTAACTCTCATGTCACTGCTATACAGAGCTAAAGAGGGGACATGACAGTCATAAGCTTTATAAAGATTAAAGAAACATGTGTGACCTGCACTTTTCCTGATTTTAGCATTTTACTTTATGGATGTTTCATTTAAATGAGAAAATAAGCAAAATTAGTTCATTTATTTTTACATGTTTGGTTTAAGCTTCATGATAGTATTTTTTTTCACTGAAGATGTCCTTAGAAATTTGCATTTTGGCTGCAAAGTTTGTTTTGACAGGGGAATCAGACCTTCTACAGCATGCTACACAGCATATGAAGAGAATAGCATTTGATGGACAACGTAGCACTCAAGAAAGACTTTATATGAAAAAATTACGATGCTCAGTAGAGAATATTGATGGGTGTCAAGAACTGACTTTTGTGCAGTCTGTTCTCATCCCAATCAAGCAGTGGACTGATAAGCGGCTTGTAGACTATCATAAAAACTTTCCTGAGGTATGCTTAACCATATTATAAATGTTTTTGAGCCTTTTCATTGAATGTTGTTATGCTAATGAGCAATGGTCAGGAAAATTAAATTAAGTCTATTATGATGGATAATAAAGAGGAAAAGCTATACAATTCAAAAATGAAATTTTGATACTAAAAGCTCCATTCATCAAAAACTATGCAAAGAAGAAATATGAAATATTTGATATCGCACACATTTTTGATGGGAGCAGAGGAGTATCCTGTCATTTACAATTACTATTAGTAGATTGAAATATCAGTTAAACTTGGGCTTTAGCTTGTTGCAATTGATTTATATTTCACTGGTTACTTTTCTGGATGAGTCTCAGCAACCCTGATTTAGAGGAACTTTCTCTATAAGTAGAATTTTATGAATTTAATTAATACATACTCTTTTAATGGACTGAATAGCATTTGTTTCAAGTTGTAGCTTCTTCATCTTCTAGAGGTGTCTTCTTTTGGTGCTTCAACTGTTATTCCTGGCAACTAGTTGCAGTTCCATCTACATGCTTTGTTTTACAGGGAGCATTGATATTGGAAGATAAATTCAATTTCAATCTATTTCATAAAAATTAAAACATAATATAGCATGTCCAAAGTCAGCCATTTAATTACTTGCTTTCTGAAGAGTTGTGCAACATACTTGTAGAATAATCAGCTTTATTTCTAGATTTGATCACTGTAATGTTTCTTGCTCGTGCTTAACTCTGTAACTCATCTCAATCTCTGCACAGCTACCCTGACAATCTGTTTTATATATGGAATCATTCTATTTATAGTTGTTCCCTGTATTATTTTCCTTTTAGATGGTAATTACGCATTTGTAGGTATTGGAGTAACTCTAATTTATGGTGTAAACCTTTTGTTCATAATCTGAGAATTCTAACTTAAATTGTTTATTATCTTTTATCCACTGCGAAGAAACTTTGATCTTTGATACATTTATAATTTCTGTTCTCCACTGCTAAGAAAATTTGAGCTGCAATACATTTATGATTTCTAGTGACTGATTCTAAAGGAACTTTTCTTATTTATATTTTACGTTGATCACAATTATGTAGTGTCCTTTCATAATTTTTACAAATCTAGATTGCTGAGAGTAGCTGCCTCATGTCATTAGTGGATGTTTTGAAAATAGTGTTTCTGTGGATCTAGAGCAGAGCGACTGTTTTAAATAGTTCTAATTAGTCCCAATACTATGCTAGTTTGATTGAAATTGTCAGACAAACAACAAATTGTTTCATGGATGATAAGTTACGTAACTGTCTGATCTTTAAAATCAGAATGAAAGTTAGCCTAACAATTGGTTAAATTGAGACCTTAAGCTTTAAGTAAATTTAACATTGGTTAATTTATCTCAGAGTAACATCATATTTCCTAACTAGATTTAAAATGTTACTTCAAGAATTGTTTCATTGGTAGACAATTTTGCAAACTTTATGGAAGACAAATATATTGGATATAGTATAGAGTAATATTCAATTTAATTTTGAGTTGATCGCATAGTTTCTCTCTATCTCATAGTAATATTCTGCAAATTTCATCCAAAGTAATGAATTTGCTTAGTGATCTCAAAGATGAGAGGACAGCAAGATCTAGTTTCTCTGGCTCTCAAGATTGTCTTTTCGAGTAAACAGAAGGAATGGCCCAATTTTGGGTTCCCCTTTATTTCTAATCTTTCTGTAGAAAAACTTGAAGAGCAAGCCCTTGCTTTTTTTCACGTGCAACTGAAATAGTCTTATCGACGTTAATTGGCCATGTGGGAGAGAAAGCCTGGACTAATTCCTATTTCGTCTCAACCACTTGTTTGATAGCATAAAATCCATGAACTAGTTGGAGGCCAATGTATATTTAGTTATTTACTGTTCAGCATATACTTTCAATAAGTAAAAGAATGGCTCACTATCTCATCATGTCTACAAATTCACTCACAGCTCAAGTTTTTCAGTCTTGCATCATTACTATCTTTTCCAGAAGATACGTATGCAAATTTTTTTTGAAAGGGGGCTTTCAATAGAGTAAGACCCAGTAGAGAAAGATGATCTATATTTGATAAGGTTATTTAGAAGAAGAGCAATGTGATGCAGATCTCTAGTTTTCAAAAGCATTGAGACTAAGAAAGAATAGCCTAAGTTCCTAACCATGTTGAAGCTGAGGCACAGGATCTTCGTAAAGCATTTCTACGATTAAATGAGGTGATTTCAAGATATAGCCGGGATCTGGAGAAAACACAACTTCCAATCTTTTTATTGACACAGTAAAATTGGTTGCATGCTTAAATACTTTGATATGTGAAGTTTATTTCATTAATGCTTCATAAATGCTTGTTTATTTCATTAATGCTTGTGTATTTGTATTTGTTCTGGTAAAGGAGGATCACTTTATGACGAGGAAACTATAAGAAGCTAAGATTTTGTCTAGCATTTTGATAATAAAACAAAGATTAAGGATTGGAACTTTGTGACTCACATGCCTTCATTCACAACCTTAGGAGTCTTAATGGAACACATTAATGTGTAGATCATAATGAGCTAAATTTGTTAGGAAAATCAATCATAATGATCAATCCATATCCTACATGACCCTATGAGAGGAAACATGCATACAAATACATAGATACCCAAATTCAATGATCAAAGACATATCTCATTATAAATAAGACATGCCTTGGGGGAAATCTCATAGAAGCGAAAACCTAGCCTCCGAAAGAATCCATGCTAATGTATTATATAGTAATTAAACATTACAATACATTTATAGAGCCTTCTTGAACACGTACAAACCAAGGCTTTCCAATGCATTTTCCACATGTGCTTCCACATCCCATGCGATGCTTCACACATGCGCTTAATCCCCAACTAGCCAATCTTAAACCAAACATGTGCTTTCTTTTATAGACATAAGCTCCACAATGATACAACCCAATCATCTTGTAAAACCATGTAACTCAATACCACGTGTCACCTGCAAAGTATCTAACCCAATGTTACATACAAACATATAGGTTGTCCCAAATAATTATTTAATGTGGCTTAACACATCACCTAGGGTGCACTACACACAAATACATGTTTAATTATACTGTCAAATTAAAACAATGTTATGGAAGGTACACCTAATCCTACAATAGTAATTACTTTTTCCATGCATTGATTATAATATATATCATATGTAATGCTTGCACCCACCTCATGGTTTACTTAGATTATATAATGAGCCCTGCTGCCTCTCAAACAATCTGTGTTGAAGAATTGTTTTTGTTTTTTGTTTTTGTGGTTTTACAATTTTCGATACAACAATATAGCAACAAAATAGAAGATATTGCAATAATAATTGCAACTCAAAATTTGGATATTACATAGTGAATATATAGCTGAAAATTTCAGATTTTAATATCAACTTAGATAATTAGTATTTTCATGAAATATCAATAACCCTGCTGATAAAATATCCCTTATTATCTAAATCAACAATACCCAAAAAAAATAGAAGTTACAGTCTATGAACTTATAGGTAAGACATGCCTTGAAACCCTCTAAAAGGAAAAATGTCCTCAGCTAAAGAATTCTTCAAAAAGAAAATGTAGCAGCAGACATGGAAAATGCTGCTCTAGAAACACCCAATGTTACTCTCTCAAATAGGCCGCTCAAGGAAGGAATTCAAACGCAGGTCTAAACACTTTATTGCAGCCCACAGCCACCTTCAAGGCAATTGTATTTTGAATAGAAATGAAGGCCGAAGAAAGGTGTCCAAACCAGTAACCCTTCTTGATGTAAATCGCAGCAGATCGAAGAATATTTTGGTATGCTTCAGCACCGAATTATCAAGTCCAAATGCAGAATTAATTTTCAGACTCAGGACACAATTCACTGTGTATTTCAACAACTCAAAGTGCCAATCAAAAAGGAGGAATCAGTCCTCTTCTTGAGCCAATGTTGAAACCCTCATGAAATTCACAAAGTCATAAAGTGCAAATGATAAGAGATAATAGAATGAATTGCTTTCTCACAAAACATTTCTTTTATAACATTCAAAGCCAAAATCTTCAACACACCAACAGCCATTAGCTTCTTCCATACACTTTTCACTTAAATGCAAACTTTGCTTTTGGTTGAATATTTGAATTTGTAATAATATAAAATGATTTGAATTTGTAATATTATAAAATGATAATCATTTACTCCAAAACTTCAATTAATTCCCTGACACAGGCTTCTATGAATTAATTAAATAAATGGCCCCTTCCAATGATGACTCAACCCTCAAGTGAAATATAAAGTTAAATGATAACTTTTTAATAAGCCATTTAATGATTTAATAATAATTTGACCACTAAAATAATAACTCCGAAAATACTTATCCTTTAAATATGTCGTCTGGAACACGAGTTACACCTATTATTTCCCCATGTGACCAAATGCAGTTTCCTAAAATAGAAAGGGTCACTCTCAAGTCTCAACCATCATTAGACTTGCCATAAATAGTAGGTGCATGAAACTAAACCCAAATGAAGTCCAATCTGAGTCAAACGAAAACCAAACTGGAACATACTGAACAGTGAAGAAGACAAGATCCTCCTACATCGAGTCTCTGCATCAGAAGACCCTCTGTCGACAAAAATCATCCTACGAGGATTAAAGATTTCAAAGAACTTTGGAAAAAGTGAATCTAAAAAGAAGTTTATGGACTTATAAAATTATAAGCATTAAGGGATATAACTATTTATTTTTTCACAATGTGTGGTTACCATAGGTCAGTGTTTCAACATTCAGTGGTACTCACCAGACTCACTAGTTTCTGCAGCAGTTGAGTAACTGATGTATGCCTTCCAATGAGTTTTCTGCAAAAACTTATCAATGTAGTGTGCACTATAAATTATTTGATTAGTTCGCCTTGATGAGTTGGACTGGAGAACTCAGCCACTGCAGAAAACTCTGCGTAAAATCCTCGTTTCTGTAACATTTTGTGTCGCAGCTGTATGACTGTGAATTGATTTATCTATGAAATAACCTATGCCATGAAAGTCTCATGGCTTGAAGGTATTATTTGGGCATAGTGATGGGGGCTACACCTCAACCTTACCTGTCAACTGCAATTTTGGTTTTAAGAAGTAAAAAGTAACAAGGTTATTTGTGCTTATGCTAGATAAAAATAAGTATTTCCCTATATTATTGGGTCCAATTAACAAAATAATCATTTCTCCATAGTTTTCTGAATATTTCAGCATTGTTTTAGTGTCCTGGAATTTCCCTGACAAATCCTCAAGTAATTGAGTACCATTTATTCTTTTGGTTTGTCAAGTTGATTCTGATTTTGAGGAGTGCTACTATGATCAGAATAGACTAATGGGTTTTCTATATCTACTCTTATAACTTTTGATGCATTATTTAAGTTCTTTTTGTATATGTATTGTCAATTTTATTTTTCAAGTTTTGGCTATCCATTTTGCTGAGTCAATTTTTTGGGCTGCCAAGGTTTAGCTGAGTCTGAGTTTCAGATCTATGCTTTATATAACCAACCAACCAAACAAATCATTTAGATGAATAATGCCACTCTAATACCTCATTTCATTCATTATCAAGTTATGTTTTTACTAGTTTCTGAAGACCCTGTAGCTATATTTGAGGAAGCTATCTATGAGGCATCATAGCTAAGCTCAATTATTTTCATTTTCAACTTCTTGAATTCTAAGTTACCAGATTCTCTCCAGCAACCCTCAAAGTCTGGTTCAATTCTGTACAAAGTCTGGTCCTTGTCAAATTCTCTCGCAGAGCTATGAATTTCCTGCAAATTGTGTCAGAGGAACCTGGGCAGAATTTTTTGCAGCGAATTTTGAAGAACTTGCTGTCTAGACCTGGGCTGAATCTGGTCTCGAAACATTTTTTAAGACTTTTTTAAAGTGTTTTTTTTTGTCCTCCCAACCCTATTGTGACCACTAAAAAGACCAAAAAAGATGTTTATATGTCATTTATGCATTTGTGTATGAAAATGAAAACTTGCTTATAAAGGAAATCCAAATTGACAATAGGTGACATCTAAATTGATGATTATAGAGGAATGTCTTTAAAAATATATGATATGTTTGAATCCGGGACTTCAAATTTGTATCTATTCCTTTCATTCTCAAACTGTCCCCTAGATATGGGAATATGTTCCATACATGTGACCAAGTAAGTGCATCAAGTTGTTTGTATGGCTAAACGATGCAATTAATGTCCTATTGAACTGAAACATAGCTTTGATGGTGTATTTTGCTATGTTCCTTTACTATTAGCAGATTCAAGTATGGATTTATTTTTTGTTGCATATATAAACACATACATACATATTTTAAAAAAACGTATATTTTTGTATGGATGAACCCAAAACGAATCTGAACCCAAGGCCAAAATATTTTACATGAATTTCAAACCCGAATCTCGAACCCGCATCCGTACCAAAATTTGAACCAGCAACTTAACTTGAATTCAATAAAGTTTATCCCTATTTTTTATATAGACATCTCTTATGCATCAAATATAGTGGTTATATCTATATGTAATTTGTAACATTAAGTATATGTCCTGGTAATAAATGGTTTGAAGTGCTTCCGCAAATTTTGGTTTTTGGCTTTTTCACCTAAGATTTTGTCAGGTTATAACAATCTTGTATTGTGTTCCTCAATTTAATGACCCAGGGATCAAACACTATGGAAGGGATAGTTACGGCAGCTATGGTTGCAGGGAGACTTATAGCTGGAGAGTCTGATCAGACAGGGGTGAGCTTTATTCTATAGCATTAGATAAATGTTTGTATATCGTATTTGTATCTTTGAAATGGTTAACTTTACAATCTATGAAAGGGAAAAACGTTATTCTAGTATTTTTACACTGTACTTGTTCAACATGTGGATAGTTGCAGCATTTAAAAGTTGAAATAGCCTTTGTTTTGTTCTCTGTCTCCTACATTGTACCTTTCTGTATGTAGATTCTCTTTTGAGGTAATGGCAGTTACATGATTGATTGGACTAGATATTTTTTTGATACTGCACTACTTACAAATGCAAGTTTATCTTAATTTTAAGTATAGGTATGCTTGTTCTAGTAATTTTTTGCAGTTAGGTCCTAAAACATTGTGAGACTGGACCTTTTTCACAGTCTATAATGCTTTAGAAACAATTGCTTCCTCTATAAAAAAAGAAAAGAAATCATGTTCATGACCACAAATGACCCAAACCTGGTGAACGAGATTCAAGAAATACTTTTAGTTTCAGTAGATAAGTATTAGGATAAAATGACTGTGAATTATGAGAAAGTAACTGTGCTATGCATTAAGGAGATGGAACTGCTTCAAGAGGATTTTTGTTTCATGATGTGTTTGAATTCTTATATATTTCATTACTTTTAACTGATAAGTAGTGTTTGAATTCTGTATCCTACGAGAATGATAGTTTTTTACTTGCTGAGCTATTTTTGCAAGCTTATATATGTGTCAATGAATTTGGTAACTTATTATGTAACTATTATCAACTTGCACGTTTAATTTTTAATAGTTCTGAGGATTGCTAGCATTTTAACTGCTCTGCTCTTAGCAGGCAAAAGTAGAAAAGCAACTTCATATAGGTTTCCAATGTGAAGCTTGTATTTTTCTTTGGTGATTACAGGTGATGAGGATGACATCAACTGCAGAAATGGCTGCTGTATCCAAACAAACAGAAGATTACATCTTGTCTTCCATCAGATCTGCATATGAAAGAGTTAGTCACTTTCATTTCCATCCTGATTTATTATTATATCTGGTTATATGCTGTACCTGCTATCCTGTTAGGAATTGAAGAATCATCTTAGGTTATAAGGAGATCCTTTGAAACAAATATGATTATTTTTCAACTGACAAATCTGAACTATAAATTTATAAAACATCAATATAAAGCTCTTAGTCTGTAAAATCCTTTCTTTGCGTGGATTCATTTTTTAATTATTTATCTCTGCCACAGTTGAATTCTTCTAACAGATCTATGTAAAGGAACGTTTTTTTGGTTACTACTTAATAATATTCTATCATCTTTATTATGAAGCTTTAGTACACCAAAGCATTTTGTCGTTGGTTCACATGGAATCTTTTCAACTGAATTGATGATAGGAATCAATTGTTATCTTTTCTTACCTTAGGATTCATTGATAACATTTTTAAGGCCCTATACAACATTCTTGTGGTACTTCAGAAATGTGATTGGGTGACAAACTTTTTAGGATATCTTAAAAAGATGTATCTGAATTCTTGTATCTAAATAGTTTTTCATCTAATATTTTTTTACTGATGCAGCATACAGTCTTCCTTTAACAATTCAGTTGATGTTGGGAATTGACTTTTTTTTAATAATAAGAACATTTATATATTAAGTTCATTTATTGTCTAGATTATTGCTTACTTTTGTCCATTTTTAGTGTTTCGGATATCAATTAAGGTTGACCATTACTTGTGAACTACTCATTTTAATTACACAACACCACTACACCCAGCTGTAGCTGTGAGTTATGCCTCTTGGTGTAGGTAGTATGTAGCATTGTTGGAAAACAAGGTAGGTGTCTCAGAGAAACCTATCAAAATGGAAAATAGAAAAATGAGGGCCAAATAAAAATCATTCGACTGCCTTCTTGCAACTGAAAATCCATTTTCTCTAATCATGAAAACATAATAATTGACATGAAGGGATTTGAAGATATGTTAAGGAATTTATTTGTGGAGGGAAATCTTTTTCTTTTCTCTGTTCAAGCATTCTCATATCTGCAAGAAGGATGCTCATTTCCAAGATATTTGCGTGAATTAGATAAATGCTTTGTTAGTGAGTTACAGCATTTTCAAATGATCAGTTTTCCTTAAATGTGGATTTATGCAGTAAATGTTTGGACCATAGATGGAACTCGCAATTCAATTGCCAAATTTTAAAAATTCGCAGGATCAGGATGCCGAGTTTTTGCAAAAACTCGCTAAAAAATCGATAAGTTAAAAAAAAAAGAACTTTCACCAGCATTTCTTTCAGCGTCTGAAAGTTGAAGAAAAAGTCATTTTTGAAGCTAATTCTTATTTGCACAAGGATTTAGTTTGAGATAGGTTTCAGCTTCATAGGAGTGAAAATGTAGATTCTAGATTTTGGGGCTTTTCAAAGAATTCCAGGCTTAGCGAAATTTCATGATTCAGCATGCCTTCAGCAGTGTTATCTCCTAGAACCTGTCCTGGCTGTTTGAGGTCAAATTGAAGCTGGAACAATGATTATCTAATGATTCTAACTCATTTTCTCACAAATCACTTGGTTTCAATTCTATCTTCCCGAGTTCTAACAGACTTAGCTCAACCACTTGCTCACACCCAAGACAAGCAATACTTTTCAACAAGCCAAAATTGCCCAAACTCACTATCAAACTATTTTACTATGATGTATTTACTTCTACTTTTATAGAAACTATTTACTATGATGTATATGCTTCTAGCTTCATAGAAACTAACTGCCATGATGTAATTAATTCTAGCTTTATAGAAACTTTTAGCTATTTTGCTCACCACCATTAGCATTCCGCATGAGAATGGGATTTTGTATCCACATTGCATTTATATAGATTTGAACTCTGCTTGTTTCTTATTAGTTAACTCATTGGATGCATCTTCTCATTGAACTTAACAAAAAAATTGTATTTGTAATTAAATTTAAGTTGTTCTTTAGGTTCTTGAGTTTTTCCCCTTTTTTTTAAAAGACCGGCCTTATAGTTTTTTTTTTTTTTGGTCTTGGCTTGTTTTTGCCACGTGAGAGTTTTCCATCTATGGTTTGGACCATTGAGTATGATTTGTATATAATACCTGTTCGTTATGATTTTGTGGTTAGATCAACTCCTCTTTGCTTCTTTTTATCATTTTTCTTTGCTTATGAACTTGTGACTTTGTGTCCTATTGGATAGGGCACTAGTCCAAGAAATAAATGACTCAATCACACTCTTTAAATAAACGAAACTCTTTGCCAATATTGTTTTGGGATACATTAACAATTTATGATTAGTAGTGTTAATCGCTTAAATATGTTCCCACCTAGATGAGGGTAGTTTGGAAGTGTTGTAAGAGTGTGGTAGGGTGCGCCTTGCAATACAACCCCCAACATTTTAGAAGGCGACTCTTAGTGGTGTTTTTAGAAAATGGAAGGGGACAACCTAAGATAACGAGAGAAGTGCCAAATCAAAGCTCTGTTGGATGTGCTTAGAATTTGTCAGATGGCATTTGTAAGGGTATGACCTTTCTAGTTAGAGATTCATGCCCCCATTCACTCATGACATAGTGCATCACATTCCCTTCATTGTTGGTATGAGAACGAGATGCCAAAGTTGCTAGACATATGGCTCACACATTCATGTCTAGCTGTGGAGGCATCTACAAGGGCCCGAATTAAGGCACATCACTCGTAAAGCAAGTGCAAGTCTACTCAACAAGGGATATGGTATAAGACCCTATCTATTAACAAACAAAATAGTTCTTATAAGTGAAGGAAGACCTCATTTCCTAAAAGCGGTCTCTGTGAGGAGTTTTTCGTAGATAAATATATTGGACCACACCTATGAGAGTTCAACACATGAAACAATGATTAATAAAAAGAAAAAGATGCCAATTACACAGTCCCCATGATTTATTAAGAGCAAACATGCCAAGACAAAAGAGAATGCCCTAGAGAATACATGCTATAGTATACACCCTTGGACTACTAGCCGTAGGGTCTTGTTCTTAGAAAAGTAAAATTCTTCAAATAAAACAGATTATTTCTTTGCCTATTGAACATAAGTCCAATATTTCATTCTTTCATTTTGCAAGCCTTTGGGTGGTTTATAAAAAAATCCTCAATCAACTTGATCACAAATGATTACAATTTGTTACAATTGACTAGCATGATGAAAAATCAGGCATGAATGGATGAATTCCTTCTGCTGTAGGCAGATGTATTCTTCTGATTGGTTAATTACAACATGCCTGCCAGTTGGGCTCCAAATAAAAACTGTGATAACTTGATCAAAGATGCCATGATTGCACAGGCCAATGCAAATGGTGTGAAGGGGATAACTATCTATAAAGTTGTAGTCATGAAATTTTTTACAAGGAAGCATATTTCTCAAATATGCATTGACAGGCGTAGTTAGAGTATGGGTATCTTGGGGGACATGTGGTGGGCCATCAAAGCTTTGAGAAAGAAAAACCTTTGTGGAGCAAATAGAAACACGTATCAACTAACTTTGGTGTTATGAACATGCCTTGGGTGAACATGTGACCGAAGGGTGAGCAAGGGTGGTGTTTTAAGGCCAACAATGTAATAGTCTACATTTTGGTGAGTTTCAGGGGATCTCGGCTTGCCGAGAGTGAAACTTAAAACATCTGATTGCGCAAATCAGGGCTGAAGAGTCAAATTAGTTTTGATTTCTCAGATCAGTTATCTTCAAGACTTTTTGAATGTATGAGGTGCTAGAAAAACTTGTATGCAAAAAGTGAAGATAATTTTTTTTTCTTAAGAGCAAAGGCAAAACATAAAATTGAAGTTATGAATCAAACTAGATGACTCAAGGTGTGAAGTTAGCTATGAGAGAGATCCATTAAGATAGAAAAGAGATAAAGCTTCAAGCATGGTTAGCCAAGAGATGTTAATACTCATGTTTCGAACCAAACTAGCTAGGTTGAGTAACTCAACATCAGAAGAAAGGGGAAGTTTGAGGATGAAAAACAAGTGACTATGTTTGAGCATGGTTTTGTAATGAAACTCTAGATTTGATACCTTGTGGTGACAACAACATTAGTTAAACATTAGTTTAACCTATCAAAGAATGAAATTAGATCACCCATGGATTTAATGTGTGTGCAAGGTGTAAACTCTTCCCTTTACTAAGATGATAAAATGGTTTCCACCTATCAACTAAACTACGTAGGTGAGATTTATGCCATGGCCAATTGTATAGAGCCTTGTTGCCAGTCAGGCATCCATAGCCCCAACAAGGTTATTGCCTTGATAGTTGTTAATATTGCTCTATCACCAGTCAGGTAACCATGACCTTGGTAGAGTTACTAAGATGACCTTTTTGTTTGCATTTTTCTGCTTGTTTCTTGTTGCGTTTTCATTTTTTGCCTCTCTGGCTTCAGTATGCATGGATGCTTAGTTGTAAAACTAGAACACAAAAATAACTCAACTGGCCCAATTTTTTTGAAATAATTCAACTCACCAATAACTGGGGAAAAAAATTGGTAGTAAATTGACACTTTTATCCTATTACGAAGTAATTGGAAAATATTTGCTTATTATTAACAGAAACCAAGAGGTCTATATATACAAAAGAGTGGAATGATGTTTCCTTAGGAAATTGATCGTAAAGAATATAAACTTTCTATTCTAGCTAAGAGAAATTGAACAATTATCTACAATTAACTAAAGAATAGAAACACTCTATTCTAGAAATAGAAAACTAAATATTAGAAACATTCCAATATTTACAGAAGATTACAATAGATAACCATTAGATACTAAACATAGATAATAGAAACTATCTATTATCGTAATATCCTCCCTTAATGGTTAATCTATCTAGAGCATGAAGTTGTCAAAGAGCGTAAAAGGTAGATTCTATCTGCTCAGGGTGCTCTACACTATTTGTTGTGGGCTGCGAACTATATTGCTTAGATAGGGCAGCTAAGCGCTTCCAACATTCAAACTTCATATGCCCAAACTTGTGGTAATAGTTGCATTGAATGTTTTTCTTTCGAGAACCTTTTGAATCTGGAGCAAAGGATGTCTGTTGAGAAGATTGGTGAAAATGGCCTTTATCCTTTTGAAAGGATTTGGCAGCAAAGGCTTGCTCAGCGGAGGTGGAGCTGGAACTGCTACCGAACTGTTGTTTCCACCGATCTTACTGAAGCAGAAGTGTGCAGAGATCAATGAACTTTAGATCAACACCATAAGACGTGATGTTGAGAGTTACGATAAAATGCTCGTAGGACTTTGGTTACGATAAAATGCTTGTAGGACTTTGGTAAACTGTGGAGAGTGATAACCACAATGTCCTCTTCCTCCATCTTGCGATTGATGGCAAACAATTGATCACGGATTTCTTGAATCCTATTTAGGTGAGCTTGGAGCGAGGTTCACTCATCCATGATAATAGAAAACAAAGTGTTCTTTAAGAAGAAAGCTTTGCTTTTGTCAAAAGTCTCATGAAGACCTTTGAAATGTGCCCATATCTCGACAGCTATCTTGTCCGATGGAATTTGAGAGAGCTGATCATCAACCAGGGATAATTTGAGAAGCATCACCGCCTCTTGATTATTTAGATCCCATGAATCTTGATGAATGCCAGGGGCAGTCAGACGCTGTGTAAGACCTAGAACAATATGATCATTATTCCGATATTCAAAAATTGCTATGATCCGCTACTTCCAAGTGCCATCATTTCGACCATTGAATTTTGAATTGCTTTTGAGCAGAATATTGGTCAATGATGCCATATCACGTGTTTCAATGAAAAAGTGTGAAAATTTATGAAGGCACATTCTTTGATGGAAAAAAATGGAAGACCCAAAAAATTTGAAGGGTGACCCAAGCGAGAGCTCGAAAAACCCAAAAAGAATATGTTGTCGGTTTCTGGATCAGCTGGCTTGAAAATCGAGGCACCCAAAAAAATCGGACGACGACCTAGTTAAGCTCTCAGACATAAAATCGATAGTAAATTGACACTTTTATCATATTACGAAGTAATTGAAAAATATTGGTGTTTTATTAACACAAACCAAGAGGTCTATATATAGTATATACAAAAGAATGGAGTGATGTTTCCTTACGAAATGATTGTAAAGAATAGAAACTTTATATTCCAGCTATAAGAGAAAACTAACAAGTATCTACAACTAACTAAAGAATAGAAACATTCTATTCTAGAGACAAAAAACTAAATATTAGAAACATTCTAATATTTACATAAGATTACAATAGATAACCATTAGATACTAAACAAAGATAATAGAAACTATCTATTGTCGTAATATATCGAACATTTGACGAGTGTAAACAAAATCAGCATGGTAATAAATTATTAAGATACATTTAAAACTAAGTTTAGTATATATTAAATCAGCATAAACAAAATTGAATAATAAATAATAAATTGTAAAATTTCTAATGGCTATAAATTATATTCCATATAACACATTATAATAAAAAATATAATTCAAACAATTCTATTACTTATTTAAAATTGTGATTGACAAATTCTATTATTAATTTAAACTTGAGCTATTTTCACAATATTGATTTATTGATAATACAATTCATAATCACTATGCTATTACAATGAGATAATGAAAGAACAACGACAAAATATGTATCTAGTTAAAATTAAAAATATGAAAATGTGCATCTGGAAAAAATTTGAACCTGAAAATCAATTAGCAGATTATTTGTGACACATTTGAACATGACAAAATATTGAAGTGATGAAGGAACAAATAAAATGTGAATACACAAATTTGACTTCTTTGAGACAATCATTTGTTTGTTTTGTAACATTTTTTTCAGATCATCTTTGGTCTCTCCTTGCCATTGTTTTTTTCAGATCATTCGTGGCTGTTGTTTATCCCAATTTTTTCTAGTTGCAATGTAGAGACAAGCGTTTTCCAGTTGCGCTGCTTTTGATCCCTACTTTCATTTGCCTATTTTAACTCAGAAATTTCACTTTCTATGGTGATTTTAAACCATTTTATTCTTATGATTTTATGTGCTTTTTAGTAAAACTTGCCGCATGGAAAACAAAATAGTGGCACCAATTTTATCAGTGATTAAATCGACGAGCCTGTCGATGCACAAAATATCGTGATTTTTGCGATATATTGTACAGTTTATCAACCATGCATGGATGATTATTACATCATTCTTCAAGGTTGGTTGCCAATGTGGTAGCAAAAATTCTTTGATTTTTCACCTACCAGATAAAGGAAGGACATCTCAGCATCACTGTACAGTTATTTCAAATGAGGAGCATGCAAAATCCAACTAGATATCACTAATTTCACAAAATGACAGATATCAATGCTAAACACTGCAAAAAGCATGTTAGTATGCAGGTGTATCAAAAAAATCTTTAATTTCAAACCAGATTTAAATGTGGTTACCTTTCTTTGGCATTCAAGGAGTGCATAATTCCTCTGTCAACACGATCAACATTCAAAAATGGGCTCAGATTTTTAGATTTAGATAGATGAAATCCTTGGAAAAAGGGCAAGGTACTTTTAAAAGATGATGTGATGTTCTCTATATTGCGTAGTAAATGTAAAATGCCTTCAGAGGTAGTTGAATGCATTATAAAAGGGCAACACATTCCAATGGTGGCATAACCATTTAGCAAACCATAGGAGCTGAGGGTGTAGGATTAGTCGGTGTACCCAAGAAATATGGATGCACCTGTAAGATTGACTTGTCCATTGCCTTAGGATGCTTTCTTAGGTCTGATAGAAGATGAAAGGATGACCACTCTAAGTACACTTCTATCTTAAGTTGGAATAATGATGCCAATAAACTCAAATCATCTCATAGATTGATTGAAAGTGTACTAGCTCAGATCTATGTCTAGCTCGTAAGTAATAAGGACAAATAGGGAGCTCTTTGACTCCTATGCAATCCTTCAAAGATGAGATTCCACTAATGGAGTGTTAAGAAAGTAACCTGAATAACCTACAGGTCTATGGGTACAGAATCGTACCTTACTCTTCTTGCTAATATTCTCTAAAGAATGACATTGCATATTATTTGTAGTCTCTATAGAGGTGCCAGCGATCAGGTTGGGATTTGTTAGTTTGACTTGTAACTAATTATTAGTTAAGTCTTATTACTATTCCAAAGTCGCCGACTTAGAGACTCTTAATAATGGATGCATTTCAAGCGTCATGTCTCTTAAGAACATACCCTTCAATAAGGATATTTAGACGGGTATTGTATGCAGTTTTAGGACACACAGAAAATATACAGTCTGGACTAAAAGCATATATATCCTATTGGGTTCCTTGTATCAACTTCACACTCCAGTTTAAGATAATCTCAGCAATACAGTCTTCTCAGAATTCAGCATACTCAGACCTGCAAATTAGTATTTGGATCAAGATTGATTTTCACCTAGTTTTGATCTTTAATCTCAGAATTCTTGTAATCTGAATCTGCAGATATTTACATGGTATCAGAGCCTAGTTATCAGATCTCGGGCTCTGCAGATTGTTACATATCAGACCTGTTCATATCCAGTAGTTATTATTCATCTCCAATGGCATATACAATCAGGCCTGAGGATAGATTTGATGGAAAGGAACATTTTGAAGCATGGAAATTCAGAATCTTGATGATTCTCGAAGAGAATAATGTTAGACAGTTTGTTGATGGAGCATCCAAACAACCATCTGTTGAACCTCACAAATCCACATGGTTCAATGGAAATAGGAAAGCCATTCAAATCCTCTTGGATGGAGTTAAGAATGACATCGTACTTATGCTTACAAAACACCTAATTGTCTCCGATATGATGAATGCATTACGAAATGCATTTGAAGTAAATAATGCAACAAGGGTCCTTGCACTAAAGAGACAACTAAATCACATCCAAATAAAGAAAGGAGAATCAATAAACTCCTATTTTCTAAGAGTTGCTGGTATTAGAGATGAATTGGCAAGCATAGGAACCATCATAAATAACACCGAATTAACGCTTATGGCCTTAGATCGACTGCCAGAATCATGGGAAACATTTGCACAAGGTATAAGTGCTAGAGATAAGCTTCCATATTTTAACAGACTTAAAAATGATTGTCTTCAGGAAGAATCAAGAAAACTAAAGAAAGGAGGAAAACCTAAAATGGAAAATGAAGAACTTCACATTCTCAATGCCAACTCTTATAAAGGCAAGAAAAAGCATTTCAAGAAAAATAAAGGAAATCAGAAGAACGGAAAGTCCAAGAAAGACCTATCAAAAATAAAATGTTTCAAATGTGAAAAAATTTGGACACTTTAGATCAAACTGTCCAAAAAACTCCAAACAATAAGCGAACTGCACAAATATTGTTAGAGAAGAAGAAACTTATGATACAGAGAATCGTGTTTTGTATTCCTCCTTATCAAATGAAATCTCAAATAAGGAATGGGTAATAGATAGTGGATCCTCTAGGCATATAACGGGATACAAAGAAACTTTGGATTTCTTGTTTGAGAAAGTCAATGGTGAAGTTACTATTGGTGATAACTCAGCACATTCAGTTAAAGGGATTGGTAGCTGCACTTTGAAGCTTAAAACAGGAAATATTCTCCTTCTAAAAGATGTACTATATTTACCAGGGATAAAAAGGAACCTAATATCAATTACAATGTTAGAAGATGATGGACACAATGTTGCATTCATGGATGGCAAAGTACTAACTTGGGCTAAGAAGTCTTCCGTCAAGAAAGCCAAAGTAATTGGTCAAAGAAAGGGATATTTGTATGAACTAAATATAGAACCCATTCAAGCTCTTGTTCACAAAGCAGAAGATTCAAACGAAATATGGCACAGAAGATTAGGGCACCTAAACTTTAAAACCCTATCTACTATGGAAAAAATGGTTACCGGGTTACCAAAATTAAAACAAGATCACCCTAGTATTTGCAAAGGGTGTGCCCTAGGTAAAAATACAAGAAGACCTTTTCATGATAGTACTAGGAAAACAAATAACGTACTAGAATTAATTCATTCAGATTTATGTGAACCCATGTCTGTTCCCTCCCTTGGAGGATTATGGTATTATGTCTTGTTCATAGATGACTTCTCTAGAAAAACATGGATTTTTTTTTTTAAATGCAAAGAATCAGAAGAAATCTTACAAAGATTTAAGGAATTCAAATCATTAACTGAAAATTTTTCAGGACATAAAATTAAAACCCTTAGAACAGATAATGGAGGAGAATATATCTCAGATTTGTTTAAAACTTTTTGTAAAGAATCAGGGATCAAGAGGGAGTATACTGTTCCTTATAACCCTGAACAAAATGGGGTAGATGAAAGGAAAAACAGGACAATTATAGAAGCTGCTAGGGCTATGATTTTTGACCAAAATTTAGAATACTATCTTTGGGCAGAAGCCTCTTGTACTGCTGTATACATCCAAAACAAAAGCCCTCACTCCTTTCTTAAAGATAAGACCCCTGAAGAAGTATTTACTAAAATAAAACCTAATATAAGTCATCTCAGAATCTTTGGATGTCCTGTATACATTCATGTGCCAAAAGAAAAGAGAACCAAATTGGAACCATCTGGGAGGAAGGGTATCTTTGTAGGGTATAGTGAAACTTCTAAAGCATATAGAATCTTCATACCTGGACAAAAAACTATTGAACTAAGCAGGGATGTAGTCTTTGAGGAAGATCTTGCATTTAAAAAAGCAATAAATTCTCTTGAACCCTCTCCTTTATCAAAATCTGAAAGCATAAGTGAGTCTGAATCTTAGAAGGAGAACCTAGAAGAGGTCGAAGATGATGTAAACCTTGAAGAAAGTTCAAAGAAAAGGCCACTTTGGGCCATAAAAATAGTTGAAGCAGCTCAAGATTTTGCTGCACCTTTAGGATCAGTCAGAGAAAGTAAAAGACTTAAAAGATTCTTTGGTTATACAACAAATATGATTGATTTATCCAAAATAGAGCCAACCAATCCTTTTGATGCTATTAAATATCCCGCCTGGAAAGAAGCTATGACAGAAGAATATCAATCAATTATGAAAAATGATGTTTGGGAAATAGTTCCAAGGCCAAAAGGAAAATCCATTGTTTCTTCAAAATGGTTATTCAAAATAAAGCATGCCGCTCATGGAAGTATTGAGAAATATAAAGCCAGATTTGTAGCCAGAGGCTTTTCTCAGAAAGAAGGAATTGATTATGAAGAAACCTTTGCTCCTGTCGCTAGATATACCACCGTTAGAGCTGTCTTAGCAATTGCCGCCTCTAAGGGATGGAAGGTACATCAGATGGACGTAAAGACAACATTTCTCAATGGGAAGATTTCTGAAGAAGTCTATATAGAGCAACCAAAAGGATTTGAAACACATGATCCAAATGCCTTTGTTGGCGACTCAAGAAAGCTCTTTATGGGCTTAAACAGGCTCCTAGGGCTTGATATGAAAGGATTGATAAATATCTCACTGGCTTAGGATTCTCCAAAAATGAAGCTGATCCGAACTTGTATTATAAAGGAGATAAAGATGTTATGGTAATCTTGATATTGTATGTTGATGATTTATTAATCACAAGCGATGATCATCTTATAGATCAATGCAAGAAAGAACTTATTAGAGAATTCGAGATGAAAGACTTGGGTCTTCTTCATTACTTCCTAGGATTGGAAGTACGACAGAATGTTGATAGTATCATACTGAATCAAAGGAAGTACACTTCAGATATCTTGAAGAAATTCGGAATGTGGAACTGCAAGTTCATGTCTTCTCCGATGGAAACCAATTTGCATAAACTTAAAGAAGCAGCTGCAGAATCACCTCCAATAGATTCTACTCTCTACAAGTAGATAATTGGATCTCTGGTGTACCTTGTAAATACAAGACCTGATATTTTCTATGTGGTTCATGCCTTAAGTCACTTTATGTGTGAACCTAAGCAAATTCACTTAGTTGCTGTTAAACACATTATGAGATACCTTCAAGGTACTCTTAACTATGGGCTCAAATATGAGAGAGTGGCTTTAGATTTGCATGGATTCACCGATTCAGGTTGGGGTGGAAGTGTTAAAGATAGGAAAAGCACTTCAGGATGCTATTTTTGTTTAGGATCAGCGATGATTTCATGGATATGCCGAAAGCAGTCTTCTGTAGCTCAGAGCTCCACATAAATTGAATACATTGCGGTAGCAATGGCCTCTTGAGAAGCAGTATGGCCGAGGAAGTTGCTTGTGGGATTATTTGGGCAAGCCATGAATTTGACGATCATTCATTGTGATAATTAGAGTTCTATCAAGCTCTCAGTGAATGCAGTTTTCCATGATAGATCCAAGCATATTGAAATTCCTTACCATTATGTAAGAGATATGGTAGATAGGAATTCTGTTAAATTGGAATACATTTGTACTGCAGATCAGACAACAGATATACTCACCAAACCTCTATCTAGAGTAAAGATAGAACATTTCAGAAAGAGACTTGGTATGATTGAGTTGTAATTTATTATTTGATTACTAATAAAATGATGAATTTTATTTTTGTTAGGCTATTGACTGTTATGGGCTCCACCATGTGTAATCATTATTTAGAGGTGATGATCTTTGAAATATTGAATACTTATGTAAAAGACATTATGAGAGGTGACGATCTCTTAGATAATGTCCTAACAGTAGATTTTACAATAAGATCTAGGTGAATTTTAGATCGTCTTGTGGCATTGACATGTTCATGGATCACAAATTGTATAAAGGAAGAATTCTAGAAATTCTTCGGGTTTATCCTGTATTCTGGTAGATCTTAAATTCAGGATCTAGTTGTGATTTAGAAATACCAGTTTCTATGAGTCACAATGTGTGTCTTATCACTAGTAGCAGTGATTTGTCATATTACAGGTTTAGTAATATGACTCAGTATCATGTGTTTTATGATACTATGTATTAAGAAGAGATAGATAGATATAGAGTATTAATTCTTGTCTAATATCTGTATTGATGTTGCTCGATATAATATCTCTCTGTAGGAGTATCAAGTTAAGAGGGAGTGTTAAGAAAGTAACTTGAATAACCTATGGGTCTATGGGTACAGAATCGTACCTCACTCTTCTTGCTAATATTCTCTAAAGAATGACATCGCATATTATTTGTAGTCTCTATAGAGGTGCCAGCGATCAGGTTGGGATTTGTTAGTTTGACTTGTAACTAATTATTAGTTAAGTCTTATTACTATTCCAAAGTCACCGACTTAGAGACTCTTAATAATGGATGCATTTCAAGGGTCATGTCTCTTAAGAACATACCCTTCAATAAGGATATTTAGACGGGTATTGTATGCAGTTTTAGGACACACAGAAAATATACAGTCTGGACTAAAAGCATATATATCCTATCGGGTTCCTTGTATCAACTTCACACTCCAGTTTAAGATAATCTCAGCAATACAGTCTTCTCAGAATTCAGCATACTCAGACCTGCAAATTAGTATTTGGATCAGGGTTGATTTTCACCTAGTTTTGATCTTTAATCTCAGAATTCTTGTCATCTGAATCTGCAGATATTTACATGGAGCACATAGCCTTCCACAAACAATGATTTCTAAATTCTAAATCTCCAAGTTATTCTAACAATTGGAAATAACTATTCTTTGTAGGTTCTGAGTATAAAGAAGTTTGCGTGAATTCAAGAAAGCAATACAAATTACAGGCACAACTTACAGTTTGCACTACCACAATTGTTCCGAGACACAACTTTGAAACAAATTGCTTCTTTTATTCACTTCTCTTTGAAACTTTCACAAAAAAATCACAATCATGCTTGCACAATTTCTGCAAAGTCTTTTTGCATATAAAATAATGATATTTACAATGAAAGGCACTCCATTACATAGGCATAGGAGTGAGAGAAATGAGGAGAAAAAGGTGGGAGTGAGAGAAAAGAGGAGAAAAAGGTGGGAGAAACTCAACCACCTTGACTAAGTAAAAAACGAAAGAAGAATTATTCAATTGCATTGCCGAAGGCACGTGTAATTGGAATGCATGCAAATCAATTACACACAATATGTGTTTTGAACTACAAACAAAAAGCTGAAAACAAACTTAAAAATGATGAAAATGTTGAAGTTGCTGAATCAATCTTGTAGATTATCAGCCAAGGCTTTGTAGTTGGCGATGCAATTGTGGATAATTGCAGGATTGGGAGTTCCGACATTTCTTGCTACTAGATTCACTTTGATAACCATGGCATTGCATCTTTTGATGGCCTCCTAATTCTCTTTGAGTTGCTGTCGTCTGTAAATATTGTGTAGCAAACAGGGTGGTGTTGTCGGTAAAGATTTTGTAGCCGACGGGTTCATGTCGTTGGTAAAGATTGTAGTTGACGGATAGATTAGTATTGTTATGTAGCTGATAGACCCTTTCGGGAAGGTTTGGTGGGAAGTATTTATACCCCGTTTGTGATCATTGTAAATCATCCCATCTTATCATCAATTATGTAATCTCTTGGCATATGTGAATAAGCGAATAAAAGAGTGCTGCTGCTGCTGTTCTTGTGTCTGTGTGCATTGATCCATTTAATCTATGCGGTAAACATTTGGTGCCGTTGTCCCATGAACTTGGAAGGTAGGAGGAATGAAGATTAATGCCAAATTAGCTTAACAAGGATCGAAATAAGGTCCAGGGAAAAGATGGAATTCGTACTACACAAGAAAATTTAATTTTGACACAGCAAGCCAAACTCAGAAGGAGGTTTTAGAAGATTGCCGACAGACACAGAAGCGTAGAGGAATTGTTAGAGGAGACTCGACAGCGGGTGGAGTTGGTTGAAGAAGAAAGGGAGGAGTTTTTGAATTTGTATTCGCCGAGGGAAAGAATCCAGACGAAAGAGAATCGACTCGCATGGCTCGGAGTGCTGAGAGAGCAAGAGTGTGGAGTGAACTCTTCGTCTGGGATACACTTCCGGAAGGGACTACTTCAGAAGATCCTTCTTCACCAAGGTTCGCAGCTGTTGAGACTGCCAGTGTGGGAGAGTAGACCACCGGTGTGGGAGTGCATATCGCCAATGTGGGAGTGCAAAGCCACGGTGTGGGAGTGAGCAGCGCCAGTGCGCAAAACCCCAGTAGTGATGGCAGGACCAAAGGAAAAGTTACTAAAGTTTGATGGCGATGGTACGGCCGATCCAATCCAACACTATAAAACATGTGAAACGGTTTGGAGGGCAAATGGCATAACCCATACAAACAAATGGGTTCAACAGTTTCTGGCAACCCTATAGGATGTCGCAATTGATTGGTTTGCCGATGTAGATCCCCAGAAATTAACCACTTGGGACGACCTCAAGGAGTTTACTGCGGAATTTCAACTGCTCTGCGACAACGACGAAATTGTAGCAGAGATATACAATACAAAACAAGGGAAAAATGAAACAATCTGAGTCTATGCCAGGGAGTTGAAGGACTTGATCAACAAAATGGAGAATAAGCCAATGGATGGATTACAGAAAAGGTGGTTCATTGAAGGCCTACACCCAAAATTGCGAAAGAAAATGAAGATCGTGCCACCATTGTCATACACTGAAGCGTACAACTGGGCACTGAACCTGGAAAGTGAGAAAAGGACGAAAAAGAAGAAGAGTAGCTCCTCTGAGTTAGACGACAATGCATCCTCGGAAGAAGAAAGCAACGATGAGGAAAACAACAGCAAAAAGGTCGGAGCCCTACAAAAGGACATGAACTGAATGATGAAGGAATTCAAGAACATGCAGAAAGAAACAAAGGGAAGTGAACTATGGTGCACGGAATGTAAGGTAGAAGGTCACACAAAGGGATCCTGTCCAAAGAATCAGTTCTGCGAGATCTGCCAGATCATGGAACATTCCATAAAAGAATGCCCCTTCAACATGAAAACTAGAGGACCTCAACAAGTATTCCTGGCACAGGCAGCTTCCACGTCGGGAGGGATGGAAATAAAAACATTGATGGTGCCACTTCGGGTGGGTACAAAAATAATAGTAGAGGGCAAACCAACAACAACAATGCAAACAATAACAACAATGGCAGCCAAAGTTGAATTTAGTACGATGCGAACGGCCGACCGATGGTTCAATGCCAAGCATGTAATTTGTGGGGCCACGTTTCCCGGGATTGTACAACGGCAAACACACCAAAATTATTATGCAGATGGTGCGAACCCGGTGATCATGAAGATGCCAAGTGCCCGAAATTTGGAGTAAATTTGATCACCGTCGGGACAAACGAAGAGGAGGTGTTGGCAATCACACGGAAACAAGCAAAGCTATACCTCGACCCTGCAGAGGAAAAGAAGAGGCTGGAAGAAGTATGGAGGGAAATCGAGAAAGCAACACAGGCGGAGACATCTTAGTTGAAGGACACCACAGACACCTCACCAAGGAACTCTGCCGAGCAGAACATTGTACGATAGATACTACAAATAGAGGTAGCTATCAAAATCAGTGATCTGTTGATCATAATGCCTCAGCTTAGATTGACACTCACAAATATTGCGCTAGCGGCTAAATTACCAGGAGAACAAGTGGCTAAATTACTAGGAGAACTAGGAAGAGGGAAGGAAATTGCCGTCGATGGAGAAGACTCAATGTTGCTAGCCCTCACATCCGGACGACATTTGGTGGTCGTCGAGATGGGAATTCTTGGAAGTGTGCTAACGGACACAATTGTCGACAAAGGGTCCGACGTGAATGTCTTGCCCGAGGATACCTGGAAGAGGTTGGGATAGCCGACGTTGTGGCCACCTATATTCCAGTTGTTGACAGCGGACCAACAGGGCATTAAACCTCTCAGCGATCTAATGGCACAACCGGTGACGATTGGCACACAACCGTTCCTGCTTGACTTTGTCGTGATCCCGCTGAAGAGAAAAGGATACGATGCCATTCTGGGCTGTGGATGGCTTATTCAAGCTAGGGTTAAACATGACTGGAAGAAAAACACTTTATCACTTGAAAGCAAAGGGAGGAAATTTGTCATTGATTCGCACACCCAAATGGTGGGGGAAGAAGCTTTGTCCTCAAATTTTGAAGCAAAAGATGAAGGGAGGCAGCATATGGAACCAGAGCAGGAGGGAGTCTTGTGGTTGGAAGGAGGATCAACAGACGACGATTTGGATTCTGTCAACGGTCTTTACCACTGGCAGATAGAGGACTATGAACTCTTTCTAAGCTGTAATATGTTAAGGGTGGACGAAGGTGAGAAAGAAGAGGAAAATGAATATCCGAAGGAATACAGAGAAGTGGAAGAAGGAAAGCCGGTTATGGCTGAAGCTGAGGGGAAGAACATACAGTATGAACCTGGAAAAAGGAAAGATCCCACCGTACGACTGTACAGGAAGAAAAGGTTATGACGAACCATTGATATATTAGAAGGGTGTCGGCAACAAGGAAAACACATCTTACGGTCTGCAGAGGAAACAAAGAGAACAGGCTTGATAAAAATTTCAGCAATACAGAGCGAAGGTTCTAAAATCAAGAATACAGTTATTGACAGCAAGGGATGGCAACCGACGAAATTGTAGGCACAAGGGGCTATAGAGGTGACACAGGAACAGACACAAAGCGTGGTGTAATAAACACCAGCAACTCAACAAGTTTTAGCCAGGCCAGTTGGTGTTGAAGTATGATGGATGAAATGAGATCAAACCAGGAAAGTTTAAGGTCAGATGGGTTGGGCCATACTAGATCCGAGAGGTAGGTGATAATGGAGCAATAAAATTGTGGACTTTGGACAGACAAGAAGTGTTGCAGGCAGTGAATGGGTTGAAGTTGAAGAGGTACTATGCCAGGAAGACTCCCGCGTCGTCGCAAAATGACGAAGCCCAAACGACTCTGTCGTCGTCGCAGAATGGCCAAGTCCGAACGACTCCCTCGTTGTCGCAGGATGGCGAAGTCTGGAGGAAAAGTTGAGTTGTATTTTTTTGTATGAATAAAAAGAAAAAAGAAAAAAAAGAAAAAGAAAAAGCGGCAAGCAAAGTGTGGCCGCAGGCAATTGCTTCGTGAGCAGGTTGTCCTACGGGCACCTGTCCCGCGGGTGGCCCCATGGACACCCCATGGCATCATGGTTCCGCAGGCTGTTATTGTTTTTTTTGCGGGTGCCTACTATTTTCCGTGGGTAGGTGGCTCTTGGCGTCCCCTTTTTGGTTCTGCGGACATCTTTCCTAACCTTTTGTGGACAGTGCTTGTTTTTCCGATGTCGTGCTTTCTTTTCCGTGGGCGGATGTGGTGTTTTCCCGCAAACTAGTTCCTCGCTTCCTTGCGGCTAAGCTTCCTTCGCAGGTGCTTGCTCTTTTTCGTGGACACTTATGCTCTCCTTGCGGATTGGTTTCCTTCCGCGAATCTCCTTCATGACTGCGGCTAAAAGTCTTTTTCCTCCCCGTGGATTTGGTTGTTGTTTCTCGCGGATTTGGTGGTTGTTTCTCGCATTAAAAGAGAACCGGCAGGAAAGGAAAGAGGCACCAAAAAGGAAATAAAGCGATAGAAACACGTATGAAAAAAGGAAAGCCATACGTCGGAGAAGTGGGAACATCTTCAATGGAAGAAGGGAGCCATTCCAGATTGTAGTACATCGGTGGACGTAGAAGAAGGGTGTTAGGAGGTTCTCTTTATTAAAAAAAAAAGCTGATAGATTGAAATAGTTTAGAATGAGTAACACATGATGCCGAGGGGAAGGGAAAGACAAACAGGTGGAAAATGCAAGCAGTTGCCAGAAAGAGTGGGATCAGTAGAAAATCACAGAAATAGTGTGTTCCATGCCCCAGGACCCCGTGGGGTTGCTGTCCCTCGATCCCGTTGGGACCCCCAGTCGTTGCGGTTATCAGTCGTGGGAAGTGTGACCAGTTGATGAGACATGGAGCTGCTGCAGGCATAGTGTGCCAGAGGTGGAGAGATTAGCGGAGCAAGCCTTTCGAGAGGGATGTTATGCTTTGAGGCACTTGGAGTAGGTGTTGGACGTGAAATTGTTTTGGGGGATGCATAGAGAGTTCGGGAGGAGCTGATCATCCAGTTGAAGGCAGTTCAACGACACATGGCTCAGTGGACCCAGAGTTGGAAGTAGATAAAGCGGCACAGGTGGCAATCAAGGTCAGCTTGACTAAGGAGACAGTATTGTGACTGCAGATGCAATGTGGGTTGGAGACCAGTTTGGTGCAGGCACGGGATGAATGTGAAAGTGGTGTGGCAGGAGCAAATCTATCTTGTTGTAGTTAGTCAATTAATGTATTTTGTTGTTAATTTGTCTCGGATATTTTGTAATTGTTGTCCGGAGACGACTTTTTCTTTTGGGGGGGATGACGTTGTCTGTAAATATTGTGTAGCCGACAGGGTGGTGTCGTCGGTAAAGATTTTGCAGCCGACGGGTTCATGTCGTCGGTAAAGATTGTAGCCGACGGATAGATTAGTATTGTTATGTAGCCGATAGACCCCTTTAGGAAGGTTCGGCGGGAAGTATTGATACCTCGTCTGTGATCATTGTAAATCATCCTATCTTATCATCAGTTATGTAATCTCTTGGCATATGCAAATAAGCGAATAAAGGAGTACTGCTGCTGTTGTTCTTGTTCATTGTCTGTGTGCATTGATCCATTTAATCTATGTGATAAACAGTTGCCACAGGTGATTCGCTGAAAATTTATTCATTCCATGAACCCCAAAATCATCTGCTTCAAATTGTGCATTGATTTTGTTGGTGAAATTTAAGATTATGGTTTCCTCGATGAACTTCTTGCATCCTAATTGATCTAGATTATCCACCATGTCAGTCTCGATAACATTGCAACTTTTGAGGGCTTGTTGCACACTTGTTACAAACCCCTCTATTTCTAGTGCTTTGTGGACCATAAGCCCCTGATATTCATGAAATATATCTGGAGATGGAATGATTTCATGGGTAGTTAAAACATTTAACATTGTTTCTGACATGTTATTCCTAATGCTAAAGTCTTCATCCAAGGTTTTCCAGTTTTTGGTTGAAGGAAGAGTGCACATCTTTGAGCTTGGAGACCACCTCTGAGGCGTCAAAGGATGTTGTGTGCATCCCTTATGAAGTTTGAACTGCTTTAGTGCCAATATGCTTGAACCAATGTTGAGGAGCAATCACAATAATGACAATCAAATAATAAACGATACAATTTAAAAAGGAACCATATGGCAAACTCCTCCTAGCACTTCTTACTCTTGAACTAGGGCTTTCTCAATCACTTGATTACACACACTTCCAATCCCAACTAACAATGAATTCAACTTCACATGTACATTGTTTAATGTCTCCAATCAGCAAATAAACCCCTTGTTTGGGTAGAATCTCTATCTTGTTTAATTCTGCATGTGCTTGGTGAGTAATATACCATACATGTTAGAATAACTCTTTCCATGAGTATTAGGCCTTCATCCTCATGGAAAGATCTTCATTTCCTTTAAAACCTACTACAACAAATAAATAATTAAGAGAAATCTACTGGTTCTGCAACAAGCGTAACAACAAACCTATAATAACATGAAACTTATCAACAAAGTACTTGGAATGATGAAGGAAACCATATTAATGCTCTTGTGGAGCCAACCAATCAGTTTGCGGACCACAATATGCAATTTGAGTTGCAGAATATCTAAGTTTTAATATTGCTGTTCACGAGTCCATACATACCAGTCTTCCAATATTTTCTCTCCTCTTTACATCAGAGACTCTTTCCAATTTATAAGACACCCTATAATAACTGACTCCAACCAACTATCATCGTTGAGTTGGGTATTTTAAAATTATTACAAACTAAACTTCCCTCTAAACCAACCATTACCTTTTTTTATTTAATGTTTGAACTTGAAAAACCATACAATTATTTTATTAAATATTAAACTCATTTCTGTACCTAAACCTATCTTGAAGACCTAATATTATTTTAGCATCATGATAGGTTCCAAGACTGCCCAATTGATTTGATGACTTTGTTTATACATTCCTTCCTTCTGATTTGTTTTGAGGATCTTCGTGGTCTTTATAATCTTCAATTGTGGCTTGAACATTTGAGGTGCTCCTGCACCAACCAACACTTCACTACTTCAGGTGTCCTGTTCACTTGTTCAAAATGAGATGTGGTGACAATAGACAGTGAACAGTGCTAACGAATAATATCGTGAAGATGAGTACTCTCAAGCTTGAGCTGATTCTTCTTTTCCTAGAGTTCATCATTGCATTGAGATAGAGTAGAAATTTCATCCTGACCATCTATTTGACATCCTAACCATGACAGTTTACCAAGTTCAATTTTTGTGAACTTGTAATTTGAAACATGAAGTTCTTCCGGCTGTTTGTCTCATGTTCCCTATTTTTCCAGTGGAATTTAACAATATATATAATAGTAAAATAATAATAAAATGAATAAATAAATTATAATATAATTTATTATTCAATTAACTATTTGACATACTAATTAATATAACATTATATTATACAAAATAACACAATATGATATTATATAATTGTTGACAAAAATATTATTATCTCATGATGATGATAATGATAATAAAAAGATTAAATACAATAATAATTAAATATAACAAACATATAAATATTTAAATAGAAATTTTACTACCAAAAGACACTATGGTTGAAGTTAGAAATATAAAATAGAGGAATTAACCATATATATGGAAGGAGAAGGAAGATCGGAGAGGCAGACACCAAGGAAAACATGGTAGATAGAAATCGACCCATCTTGACGTAGCATGACTGCATCCCATGAGACATTACCATCATCGCAAGGAAGAAGCTGCGAACCAACTCCAATCTGACCTTGTCTCAGTTCAAACCAATTATCGGGCTATTACCGTGGAAGAAGATTATAGTAGGCAAAAGATTCAGAAAGTGCACCAAGTCCAATAACCATCACCACATCTTGAGAAAGCCTTTGGAGTCTCTAACTACGAGATAGAAGGTAGACACTCTTGGGAACAAGGGATAAATGATATCTGGAAGCTCTACAAACAACAAATCGTCGGCTAATTGATTGAGAAGGCTAACCAACTAGATAACAAGGGAAAAGCAATTATACATAAGCTGGGTACGAATCTCTTACGAGGGAGAAGGAACAATCATAAAATTGCCAATACACGATCTGATAGTAATCTGCTATTGACTAGGAAATTATATTCTATAGATGTCAAGAGTTTTATTATATCTTAAGATGAATGATGCTATAATATCCAATTAGTTAATTAGAAAATTATTATAACAATTTCGAATAAAATGACTTATAGTTGTGAAAGGTTGCATCGGTTCATCAACTATGGATGCAATTGTCAAACATAATATATATTTGACATCATCTAAAGATTGAAAAGGGGGGAGCGAGAGGAAGGGAGGAACAAAGTGCACCATCGATGCTTATACTACAGACAATCAACTCCAAAATAATGTTTGAATTTACCGTTCATTGGAGGTTTTGAGATTTCAATCAATGACAACTACAATGAATATACTTAGCAATAAGTGAACAAAGATATGAATAAGACTCACAGATTGCTCAATTGAAGAAATAGGTTATTTATATCAGCTGCCTAAGTACAAATATTAAGATTAAGAAACAACATCAAGGAATTAATAAATTATTCAGTTCAGTATGTCTCAAAGGGATATAATTCTTGTATATTTGGGTTGTTTATATTGGTCTTAAACAAAAGAAGTCTTTTCCAGTTAAAGATTGTCTCATATCTTAAGAGATTACAAAAGGGGACATTTCAGTTTGTCTACCAAGGGTTTGCAATTTCAGCGTACTTAACTTTCTCAGAATCAAAAGAGTTAATGGGACAACCATGGTTGTTTGTACTGGAAGCTTTACTTTATTCCTTTTAGGAAAAAGATAATTGGGTAGTTCTATCTTTCTCTTCTTCACAGTAACATTACTTAGCCATGTTAGCAAGCTGAGATCTTCCTTGTTGGAGACTGGAACGGTTGCAATTGCAGACATTGATTCTTATTGTATTTCTATTGTTGTCATGCATGTATCTGTCTACACAACCAGTGTCATAGATACTTTCTGAGATTACTCTGTCATGAATATTTCAAATCCTTTGGCTAAGGTATCAAGTTGGAAAACTTGTCCCTTTGTGAGAGTAGACAAATAAGAGTCTTAAAAACATTTTCCAAATTCTCACGTTTCTTTACTGTGAACGCAGGAGGAGCCGCAAAATAAATAGGCATTGCTGCAATGTTTACCTCTGAAATTGTATAGAAAATGAGTCTACATCAGTGTCCAATGTAGATAGTAAAGTCTTATCTGGAATTAGATGATTCTTTGGTATTTGGCCACTGTGGATCTGAAAGAATAACCACCTGTTCTTCTTCATCTAAATTTTGTGCCTTTGCTGAAGCTGGAGAAGAATGAAATGTCTAAAAAATACCCTTTCTGTAACATCCACTATTCCCGGGTCTTAACTAACAACTAACATATTAAAGATATACAATAATTACTTCATATTCATAAGAAGACAATTATATCAGTTATGTTCATGTGAATGAGATTAATAGTTACAATTACTTAAACGAAAACTCATAACTAACAATTGAAGATACCATAAATGAATTTACCCAAGAATTTAAAATCTACATACCATAGTATTCAAACCGAAACCCGTCTAGGGATGCTTCTGCAAAACTTGGGTTAGTCTATAAAATACCTCTTAAGGAACAAATAGTTATACTACATTATCGTAATGACAAATACCAATATATCATCTAGGGCATCAAATACCATTGTATCATTTAGGGCATCAATTACCACTGTATCATTTAGTGTAAAGTTTACTTACAGATTTCCTTTTCGCTGCTGAATTATGTCTATTTCCTGTAGGTACAATCAATGCCAATAAAGTATACAAGTGCTGTACAATATATATAAAAATTCAATGCAGAATGATGATAAATATTATTCAAGATCGGCGTTTGAGATGCCTTCGATCTACACACATTAATCAATTACTATGTTGCAATATCGGGCGGCATATACATTATATATGATGTGGACAGTTACATGGGTGAATGGGCATGTCTCCATTTGGAGACATGACCATTCACCGATGTGCCTGATTGGTGGAATGGTCACACCCGATGACTAGTCATAACAAGAACTAATTCCATTTAAGACTTTAACTAAGTCTATTTGCAATTAATAACAATCAGTATAAATATGATTGTTTCTAGAATTCAAATTTGATATATTACTTCAATAATAACATGCATGGGCAGCTCTGAATGTTGCGATCTTCATTAAAATATTCAGACGATATTCATGTACATATACATATCGATATTCTGCATATCAACATGTATAGATACATGAGTATGGTCTCATGAGATCAGTGCATTTTTTTGAACCAAAGCTATTTGCCTCAACACTCCCTCTTAGCTAGGGAAGACAAAGTGCATATGAATATTCTCATTATAAGAAGTTATATCCTCAAGATATATATATATATATATATATATATATATATATATATATATATATATATATATATATATATATATATATATATATATATATGTATGTATAGGTAAGAAAATCAAGTCTCATGATATTCTTATCAGTTATGGTGAGTATAAATATATCAAGTCACATGATATACACCATACCAGTTCATGGTTTATCCACAGATATTAAGTCACATAATATCCACCATGAATTTGAACATAATGATCTTCAACCTATATGAAGTCACATGATATCCATCAACATGCTCTTTTAACTAACACGATCTTTCCTTGAATATCAAGTCGCATGATATTCATCATGATAGTAATCTAATAATAATAAAGTTGCCACCTTATATTATTAGAATCAATATTCCATTATAAAGGATTATCTCCTTAAATAATGAACATCGAGTAGGCCCATGAGTCATAGAGTCACACATATGACGAAAGAGTTTACACTTTAAACATTGTTAATTAATTAAACAGATTTTACAAGGTTGAGACTCAATCTCATAAACTTACACTTCAATCAAGCCAGGTTTCTTTTTGAAATGATCAACTTTCACTTTAGGGAGAACCTTGGTGAGAATGCCAACAGTTTGATCACCTTTATTAATATATTTTAATTGAAAAACTCTTCTTTCCACCATGTTTCTCACGTAGTGTTAAAAAATCTCTATGTGCTTGGATCTATCATGAAATACCGGATTCACAGATAACTTAATACAACTTTGATTATCACAATGAATCATAGTAGGTTTCAAAGGTTCACCAAACAAGTTTGAAAGCAACTTCCAAAGCCACACTGCTTCTCGAGCTCGCATCGTTGTTGCAATATACTTTGGTTTAGTAGAACTTTGAGCAACAAAAGCTTGCTTTCTGCATATCTAGGAGATCTTGACTGATCCTAAACTAAAGCAACATCCTGATGTGTTTTTCCAGTCTTTTACACTTCTGACCCAGTCAGAATCAGTATATCAATGTAATTCCAAGCTGGTATTCTCATATTTAAGTTCATATCCAATAGTACCTTGAAGATACCCCAATATGTGCTTCAAAGCTGCAAGATGAATCTCACGAGGTTCACAAATGAACTGACTTAATGCATTCACTGCATAGCAGATATCAGGTCGAGTATTTAAAAGATACATCAAGGACCCAATTATCTATTTGTATAAGGTGGGATCAACTGGTTTGGATTCAACACTTGCATTCTTTAGCTTGTGAAGATTGGTTTCCATAGGTATAGACAAGGGTTGATAGTCCCACATTCCAAATCTTTTCAAAATGTCAATAGTGTGCTTCTTTTGATGTAGAAAAATATTACCAAACTTCTGACGTACTTCCAAACCGAGAAAGTAACGGAGAATTCCTAAATCCTTCATTTCGAATTTAGAAGCCAAATCTTTCTTGCATTGATCAATAAGGTGTTCTTCCCCTGTAATCAGAAGATCATCAACATAAAGAATTAGAATTAACATATCACCTTTAGTTACTTTGAAGTAGAGATTTGGATCAGCCACATTCTTGGTGAATCCAAAACTTAAGAGGTTTTTGTCAATCCTTTCATACCAAGCTTAGGGAGCTTGTTTAAGTCCATATAGAAAACACACATAAGAAGCAACATCATGAGTTACAAATCCTTCTGGCTGTTCTAGGTATACTTCTTCCTCTATCTTTCCATTAAGAAAAGCAGTTTTTACATTCATTTGATGGATTTTCCAACCTTTGGCTGCTGCAATGGCTATTACAACTCTAATAGAAGTGTACTTGGCAACTGGTGCAAAAGTTTCTTCAAAATCAATTTCTTTTTTTGAGAAAAACCTCTAGCCACAAAACGAGCTTTATGTTTTTCAATGCCGCCATCCGCAACATACTTGACTTTGAAGAGCCATTTTGAAGACACAACAAATTTTTCCTTAGGTCTTGGAACTATGTCCCAAACATCATTTTTCAGTATAGACTGGTATTCTTCTGCTACGGCGTCTTTCCAAGCTTGATGTTTAAGTGCTTCAGAAGTGCTAGAAGGTTCAGGATTCAAGCTCACATATGAAAGCATTATATATTAATTTTCTAGTTCTCTTGCTTTCTCAGAAGGTTCCTGAAGTGGTTGCAAATCCATCTCCTTCCTGTATTATTTTCCTTGCCCAAAGTGGCTATTTAGAGTGATCAAGAATCTCTTGAGTCTCTGGAAGGATTTCAGTTTCAGTTGTAGTCTCTTCAGGAAACTCCCTCTGAATCTCAGGAGTAGGAGTCTCTTCTGGGGATACATTAAATGTATCTAGTTCATTGGTTGTTTTGGCTCTTCTGAAAGCAATGTGTACCTCAAAGATGACATCTCTGCTTAGTTCTATTTGTTTTTGTCAAGGAATGTAGACTTTGTATCCTTTTACTATTTCACTAAAACCAATGAGAATACCCTTTCTTCCAGAAGGTTCTAACTTAATCCTTTTCTCCTTAGGTACATGCACATATACACGACATCCAAATATCCTTAGGTGACTGATGTCAGGTTTCTTTCTAGAAAATGCTTCTTTAAGAGTCTTATTGTCCAAATATGAGTGAGGACATCTATTCTGAATATAGATTGCTGTGTTGGATGCTTCAGCCCAGAAAGACATACTCAAGTTTTGATCAAAAATCATGGCCTGAGAAACTTCTACAATAGCTTTATTCTTTCTTTCAACAACCACATTTTGTTGAGGATTGTAAGGGACTATAAAGTTCCTCTTAATCCTAGTTAGTTTCCAGAACTCTTTAAATATTTCAGAAGTATACTCCTTCCCATTATCTGTTCTTAGAATTTTAAGGTTCGTACTGGTGGAGTTCTCAGTGATAGTTTTGAATTCTTTAAATTTAGAGAGAATTTCTTCAGATTCTTTGCATTTAAGGAAGTATATCTATGTCTTCCTTGAGAAATCATCAACAAATATCAAATAGTACAAGTATCCTCCTATAGCTGGTATAGACATGGACCCACATAGATTAGAATGTACTAGTTCCAACACTCCTTTAGTTTTGCTCAAACTATGGGGAAATATTTTTTTAGTGTTTTTCCCTAAGGCACAACCTTTGCATGATTCATTGTGAATATGTTTTAACTTGGGCATTCTAGTTACTATCTTCTCCATTGAGTTAGGGCACAAAAGTTAATATGACTTAGTCTTTTGTGCCATATTTCATTTGAATCAAAGGTCTCATGTACAAGTGCAAGGTTTGTCTTAGCACATAGCTGATATAGGAGTTCTTGTCGTATTCCTATTGTTAGAGCCCTTTTAATGGTTGAATATTTAGGCCATGCTAGTACTTTCCCTTCCATAAAAGCAATTTTATAACCATCATCTTCAAGAGCGGATATCGATATTAAATTCCTCTTAATACCTGACACATAGAGAACACTAGAAAGTTGAATAAAATTTCTAGAATTTAATTTTATGCTGTAGGTCCCAATTCGTTTTACCAAGTGTGCAGAGTCATCACCAATTGTAACTTCTTCAGCTGTTTCTATTTTCATGCTTTCTAGGTTATCTTGATTTCCAGTGTTGTGTTTGGAAGACCTGCTGCCAACTATCCATGTATTCCTTTTAGTTGATATTTGGCTGGATAATGCAGAATAGAAAGCATATTTCTCATGTTCATTTCCTTCGTTTGACTTCTCAGATTTTGCAAAAGATGCTTGAGGTTTAGATCTATCGGGACAATCTATGGCATAATGTCCGTGCAGATCACATTTGAAGCATTGGATTTTGGACAAATCTTTCTTTTGTTTGGATTGTCCTTTTCCATGAAAATTTCTTTTTCTTTTTTTTTTTGTCTTCTTTCCTTTTTTATGAGCATTTGTATTAAGAAATTGAACATCTTCATCTAGGGTTTTGTGTTTTCCCTTAATCATTAATCTCTATTCTTCTTGAAGAAAATCTGATCTTAAACAATTCATTTTAGGGATTTTAGACCTAGCACTTATGCCTTGTACAAAGGATTCCCATGAGTTTGGAAGTCCTAATGCTATTAAGGATAACTCTTAATTTTCAATTTACTTCAATAATAACATGCATGGGCAGTTCTGAATGCTGCGATCTTCATTAAAATATTCAGACAATATTCATGTACATATACATATCGATATTTTGCATATCAACATGTATATATACATGAGTATGGTCTCATGAGATCAGTGCAATTTTCTAAACCAAAGCTATTTGCTTCAACATTTAGGACATTAGATACCGCTGTATCATTTAGCGTGTCAATTACCACTACATTATTTAGGGCATCAGATACCACTGTATCATTCATTTTTTTTTATATTGCTAGCTGTGGCAATAACATAAGATTAGAAGATACGCTATAATCAATATTCTTATAAATAAAAGACTGAAATAACAATCCATCAGATAAACCTTTCTATTGCAAATAAATATATTCCATGTTTAGTTGGAAGATCAATGGATTTAACTATTTACAATTTCATTGACTAGAAAGATTGCTTTCATTTGAGGAAATAACTGAATTCAATGATATAAATTAGTCCATCATATTTTCTTACTTGGATAAACGTTGAAAAAGTAAATTACCTGTTACTAATAAATTTTTGACTGCACATCTTGACATCTTGTGGAGAGGGGATACATTGTCAGGGGCTTAAACCCCCCAACCACGGACCTTAAACTTATCCCCACACTTTTTCTAGCTAGAAAGACCCTCCCTACGCGGAATAGACATGGAACACCTTGTCAGCCACTGAGCATCTTGATGCTTAATCACACCACTCGACTTGACAACAAAGAATGAATTGGACATGCATGAGCTATCATATGATTCCTTTTAAATTATATAATTTGTTTTGTCAGATCTAATTCTATTTTCATGTTGTTGCAGATTCCTTTCTCACCTCTTCACCCTTTTCCTTGGCCATATAGCCAGGTAAGTCTTAGGTGGTTTAAATCTTAGAGTAATCCAACTCATTTGTTGGGCCCAACTGGGGTAAGAATATTGCAATTTTCAGAATATCAATATCAGAGAAAATATCTTAATGAGCTTGCAAGGAAATACATTTTGATTCGGATATACTTCAGCAAAATAGAGATGTATGAACATGTCATGCACATTTGGTCTTGACTCAACAACATAGAGAGATTGGACTATCGAATATCCATTCGATTGTAATTCAGAAGTAATGTACGGAATTTTCATGACACATTTCTTCCTATTGCAAATACGAAAATATTTTAAGAAAAACATACAACAATTTGAATATGAAAGTTTGACCACATAACTTGGTCTGAAGATGGAAGACATGAGCCTTGGCTTGGTTTCACATAGTTGGTTGCTTGGACGTGAGCCTTAGCTTGATTTCAAGTAGTCGGTTCCTTAGTTGTGAGTAATTCCGAATGGAAAACTCAGAACAGATATGGACTACATCTGGTCTCACTTGCAATATACAAGTAAAAGAAAAACATAAAAAGCAGGGTGAAATTGTGGAAGGAGAATATATCAATGGCCTCACTCGATTTCCATAAATAAGGAGGCATTCGGAATACCAAAGGCTTCCAAGAAGGCATAACTCATAAAGAGTTAAAAGATTTGTCTTCTTGAATCACCAATATCATTTTCCAAGTGTACATTTCGTCCTCTAGAAGAATAAATAAATATGGAAAGGAACTTGAAGGTTATAAATCAAAATGATAATTTATAAGCATATTTATTTACTTACACGTAAATATATTTTATTAAGATGGCACCGTATTAAATGTTTATCCAAGGTTGTACCTTTTAAATATGTATATGTAAATACATGTTTCATCTGGAAGATTATTTTATCTTCTTGTACACGCATTTAAATGTACATATTAAATAGGTAAAATCTTGTATAAAAATAATACTATGGTGTCACCTTTATTTTTATATCTATGTGCACATGCATAAATATGTATTAGAATGAAGTGATGGAAATGTAAACCATAATCCAATAAAGGTATGTACTTTAATTAAGATCATTAATGTTTATCTAATAGCTCATGCAAATGTTTATCTAATAGCTCATGCATGTCTAATGTGTGTATCCTGTCATGCAGTCGCTAGGTCCTCAACCATGGTGATTCACGATTCATACCCTTTTGCCCAGTGATGGTGATGCTTTTGTGCCCAATTTTTTTCAGACAATGCTTCCACCCCTTTGACGTGCTCCTTACAAGGAAATTCTCCGCAATTAAATCATATTACCATAACAAGCTATTAATCATAAATAATCATAATGGCTAACCGCCTTTTCAATTCCATGAATTCATGATAAGTAATCAACTAGCATGTTATCTTCATATGAAATTATAACGACTAACCATCTTACCATTTCATAGGATTATAATAAATTTAACTGTCAACTGACTTCATGTGAACCTCAACGGCTATATGGACATTTTAAATTGGGTTGAAAATTGGGATGTAACATTCCTCCTTTGATCTTCGGTTTTAGTCCTTTGTCTGGTTCTAAGTTAGAGGAAACATCTTTCTTTTACCCTTCAACTTGTGATTTTCTGCCCACTGGACCAAAATGCTTACAATCCATGCCGACTTTCAACTTTATTCTTATCAGACCCCTACCTCTCAACCATGGGGTTGTATTCATCAAAAAGGCTTGGAATTTGTCAAATATAGAAGTAGACTTGTTTTGTTGCCACTAGATAGGAGCAGCGGGGAGCTTCTCATTTAGATTATTACGGTATTCTAGATCCATAATTAGATCATCATCCTCAACCGCTTCTAGAATAGAGACTGCGTAGATCTATTATTTGCTGGTAGGTGAGTCGATAATAACCCATTTTGATCACTTCCATTTCATCTCAGGGATCAATCTAAACATCTTCCATGGGATGAACATGGGTGAATGTTCTCTTTATTTTTGAGTTCATGCCCCTATAATGAAAATCAGCCCGAGATTTGAACTTCTTCAGTATGATCAACTGAAGTTCATTCTCCATAAACTTGGCCTTAGGAACAATGGTCAATGCATACTTACCAATTTGTAGAGAATTTTGAGTGGAGATCACAAATCCTAGCCTATGCTAAGTAGTTTGGTACGCTTGCAAGACCATGAGTTGCCTGGCCAATTCCATGAGGATGATCCTTTCAGTAGGATACCTTGGTAGAGTATAAGATTCACTCTCAAAGCAACCAACTCTGATATATGTGAAAGTTGCAAATTGTAAGAATAAACATCCATACTGATTGACCTTCTTCCATGCCTCATCTAATACTCTTTTCTTTGCCAACTCCTTAGTAAAGTGACATTTAAAATCTCCATAGAAGGCTTCTTGTACCCTTCTATAGTGGTATTTACTTTGAGTAAGAGTTAGTTGGTCATGATAGTTCTAAATTGAAACTAGGGCCTGAGTCACAAGGTTCAAATTCGAATTCGAGTTTAGCAACTATGAAATTCGAATGAAGTTCAACATGGATAAAAATTGGAAAAAAAAATGGATTGAATTCGACTATATAGAAAATTTATTTATTTTTTAGTATAAGTAGTATATCCATTAAATTACCAAAATAGTTAGCATTTCTGAATAGACTTGAAATCATTATAACCAGATAACCATTTGTGATGCAGAGAGCACAACAAAAGTGTGAGTTATGGGCGTTCCACAAAATATCAAAGTTATAGAACCAATTCTACTCCAACACTCCTTAATCCTTACCATGTTCACAGACCTAATAGGTCTAATTAGGCTTGGATTACAAAGAAAGTACCAAGGAATGGGTGCATAGAATCAATCTAAAACTTCAAATATATTATCCCATTTAATTCTTAGTTAGGGATTCACATTTATAATCTTTTCCAACCATTCAAATGAATGCGAGAATATACTACGAGAATATTGTAACTTTGAAGAACAATTTCTCAACGAGGGCAGAATTTAGAACCCTTAATCAGTCATTAATAACTCCCATAAATGAAAGAATTAAACCAATCCTTTTTGTGAGATTCAATAAAAGTTAGTTACCAATAGTTTCTCCAATTTATAGCCAAATTCAAGCAAGGAAATAAAAGTTATTGCAATTTCCTCAAAACTGTTCATATTATGACAGAATCTGACCAGTCTTCACCAAAAAAGCCATAACTTCTTGCAAACATAATGAAAATCATCCAAACTAAAACCAAATCAAATATATCTCATATACCTTTCTGAAAGTATAAGTTGCAGGTCTATATCATTCAAAATAAGTTCGAATCAACTAAAACATCAGAGAAATTACAGGAAAAAATAACCAGAAAACTGAAATATATAACATCAAATTTTTTTTTTCTTCCATTCCAAATCCTTCCTCCAACTTCTACTACTAACAATTTCGTATTTTTGTAGACCAAATATATATTATTTGGAATCACATTAAACTCTCCAACCAATCTACAACTAACCATTAACATCTTTAAACCAACTATTAAAAGTTGTCACCAAGATGTAAAAGTTGTCATTACAATTTTAGCAATTTTTGAACAACTTTTACAATTATTATCCAAATGACTTAAAACTTTCCATAAACCCTTGAAATATGATGAAAATGAATTAAAGACTCAAATTAAACCATTTCCACTCTACTTTGATATATTTGAGTGGTTTTATCACACTTGACATTTTTCAGGACCTTGTAAGTCACTATGCTTTTAATGGCTTTTATAGACTTACAAAATAATTTGAATGGACTCTAAATAGTATTTAGGTCCTTAAATAATATTGAAACCATATTAAAGACAATTTAAAATATGAATTTTTCCATGAGACATCCAATGAATAAGTGCTCCCGCACCAATTTGTTTTAAATTTTTAACTCTACAAACAAAATAACTCAATGAATTCTAAAATTATAATTATAATATTAAATTTATTTAATTTATAATAAAATAACATAATAATAAATGATTCAATAATATATTTGTTAAATTGAACTTATAACTTAATGTTTAGCATATTTGTGAAGTTTATTTAGTTGTTGAATATTAGCTTAACAACTGAATTAATTTTATTTCAATTCATTAAATTGTCATAAAAGTAGTAGAAAAAAGATGTGATATAATATTTATATAATAATATTTTATTTTTATTAATAAAAAAAGATGTGATATAAAGTTTAGGAATAATAACTTAAATATATTATTAAAAATTTAAAACTTATCCTATAAAATATCTATAATAATATCTACTTTTTAATGTATCACTTAAAATAAAAATATTATTATATACCTAATTAGCTAGTATGAAAATCTATATCATTCTATTATTACAAAATTAATATATGGTTTTTCCAATTCCTAAATTCATGATAAAAAAATTATAGAAATAATATTACTTTAATATGCCACATATATAAATAATAAAAACTATTACAAAACAATCCTTTAATAATATTGACTGTAATAGGTATATAGGCTTTAATAACTTTAATAGTATGATCTATAAATTACATAACTATTATAAAATTAATATAATAAAATTTTAAAATATTTGATTTATAGATTACAAGCTATAGAAAGGCTATAATAAAAATAAAAATAAGAAGCCTATAGAGGTTTGCGGCAGAGCATTGCTGAGGACGGGCGGCGGACATAAGTATAGCAGCGAAGGATGGTAGAGAGGAAGCGATGGAGTCTCAAGAGGGAAGTGGCAATTCTACAATGCGAGTAGAAGGATTAAATTTAGGCTTTTCAAAACTTAGTCAGCACTCAGGTCGCAAGAAAACTACAATCCATCAAAGATTTTTTTCAGTCACCCGCCCAACACTCAGACTATTAAATGAACACACCTAGAAATTGGAAATTTGAAAGTAAATCACCGAGAAATTGCATCAAATTCATGAAATCTGTGTGTAGTGGAAGCTCGAGAACAGGTGCTTGTAGAAAAGAATGGGCGGGAAACTTGTAAATTTTTAGAAAATAATACTATATTTGCCTGTGCAAATTAATTGGCGAACTGTATCGATTTTTAAAAAAATATTTGAAATAAAAAAAAATCTGAACAACATGCTTCATATTTGTTGAATTCTGTGACTTAGACTAGGGCCCTATGTCCCTTGGTGGAGGGTCCAGATAAAGCCCCCATAGTAGTAGCAATCTAGACAAGGTAGGAATACATGTTGAAAAAGAGAGAACTCTTCACATGAATCAGCTGCTCACATATTGTTGTGCTAATGATTTCTCCCCAATAGATGTGTCCTCTTCTTTGCAGAATCTAGTAGATGAATTTATAGATCCATGGCTCAAAATGATTGGACTCTTTGAGGCTACGTATCCAGCTGACTAGAGTAATCAGGTCATTGGCTTCCTAACAAAAAAATAATTCTATGCATCACCATTTGCCATCTAGAGAAGTTGATTCCATTGTTGATCAACTGATTTCATTCAATACATCAAGTTTATTCTCATTCCACATTTGTTGTGTATTCTCCTTTATCAAATCTGCACATTCTGTATTTTTCGATACTTTGAAGACCACCTCAATAATGTCCAAATATAAACTCAAAACAACTTTCCTGTCAGCATCTTTCTGTATTTTGTTTTTGGATCAAAATGCTTGGTGCATTCCCACACAAACTCAGGTTCTAGAGAAGCCATTGGGAAAGTGGAGATGGAATGAATACTGCTTCTTTTGATTTTAAGCACGTCTTCCTGACAAGATGTCTCTATTCTTTGTAGAAAATCTAACATATCCACTTGACCAATCTCTATATCTCTAATCCCATCATATGAAGACAAAGTTTGAGAGGGAGTGGTGTGAGCCAATTCTTTGTCATATTGATACTTCATTTTTTTTATCTTTGCAAGGTGAAGATTCTTCGTACATATCTTGACTTGGAGAGTTTGCTGCAACATGAAAATACCGAAGGGTGAAAACATCTTCTAATGGGATTAAATCCATGGGGCCTTCAAGATTTGGACAACAATGGTAGATCTATGGATGATAAGTGTTCTTGGTATGATTTAGATACTTTTTGAACTCTTGGATAGGCTGGATAAGGTATGGATAGCTCCTTTGTAATAACCCTAACTAGTTAAAACACCAAATTCCTTCCACAATTCAGTTGTTTGACATCTCTTCAAACACTTGGCAAGCAAACTCTGGCTCTTCTAGTCATGCTGATGAATGCAATAATTTTTCTTGGTTTTGACCAACTAATCATGCAATGTAATGTTTCATTGGAATTTGCAAATACATCATATAACTCACAGTAATTATGCAATATGTTTGAACTTGCAATTAAGATTTATAAATTTACAATACCATGACTCTAAAATATTTGATTGAAAGATGCAACATATAAATCAATCCAATACTCTTGCTTGTAGTTTATTGATTCAGAACTGTTACTATATTGAATAAGGAAAAAAAAAAAAAAATTTTAAAGGAACCTGATTTCCATTGAGCATTTCCAGAAGAACAGATAGTAGACAATGCTCATATCAATTTCGTTCCACCGAGGATGCCAATTTGTCATCAGCTAGAGAAGATCTTTAAAGCACTAAGAGCAGTTTTATTTTTTAAAACCCAACCTAAGAAAGTAATGCCCACAAAAGTAAAAGCTCACCCCAAACTTCCTTAACACTAGCCACCCAAACATGGTGATTCTCAGTCAGCCCGATCACCTACAACAACGTTCACACATACATCTCTTGGTGTCCAGGAAATAAGAATGGAAACTGCTCCAATAGGGTTATCCAAACACCTAAATCAACAAAATATTAAATGTGCAGCACCCAATAGCAGCAAAGTATTCATTCACAATATGAACAATAATAGCATTTTGCTTGCAAGAATATTCACGCCACCAACAACAAAGTAAATATGCCCTTCAAGATACATGAAACACATAAAGAAGCAACTCAAACCAAATGATAAAATAAAAATCCCAATTTCGTATACCTCAACACAAAATAGAGTTTGCTAGAATAGATCTTCTCTCAGTAATAGATATGAGAAGACACAATCTCAAATCAAATCTATTATACTTCAGCAATGGATTTTGAAGTCACCAATTGCCAAACCCTCACAAAGAGAAAAAATATCAGTTAGATAATTCGATAATGAATTCTGATAATGCCATATTTATAATCTTCATTGTGCAGCTTAGCTTCAATTGCACACCTTTCACTTAAAAGCCCTTTTGATTTATACTTAGGCACATAATATAATTTATTAATTTCCACTTGTCAGCCACACAAAATGTCATTGTTTCTTGTGCCCAAGATTTACAACTTTTCAACCCGGTTCCAATGAGCCATGACACAAAGCCTTTTTGATTTATACTTAGGCACATAATATAATTTATTAATTTCCATTTGGCTCCCCAAAATGACCTTTTCAGTCATAACATGATATTTTGACCACAATGTCATTGTTTCTTGTGCCCAAGATTTACTATTTTTCAATGCGGTTCCAATGAGCTATGAGACTAAGGTGACCAACATACAATACCATAAAAATAGGAGCCTCGACATATTTAGTTGAATAATAATAATTCACCCATCTTGTGAAAATGGCTAAGGAAGCATCATAATCAAAATTCGACAACATTGTAGTGATCCTAATGAAGAAGAATGATGAATGAACTTGACAAAGTGACTTACTAAAAAATATACTCCCTCCAAGATTCTTAGAGCTCAAACTAGAAGCCAGAGATAAAAACTTAGAGCACCACTCAATTCCTGTAACTCAATTGAGCTCATCTGAACCAACTGTTGACTTACTATAAATAGTAAGTCCCTTGAAATGGAGGCAAAACTCACCATAGGCCACAAGAAAGCCTAATCACTCCACAATTGAGACCCTCAAAACCCACTATTAGCTCACGAGGGTCATGATGATGAATTGACCAAGCCATTTCTAGGTATTTGCTAAAAATGGGGACATTATTTATTTTTGGGCATCAAAATTTGGTTTTTCCAGATAGATTGCGTATGGGAAAAATGTGTTTTTTTAGCTTGAATGGCTGAGAATCAAGTAGATGTAGCTTGTGGGCATGTGGATAGGAAGCTTTATGTTTAAAAATAGGAGTTTTCCCCAAAATCAGAATTTAAAAATGCATTAATATATGTTGAAAAATCATCATTTTTAACTTGTGTAAATGTGTAATTGGGGTTTCAAAGTTAGATTACATATTTGGGAAATATGCAGTTGGGCAAATTTGGAGATGGAATGAGAATGAAGGCTGAAAATGTGAATGGAAACTTGCATCCTTTGAGACAATTTTCATCATTTTCTTCACAAACTCACTCTCTAAAAGCACCAAGAAACATGCAAAAAACAAACAAACATATTTACATAACAAGAAAAGGAAGGGGAAATATACCTATTTCTTTGACACAAAATGACTTTCAAACTCCTTAATCTTGCAAGCAAATTCGGTTTGGAGAGGAAGAACCTTTTTGCATTTACAAGCAATGAGAGTTTGAATTTATTTGTGATTAAGAAAAAAATCTAGGGCTTGGAATGAAGAAATGGAAGAGAAGGAGCAATTGATGCAGTGAGATACAACCACGCAGCGGAAACACAAAAAACAAGAAACAATAATACCAGATCTGATGTCAAATTACACTTCTTGATTCATAAATATATAACTGATTACATGCAATGTGCTGGGCTGTAAGGCCTTCCCGGTTATGGCCAAATACATAGCAAGTAAAAAGTTCTGCAAGATCCCTCAAGATCCAATCCAAACCCTAGCTAGTCCAGAACCTCACTCTGGTAGAAACCTCCAAGGAAGATTTCAACTTGTGCTCGCAAGCCCACCAAGCAATCTCCTTGTTTTCCAAGCTGCAGCTACTAGCTCTTCTCCAAATTCTCTCTTCCAAGCTCCTCTACTTCTCCACGATGGATGAATAATGCCTAAAGACTCCCCCCCCAACCCCTACTTATACCAATCTAAGCCACAAGTCGGCCTAGAACACAAATTAAATACAAATACATAAATTAAATGCCACAAGTCGGCCTCCTACAACAATTAAATTCCCAAAATCGATGTCTTAGTAAAATTGCGATATCTCCTAGCTCCGAAAGAATTAGAACTCAAGCTTCGAACCGTAGGTAGAAGTATACGCCCTCTTTAATCTCTGAAATTTTCATCCTTTAACTCATTGTGGAAAATTAGTTATATAGCTTGAAACAGACACCAAATTCTCAGACTATGCCGAGCAACCAAAGACCATGCCGAGCTCCATAGACCATGCTGAGTTCCAAAGACCATGCCAAGCAACCAAAGACCATGCCGAGCTCCATAAACCATGCCGAGCTCCCAAGACCATGCCGAGCTCCATAGACCATGCCGAGCTCCCAAGACCATGCCGAGCTCTCAGTGTATGCTGAGCACCAGTATTCATCGAGCTCCATAACCTTTAACCAAAATCCCTCTCAAACATGCAGGATTGCAAGCAAACCCAAGATGCTCCTGCATCAAACACCCCAAATTCGAAAAGATGTTCTAGTAACTGGAAGAACATTTTTTGGGATTCAACACATAAATCCCAAACTGGTTCTTCACATACATATCCTTTGAGTCTTCAACTTGTACGCTCTTTCCCTTGTTTTTCTTCTTCACATCCGCCACAGGTGTTCCATAGGTTTGATTTCCATGCTGATCCCCAACTTTCTCAGAATTTGCCAACTCAACTCGGCTGCCAATACTCAGGTTCCTCCTACCAAGCTCTTCATTTTGCAAAGAAATCAGGGAAAACTTCCTACCACCTTTCTCAATTGTAAACACATTCCTAACACAATCATGCATAGCCTTGCAATCATACTGCCAAGGTCTACCAAGCAACACATGACAACTGTTCATATCCACAATATCACACAACACATGATCCTTATACTGCCCAATCTGGAAATCAACAACGCATTGCTCCCTCACTTCCAAAGCATGCTCACCTTGTAACCAGCCAATCCTATAAGGATAAGGATGTCTCATTTTCTTCAAACCAAGTTTTTGAACCATCTTTTCAGCGGCAAGGTTATCAGTACTACCACCATCCACAATCACTTTGCAGACTTTACCACCAGACTTACAATAAGTTTTGAACAAACTAGTCCTCTGACAAGAATCCAATGTCCTCTCACCAACAAAAAACAGAAATATATCTAGTATTAGTATGTCGATGGTACTGTCTTCTACTCCACAAGGTTGTGATCATCCATCTCAAGGTCTTCAGCTATCATGCTCTCCAAAAAATCATCACTCTCCAACTGTAATGACCCTTACTATTAAGGCCACTAAAACCCTCAAACTGGACTGAGACAATTTGTCAAACACTTGGCATGTAACTGAATAGAGCTGCGAATAGGGCTAATTGTTGTGCAACGAAACCACAAAGTACAATGCCAATATCGAAATGTAATGTAATGAATAATAACAGTACCAATAACAATATTCAAAATATGGAAACTCTCAGATTTGATACTTTCAGAATATAAGGACTGTGGTGTCTAATACATATGCATATGAATATAGATTGATGTCAACATATAAACCTTCATATTCAATCCTATCAATGCATGCAAATCTGATTACAACTGATTATAATGGACTGAGCTGTGCATCTACATTAATGACTGATTTTACAATATCAGATTTAGGGGACTGTCACAACTATGCACTTCTAACACATCAAACCCTTGACAATGCAATGCTATGACATGACAATAACCCAGTTCAGATTATATGATAGATGACTGGTTTACAACAACTAATAACTGGAGATAACCAACAATGCAATGACAGTGCTGACTGTTCAACTATTTGTATGCAACACCTTTGACAATCAAAAACCTCAATATGTGCACCTGGTATTGCTGCTGGAGATGTCTAATGTAAACCGCTGCCAAAGACACTAAATCCTCCACAAACTGCCCCCAAACGAACCCCCAAATTGCTGCTGTTGATTCTATTGGCAAGGCCGTACCCCTATATAAAAATAATGCTGGGGTTTTGGGACCCCCAAATGCAAGGAATATGGGCGCCTAGGGTTAGGTAGTAACCCTACCAAACCATAAAAAATAACTCCAAGGGGTTGAGAAGATATGAGCAATTATGTGGTTCCAAACCCTGATTTGACAATTCTGAAAATGCACAAATTTTGTCTTCAAACCCCTGCCAAACGCTTCACCAATGCTAGGGTAAATCTGAAACCCTTATTCCAACCAAAATAAACCCTTCAGACAATTTCTCAATGAAGTTCCAATGAGATGGCTGAATACCAACTCCAATTATGCAACCCTTCAGTAGATATTTCACTACCTCAGTTATGCCAATCTAGGGGAGTGATTCGTTCCCAAAGATCGAATAGTATTTGCAGACCCAAGAGACTACAAATTGCTCCACAATGGAAGAAGTAGAAGAAATCTCAAATCCAAGCATGTCCAAAATGAGAGGCCCAACCCTCTATTTATTCACTTTTCTAAGAAGTTTCTAGAACTTCTAGAAACATCCTTTATAAAATCTCATTATAATGCACTTTTTATAATAAAGTAATTTTATAAAATAAAAAGTGCAACTCAACTTAAAATTATAACATGTAGGCCCCAATAACACATAATAATAAAATATAACCTCTTAACACTTCTTCAAGAGCAAGATATGACCATCTGATCCGCAGAATTGACTCTCTCTCCACACCATTTGCCTACGAGAGTCTGGAATAGGCAAAATCCATGATCAATGTCATGTCGAACTAAAGAGGGGACATTACAGTCCGCCCCTCTTGAAATTGCTTGGCCTCAAGCAATCTCAACGCCGGGTGCTGCAAAATAGCTTCCCCCTCCCAAGTAGCATCCTCAACAGGTAGATCTTTCCACTTAACCAAGTATTCTCTGATCACTCTTCTGCGAAGCTGCTTTTCTCTGCTCTCCAGGATGGATTCTGGCACTAAAATCAATTTTCCCTCATCGTCTAAAGGAGGTAATACTGCGGAAGGCACCACATTCTGACCCAACGCCTTCTTGAGGCGGGACACATGAAACACATTGTGCACCCTGCTGTCTGCCGGAAGCTCCAACTCATAAGCCACCTCACCAATTCGCCTGATAACCCTAAATGGTCCGTAATAGCGTGGCTTGAGTTTCTCTGCACCACTCTTCTTAAGAGTAGATTGCCTGTATGGCTGCAACATGAGGTAAACCATATCATCCACCTCAAAACTACGCTCAGTCCTCTTCTGGTCTGCATACTGCTTCTGCTGGTTCTGAGCTCTCGCAATATTATCTTTGAGAGTAGCAACTATATCCTTACTCTCCTGTAATAATTCTCCTGCACTGGGTACCCGGCTGTCGCCCAACAACAAATCCAAGAAACTAGGTGCTTCATAACTGTAAAGTGCCATGAAGGGTGTCATCTGTATAGTGATGTGATATGTAGTATTGTAACAATACTCGCAGAGATATATCCATCTGACCCAAGCTCGCTGCTGAGCTGCCACATAATTCCTTAAATACCCTTCCACCCATTTGTTCACAATCTCCGTCTGACCATCGGTTTGTGGGTAATCCCATTAATTTTTGCATTAAAAACATTAAAAAGAGGGCTAAAATATATAAAATTATTTAATATTATATTTTACATTTATATTTTATCAGGAGACTTCACTTTTTGGATTAGGAGACAGGGTGACTTCAGGAGACTTTGTCATGAAGTCTTCAACCTTTTTTGAGGTCTCCGGAGACACGAAAAGTCTCTGAGACCGAGACGCAACTTTTAGGTGGGAGACGGGTCTCCTAGTAACCATGGATAAATCTAATTAAGCTTACAAAAGCAAAGGAAACTTGACAATTGACGAGAAATTTCATTAAAAGGATTCACAATATGAATTAGGAAGGATTAATTGACCAATTTCACAAATCAAATAGTGAATCAACTTAGAGAAATTTTAAATTTTAAATGCCAAAGTTTCATAGTATTGCCTTCATTTTGTGATTACAAAATGAAGGACAACATAGTGGATATTTTATACATTGGAAATGTATTGTAATCATATTTTAGTCAGTTTTTGGTGAATTTTTAGATTCAAATACACAAAATAAAGATTTAGGATTTTAAGACTGTTCTTGGTAATGAGGGTTGTTACCTTCTTCTTTCTGCAATAGTTTACCACATCTAATATTGTTCTGCATAGAGTCTGTTGTTAATTTCATCAAATCTACTTTATATCTGATGCATTCATGGCTTTCATGAAAGAAATTATGTTTTTTATGCTTGCCCAAGAGCTTTGGCAAGATAGTGAATAAAATGTTTCTATTGTTATACAAAACATATTACATCTCAAAGTCAATACTAGTCATCATTGGATATTGGAATTGATTCATGGCTAATAATTAATGTTCCTATTACTGAATATGAAGGTTTCAGGAGTAATTGTATTGTACTAGCAAAATTGAAATTACTAATACTTACAGTGGGACTTTCCAGGTACTAGAGGCTGTTGATTCTAAATCAGAAGCAGCTCATGAACATCCTCTAGCTGTCCTTGCTGAAGATGTGAAAGCACTTGCCATAAGAGAGTCTACAATATATGCTCCTATTTTATCTCGCTGGAATCCTCTGTCTACTGCTGTTTCTGTGTCACTACTTCATAATCTTTATGGGAAAGAGTTGGTAGGATTCTATGGAATTAAAATGTTACATGTCTCAAGTTTCATATATAATACAACTAGAGATAGGTTACACCATATGATGAGCATCTGAAACAAGGCCAATCTATGTCATATGAATTTATGCTATCATCTTTGTGAATCAGAAACCATTTCTTGATGGGGTTTCACATCTTACGGAGGATGTTGCATCTGTACTTCCAGCAGCTGATACCCTGGAACAGTGTTTAGTAGAATTAGTTTCATCAGCATGCAAGGATGGGGATGCAGATAGTCCTTACAAGCAACAGATGCCACCGTATCAGGTAATTTTATCACATCCTCTTTCTATTAGGGGATTGCATTTTCTGTTCTAGTATGTTGGCATTTTCTGTTAGCTCTACATTTTTATTTTCTGGAATTTGTTTCTGCTCTCATGATTGTATAATGTTAAAAGGTACTGTAATATAAAATATTTTCTGTAATTACGTCATTTGTAATGCTGAAGGAGCCTAATCTTTTCTGCTAGCTGTTTACTAATCCTACAATATAACATCCATGGAGAACTTGATTCTGTTGAACTGAGTATGAGACGGTTTGGTCTATAGCACTTTATAAAGTGTAGATTCTTACTTATAATAACGTCATTTAGTAGAAAGACTTAAACTTTAGTTTGCTTGGAATATAAAGATGTTTCTGCTGTCATGTTTTGGTTTTGTTAGGTGCACTTGGTTTAACTCAAGGAACAAAGCTGGCACTTCTCCATTTTCATATATTTGTCTTACATATCTCTTGTTTGCAGATAGAGAATATATCTGGTACATTAATTATGCGGTGGATAAATACACAGCTTGGCAGAATTTCAGAATGGGTTGAACGAGCAATTCAGCAAGAGGTATATACATGGTTTTCAAATTTTACTTGCACAGTGTTTCTTGTTGAGAAGTAGCAGAACAATATGTAGAGTTATGACGCAGTGAAATTACATGCAAATTTCATGTTATAAGCTAGATTCTTGATAGTACAAAAAGGAATAGTAAATTACCACACCGACTGATGTCTGGTTTAAAGATAAGATTATAGGTTTACTGATTTGTTTATAATTTCTAACCTAAACAGAAAATAACCTTGGTGTAGCTACCAGCTATATCTAAATCTGTATTCTCCAATGTCACCGAGTTTGGCAAGTACGCCCACTGAATCGTTTGGGTTTGTTATGTATCAGTCTATGGGTATGGCTTTGGTCTGTCACAAAAAACTTTGGCATCTGTGCTTTGTTCGATTGGCTATTTCCCTTCTTAATAATATTTTTGAACATTATAATATTTGATATATTTATATATTATGCATTATTAAATAAAAATAAAAATATAACATTCTGATAATATATGTAATATTTTTTTTCAAGTAATATTAAATGTCTATATAATTAATAATATTATTTTGATTGGTAAGAGGCCAAAGCCAAGATTAATAATTATTATGTGTTTTGATTAATTATTATTGTTATTTATTAAGCTCAAGTAGATTCAAACCCAAGACCTCCTAGATAAGAGGCTCACAATTTACCGAATGTTGGCTGATTTTCTGACTTATCAATCAGTTCCTTTAGCCTTTGACGGTAGGCCTTAACTGTCTTATTCTTTCCCTGGCGGGTAATATATATTTCCGCTACCACGTCATCATCATCATCATAGAGTAACTTGAAATCTGCCTCAAAGGCTTGCTTCGGGTCTTTCCAAGTTATTCACTCATTCGATGGAAGGTCTGTAAACCATTCAATTGCTATATCTCTTATGGTGGCTGTAAAGACTTTCAACCAATAATTGTCCTCCTTTTGACAACTCGCCTCCCATATGGTTGCAAATGTCTTGTAGTGGCGGGCCGGATCTTTGGATCTGTCTTCGATGAATTTCAGAAGCTTTTGCTTCTTTGCAATGTTCAAAATTCTTTTCCTTCGGTTGGTACCTTGTGTATTGTTGGACTTTGGTGGGTCGGTTCCTCTTCTATGTCCTTGCACCTACAGACACAAGCAAATATATTTTCCTTTCACCTCTGTTGTATGGACTTAAGCAATACCGATACTTGCTCCTCCCCACAGTCTAATTTTGTCTACCCTATTCTCGGCCGCTCCAATATCTCAAGATTTCCAATGCCCGGTATGGTACTTTCAGTTATGTTTGTGACCTCATCTATAGGTCCCTTTCTTCGCCATTGACTTCCCTGGAGCTCAAAGGGGTTTGTGTGAATGGAGTTACTCTCCTAACTGCCTTTCTTCAATGCTTATTGTGCCTGCAAGAGGTGAGGGAGTGATGACTCTCTTGTCGTATCTTCACACTCCTATTGCATGAGTGATGCCTTTGTAATGGTACAAATGTTACTTGGGCTAGACGGACTGAGAGACCTCCCCAAGAGTTGTTATCTTAGCTGCCATTGGGTTAGTTCTTGGATTTGTAGAGACCTACTTACAACAATTTCTATTTCTCTACTTTTTCCTCTTCCCTTGTGCGTCATCTTCTATCCTCATTTGGTAGAAGGGGCATAGAATATTGGAAGGGGCAAAAGTATGACAATTGCTTATCTCACATGGTTATTCTTCCCTTCGATTCCTTTCCTCATATGTTGCATTATTGGTTGCATCCGATTTTCCCTCTCCATTTGCTCACTGTATTCTTGGAACTCAAGTAGCATCCATGCTAACAGTCTTGGAGGACTGCCTAGAAGATTGCACACAAGAATGCTCACAGTGATTCAGGCTCATACCAAATCACAAGGGACAAGTGTCTACTCCACCTCCCTATGTACATACACATCAACCACTATGTTATACGCTTGCTTTGAGTCCCGTGTCAGTTGGTCCTCTTGGGTCACTTCTATATTATCCTCAATGTCATTCTCAATTACCAAGGCTTGTTGATCAAGATACGACCCATAATACCACCATCCTGCCTATCCTAACTCTTTAAACCTCCAAGTGTAGACTTAAACGAAAATGTGGGATGCTTAATCTTAGATATTTATTACTAGTATAATGCAATTATAACCAGTCAACATCAACACCAGACATCAATCGTTGAAATAACCAAAAGAGTACATAACATACAATGAGATATGGCAGAATGGTGTAGCTTTTCATAACATGATAATCTCCAATACACAACAACATTTTTCTTTGTACCACTGTAAACACAAATAGACCTGATGGTTGGTTAAGTCTGCCAACTGTTGCTAACTGACACCACTTGGAAACAATTATTTTATTATTCTACCTCCTAATTAACAAAAGTATCATTATGGCATAATAGCCGCCTACAGGTATCTTAAGGATACTAAGTTCCAGTGAAGGTCAATTCAGTTGTATTCCAATGGAGCAAAACTCGATGTCCTCTTTTCTAGCATTGGAGTTTTGTTGTACAATGTTCTAAATTGAAGTGAATGGTAACCTTTTTTACTGCAGTTGAATGGCATAATTCTTGCAGGTAATTCTATAATTCATTCGGATAGAAAGTTTTATGCTGGGAATGACATTTTGAAGTTGTTGAATTTTTATTTGTCTACAATGTGTAAGTGAATTCCTCAGGATGGACAAGTAGGGGACTTTCCATATATTTGATCGCTTCAAACAACATTCTATTTATGTTCTTTACATACTTGTTGTTGTGTTATCTAAGGATGTCGAGTTCCTACTGAAATTGATTTGATCATGTTCTAGTGAAATTATTGGTATAGGAGTGAGCTGATTTGACTTAAATGCCAATCATCCATACTGCAAGTTGACTAATATCATTCTTGCAAATAAGAACGAATGGATATAAATTTATATGATAGTATAGCTGTTTTATTTTGATGTGTTCAAGTGGACAACATTTTGCTGATGTTTAAATTCCCTGAAAAAATGCAGAAATGGGAATTGTCATCTCAACATCGGAATGGTAATTCTATTGTCGAAGTGTATAGAATTATGGAAGAGGTGATCATTCCTGTCATACTTCATGTTTTTAAACATTTGGAATATGTCAGTTGAAACATTTGTTTGAAAGGATATCTATATCTAAATGTCTGTTGCTTCTAATATCTTATACTGACCTGTTAGCTTCCATCGAACATTTATTAGGCCCCCAATATCCTTATGTTTATAAGGCAAATTTTCATATTACGCATGTCTTGTGTTACATGCATTCTGTAATTTTTTTTTGCATGTCTTTGATTCATTTATTGATCGAAATTTGAAATTGAAATGGTATCTAGTTGCCTTGCAATATATTTCCAAGTCCAAAAATGTAATAGGGACATGGGAATACCTAATGAAACTCTTTCTTTAGAATTAAGAAATTAGAAGAAAAGGCAGGCTTTATTGGGTACATTTCCTTCAATACCTGGAATGTACGAATCTAGGAAAAAATCCTTTTATGGTAGGAATTTGGTGATGTTTTATTTACTGCATTTTCTTTAAATCTCTTTTTCCTTTTTAAAAGCTTTATCATGAGTATCCCATTGTTCTACTTCTAATAGCATGTATTAATGTTCTTAAAAGCTTGGTTGGCACATATGGCTATAAATGATCACACAGGAACAGTATCTATCTTCTAAATTCATAATATATGTGTGCAGTCTTATGATTCTTCAAGATAGGTTCAGTTGGTGAAATTGAAATTTTGTCAAGGCTTTTGTTATTGCTGAAAGCATGAAATTGTAATGACAATTTTACAATTCTCATTGTTTTGTCTAGAAAAAGAAAAGCATAACTTTGATCTGTTGATGAGAGTGCTGCCTTTTATACTGCGTTTCTAAATTTTTTCGGTGTTCCATATGTTACATGCCTTGCATACTAAGCTGTTTTAAAAATTGTTTGTTTCATTTTCATGAATGCATGTTTTCTTTAATTATGCATTTCCTATTCATTAGCTAAACCATAATTCAACGACCGTGTTAATGATCACAAGAATGACCTCAACGCTAATATCAAATGACTTTGAACAATCTATTAAAAGGTGAAGCAGAGATGTGCATGGAATTCCTTTCCTTCACATGTATAATCCTCCATTTTCTAAGGAATGGTGTGAAATGGGGCAGGGTGAGAACATCCCAAAACATACTCTCTTGTATGGGGATTTTCAATAGGCTATAATAATCTAGTATTGTGTCCCATAGGGCATGTCATAAGTATGTAGCATTACAATAAGTATTTTGGAGGTAAATCATTTGGTTTTCCATCTCATGGCATTTGAGCAATAAATATCTATGTTTTTTATTGTGAGCCTTAGTTATGCTATGATGCTAAAACCTTGATGTAAATCTATACTGGTAAAGCTAAATTAAAAAAATGGGAAAGAAAAGAGTGAAGGGTTTCATGGATGCTATGACAAAAGTTGGAGATGGGTAGAGTGTCCCATGTTCAGCAACAATCTTTTCATGCATGCTGATGAAATCTCTGAAGTGTATTAAAGATGAAAATTTTCATTGACCGTTTTCTGTTTGGTCTAGTGAGCAAAGGTAGAATCTATATCAAAGAAAACTGAACTGCAAGTTCATCTCTTTAAACCTGAAGAATAAAGCATCAAGGCAGTGCCCTGACTTTAATATGTACTCTTCAAGAAGGATATGAATCCGTTTTCTTTGGGGTTGAAGGCTCAATTGTTAGTATTAATAGATTACACAGTATAAGGGCTTACATGAAAGATCCCCAGTTGGAATTCTAACACAAAACATTTATCTTTGTTTGTTTCCTTGGCTTTGGCCAATGATTCAATCAAGAGAGTCTTATTATTTTTCGTTTCTTTCAGAGTATGTTTTTTTTTTTTTTTTTGTGTTTTTCAATATTTCTGATTTCTTTTTTTTTTGGTCTTTTTTGGATAAAATGAAATGCAAGATGGAAGAAATGACTAAAAGACTCAATAACTCCAAATAAGTTACACACTGAAATGAGAAATCTGTGCTTTTATTTCCCCTATTGAATACTATATAAATTATATCAGGTTTTTCCGGGTAGCTGCAGACTTAAGTAGCAGTGAAACTAGTGTAGATGAATTTCCCCATGCCTAATTTGGAAGTGCTGATTGAAATCGGAGTAATCTGAACCAATCTCTAAGCCTGATATGCCCTGAATGTGATTTCCAGCCCACAGTGTCTAGCACAGAATGAAGAATTTCCAGCCTGGAGAAGTACGGCTGACTCTGTTGCCTCAAGGAGTGATATATATTGCTGCTAAACACTCTGATCTGTAATTATCAGACTCAGCTGTTATTTTTCTAGGGTTGGTCAATTATCCACTGGCAATAACTCTTATTGCCCTCCCAACTAGAGATGATTTATTCAACTTCCCTGAGCACTATGATATATTGATCTGTGTATATTTATTCAATTGGTATTATCATATGTTGAATGAGATCACACATCTCATTATGTGTGTGTGTGTGTGTGTGTGTGAGGTGACTTTTCATCAAGGGGCACAACTCTTCCAAGTGGCAGCAAATAGTATATTAATAATATGAAACTATATGTAATAACCCCAATCAAGCTCACACAAATAGAACTAAGGAAGTTCATAACTAAATGCTTCACAAGTACAAGTTTTGTTTCCCAGAAATTGCACCCTTAATTATTACAGAATTAGAGCCAATTTCCTCTAATCCCAAGAACCTTCACTAATATTGTAATCAGATTTTGCAAGTACAAAATTCTCTAATTATGGCTTCACAAGTGGAAATGACATTGGGATTCTTAAAGATTTACCAATTTCCCAAATACTGAATATCGAATTGACAATTCTTAACAACAGCCAATACTGAAAGCAATAGCAAAATCTTATTAATTCAAGCTAATGCTGGCACAATATATAAAATGAGACTAGTGTGAGGAACCTGGAAATAGCTTCCTTTAATTAATTGCAGGCCCTGAACATATATCTGCAGCAGCCCAGATATGCAGGAATAAATAACGCACAGCAGCACAATATTGTCATTTAAAATCCAGAGAGTTACATGCCTAGAATAGAGATTTTATGGTATTCAGAATTAGAAATAATACCACTCTAGAATGTAGTTTGAACAACCCAAATAGCAGAGATAAACGTGTCAAATAGAAGACATTAATGTGGTCTTTGACAGGACTTTTAGACCATTGGAATCCAATGCCTGCAACCAGAAATCTAGGTGTGTGAAGAGCCAATGAGAACTTACAACAAAACTCTGCAAAATGATGCCAAACTCCAGAACCTAGGTTTACCAAAGCATAAGATTTTCTTTAGATATCAGCCCTCTTCTCAATCAATGGCAGAATATAGATAACCTCCAGCCAACATATATCTTCCAAGCCATAGTAAGTACAGTAATGGAAGATGCCAATCAAACTGCAGAAATGCAATACTCCCAGCCACAGATAATAATAGTAAGGAAGATTAAATGAAATTACTTTACCTCAACAGTGATTCAAAAACACTTCTTAGCTTCCCTTATACCTCAGCAAGGGCAACAAAATTCAGTACCTCAGAAACTCACAAAGGCAACAAAGCAAATATATATTCAAGCATGCTTTTCTCAACAAATGGGCTTGTATTTATAACCTCCAAATTCTCTTTTGTTGCCAAAATGTAACTTCACTCAAGAAGCTTCACCACACAACCTTAATTAGAAGCTTCCTCTAAATTCTCTCACTTGACTTGGCTTAACTAATTAATAAATGACACTTTCCAATGATAACTCAACTCCCAACTTAAGTGAAATTATAAAGTTAAAGTATAACTTTATAATAAACCATTTAATAATTAATAATAATTTGGCCACTAAAAATATAATAACTCCCAAAATACTCATCATTTAAATATGCCATCTGAAATAGGAGTGATACCTATTATTTCTCCATGTGACCAAATGCACTTTCCAAAAATAGAAAGGGTCCATCTTGATCAACACCAACTTACCACAAATAGTAAGTACACAAAACTAAGCCCAAGCGAAGTCCGATTTGAGCCAAACGAAGACCAACTTGTAGCTTGCTAAAATGTGGAGAAGATAAAACCTTCCCAAGCCAAGCCTTTGTCATAGAAGACCCTCTATCCACAATAATTAGCCTACGAGGATCACAATAATAGGCTAATCTCTAAAACTCAGATGTTGACAAAATTGGGGACATTACATTATATTATTATATATAATAATATATATTTATATTATCTCATAATAATAATATAAGTATAATCACAACCTTTATGATATCTATGCTGGCTTGTGGATTTTGAGCGCATATACAATAAAATCAAAGCTGCCTCTTAGTTAGGGAGTAATCCTTCTTATCATTTGCAGGCTACATCACCTATTCTGACGATTGACCAAAATGGCTACATCTATATGTGAAAATAATCAAGATATCACCTCTTGTGACATCAACCATTATGACTTAAATATCATATCACATGATATCCACCATTATGGCTATCCATAGATATCACCTCACGTGATATCCACCATTATGGCTGTCCATAAATATTACATCCATGAGATGTCAACCATCATTGTAAGATTGTTACCTTATAATGAAGCTAAGATGCACAAGTGTCCATCATTGTGAGAACATCACCTTACAATGATATTCACCATGGCTCATCTATAGGGTGAACACTGTACAAGAAAGTCACCTTGGATTCTCTCACATGGTGTTGTCATGGCATCACACACATGACATCCACTATGAACCATAGAAGAGGGTGGTAATAAGTACTTACACCTCAGGTCTCTCTCAAAGAGAAATGCAATAGGAGGTTGAGATCTCAGTTTGTTCGTCTCAGAGAAATGTACTACGAGGGTTGATACCTCAATTACTCTTTGTTAGGGAAATGCACTAGGAGGGATGACACTTTATTTTGTCTCAGAGAAATCCCCTATGAGGGATTACACTTCAATTTCTTCGTCTCAAAGAAATGCATTACAAGGGGTGACACCTCAATTTCTCGATCACAGAGAAATGTACACTGAGGGATGACACCTCAATTTCTTCGTTTCAAAGAAATTGTTACGTCCTAGATTTTGCTACATTAAATAAATTTCTAGCTATTGGAGAAATTCATGTGAAGTTAGTTGTTTGGTAATGTTACTCATTTTTCACCTATTGGCTTGAAATTGAGAGCCATTATTACTAGACTGATTGCTAAATAAAATGCTCATGATCATGCATTTAATTATGATAAATACTTGTCATTTCATTCTTACAAATTACATTTTATGACTAAAATTAAAAACTTGTAATAATCCCGGCTAGAGGAGTTTTCACGTATGAATTCGAAGAATGCATTTGATATTCTTCATGGCAACATCCTCCAATAGTGGCAAATACAACAAACATTAAATAAATGATGGGTCTGAATAAATTTTGCGTGAAAACCTTTGCAAATGGCAGCACCAAAGCTCCAAGATATACCAGAGAATGGCGAGGTAACTAAATAAAAGACAAAAATAACTCCATCAATGGTGACCCAGGCATCAATGCTCTAGATTTGGCCATGAAAGTGCATCAGAAGTGTGAAACCGAATGTTCAAACCGTAGACAATTCTTCCTTCTTGAGCTTTCCATAAACCCATATTGTGAAAATGAAATGGACTCTAGGTTAGATTGCCAATATATGTCACCCCATACCAAATTCCATAACTTTTGAAGTCCGAGTAATTTCATGGGTTTTTATTTCGTTTTCTAAGTGATGAGGGGACTTTAAAAAAATGTTTATGGGTTGAAGCGCTTCCTATTGCATAAATACTTGCATGCACTTAATGTAAAATAAAGGTGTAAGATAATATGTTATAAATAATCTTATTTTTAAAATTTTTTAAATGCAAGATCCTTAGATTATTCTTGATCTCAATCTCTTCGTCTCTAAGAAACACACTATGAGGGCTGATACCTCAAATTCTCCTTGTTAGGGAAATGCACTAGGAGGGATGACACTTTAATTTTTGTCTCAAAGAAATGCACTATGAGGGATGAGACTTCAATTTCTTCGTCTCAAAGAAATGCATTATGAGATGAGGAGGTTAGGGATATAAATGACAAAGATGATGGTGTCCAAATTGAGCTCGAAGATGCTGAGGTAGCAGTTGCAACATAGGGGACTATGGCTACGTTGTCAGGTGCACCGATGATTTACCTCTTCTACATCTCAGGTATGATCCATGGGAATACTGTGTATTGTTTGGTGGACAATGGGTCTACACATAATTTTATAAATACAAGAATGGTAGACCGATGTGGTCTACAAGCACAGAATTTTCCAGGAATCGATGTGACTGTGGCGAATGGTCTTACTCTGCAATGTGTCAAGGGTATCCCACAATTGAGCATAGGCATGAAGGGATATACCTTGATAGATGAGTTTTACATGTGTGATCTAGGGGGCACCGATGTAGTTTTGGGTGTACAGCGGTTGCACTATTTGGGGAGATACAACCAAGATTTCAGGAACAGACAATTGGAGTTTATGGTAGGAAGAAGGAAGATCATGTTCAAGGCATGCCCACTTCTGTCTCAGGGTGGATCAACTAGGAGTATGATTACTAGTCAGGACTCAGATAGTAATAGTGATTTGATCATAACCCCATGTCCCTCAATATCTCAAAACGCAGGAGCGGGTGCCTTAGATTTGCCACAGAGATTGTATGAGGTTTGGGATCGGTTGCATAATAGGACTGTTTTGGAACCGGCTACTGGTCTGAATTTTGATAAGAGGACAAGATGGCCATTTGTTTGGATTCTTGGGCGTGAGGGTATTCAGGGGTGGATACTCTACTGTGACGATGTGATCTACTTCAATTCTACACCTTATAGTGGGGAGTATGTTTGTCCTGACGAGACACTTCAGGTTTGGGGTCAATCAGTGCTCTATATTTGGATTGCTTGGGATAGTGGAGGATTAGTGTTGTATTGCTTGTGGGCAAGCATCTCCGAGAGGGGAGGACTGTCATGCCCCCTCTTTTAGCTCAGTCTAGCAGAGACATGTGAGTCAGCTTATTATGGGGTCTTGTAGGTTGATAGGGTTGGATAGAGATCCAGTATGGTTATTTAGTGTTGGGGACTTGATGTTCTAGCAGTTATTGATCAGTTGGGAGACGTTCCTTGTTTTTAGGAGGTAGTTCCTACTTTTTAGGAGGTATGATCTTGCCTAGGGTTGGGTCTCCATGAGATTACTCTTTGGATTCGGTTTCAGAGGGATAGGGCTTGCTTACTAAATTTTAGGAGCATCCCTAGATTGTAGGGATGAGATTGCCAGTGGATCCTTGATTTCCAACTTCAATCACAGACAGGTGACAGGATGATTTTATGGTTTGTGATGTCAGTTGGGCATTTTGTGGCTATTTGGGTTATATTTTTAATATTTCCTAAGTTAGCGTTTAATAATTAAATAAGGCTAAGTTATTAGCCATTTTGGAGTCATAAGGGGTTTTTGGCCTCATCTAGATGCGCATCCTATGGTGTGATAGCTCGTTGGAAAGGTCTCGAAATTCTCTAAATCTTTCTCTTTGGTCTTAGGGCAATTTAGTGAATATATTTCTATCTATGAGGAAAAAGGTCATTTTCTAGTAACATGACCACTTTAAAATAAGAAATTATAACACTTTCGCTACCCAATGCCACTTGGAGACACTTAGGGTTTGATTTACAATTGAGAGGGGTTATAAGGAGATAGAAGCTTCATTCTAAGATCATCTTTTGCATATTTAACAACTTGTTTATGAATTTTCTCTGAATGGGCAATTTCTAGTCTAGGACGCAAACCCCAGGTTAGTGATTGGTTGGGACATAGCCCTCAGCAATCTTTGGCACCGAATCTCTCAGGCATTGTGCATGGTGATTAAGGATAGAGGCATCAATTCTCATTGGGGTTTCAGCGTGGCATATCATCTTTCCAATTGGGACGTGGTTCATTGCAGCTTGTGGGACACCATTTGCAGCAGATACACCACGTGGTGTATAGAGTATTGCTTGTATTCACCTCCAAATGTATGCTGGATTCAAGAACAATCTTCACCTTCCAGTTTGACATCAAATTTGTATGTGAGCTTTGGGAAATGCATTGGATTTATTGCTTGGCTCTATAATTCAGACAAATCTGCTCGGTACAGTTTGCAATAATTCTGATTTTTACTGAATACCTTATTTATTTCAGTCTTGTTTCATGGTTGTTGTTCCCTATTCCTTTCTATGTTATAAAACCATAAAAAACAAACAAACCTTTCTGCACTTTTGTCTAGTTTTGCAAGAAAACATAAATAAACAGGAAAATAGATTTAAAAAAATAAAAAATTACAGCAGATCAGCAGAAGAGATCCATCAGGGATCTTTCACCAAACAACATCTCTAGTTATGCCACCGACCATTTTCTACAAATATTGGTTTTGTTACTTTGAAGTCTGCAGATGCAAGGATAATAATCAAAGATGTTGGGCAAAAGTCAACGAATATTGGCTGTCCAAGTCTGAGGTCAGATATTAGCCATGTTTATGAACTTATGAAGTAATTGACTAAAGAAATATAGATTTTCAAATTGTAAGGTTGTTGTCGTTGATTGACATGCTAAGGAAGGAGCTAAAGCTGCATTCTATCATAACTAGATTTCAATTGTCTACTGTTTTTCCGTCTTGTTAGTTGTTTTTGTTTGCAGCTATGTGCAGTTAATTGTTCTTCTCTATGCTTCTTTGGCTTCTACGATGCAGATACTTATCAAGCAGAATAAATAAATTTAGATGCAAGACACTAATGCAAAGGATGCCCATGAAAAGCTAAATTTTGCCAATGCTTCTGAAGTTAATTTGGTAGAAGAAAGGGCAAAGGCTTATTGCGCAAACAAAGCTGCATCCAAGAACATAAAGATTAAAGCCCCTTTTGGGAATAAATTATTATCAGAGTATGTTGTTATTTTTGACATCCAAGGACTTCTTTTTTGGGATGAAAGCCATGGGCAAGGATTGAGGAAAGAGATGTTGGGATAAGTTTAATTGGCAGAAGTTTTTAATTTAGTTTTTTACCTCTATTTTTATTTTTAATAAGTTTGTATGTATACCAAAATGTTACCGATATCAGTTATATTGTTGACTGTGTCTTTTAAAATATGTCTCTTTGCCTTTTAACTCATTCTATGGTGAAGATATTTGATTTTCAAAATTGAATTCATACAGTTTGTTGTGTTGAAGTTGATGAAAGTTCAAACCCACAGCTTCTTAGAATCACTGCATGCAAATACTTGTCACAGAAGAGGAGCAAAAAGCTATGGAGGCTCGAATTCAGATTTCTACAAAATATGAGACATTGTTGATGAGCAAAATGAGAGATTGCTATTATAAAAAATGAATGAATAAATTACAAAGAGATCAATCCTTATAAAAGGAGATAAAAACCCTAACAGGTAACTAACCCTAGGTTGAATGAAAATTATTAATAAAAGAATTAATTATTATATGCCCAAAGTTTAGCTTAAGTAAACTAGAGATAATAATTGACTTAAAAATTAAGTCAATATGATTTAATTAATAAGAAATTATTTTATTACTCTAACACTTTCTCTTAAGATAAACTTAGGGAGTAGCTTAAAACCTAGAATTTACTACTGAAAGGAAATTTGTGACCCGACAACAAGATTTGATGAGGTACCCAAGCACAACCAAATCTCTAAAAATGGGAGAAATAGAGAAAACCACATGGGAAAACCCTACTCCAAAAAGAGCTGGAAATAATATTGAAAGAACTAGTGAAGCACTGAAGAAGCCTCCAAACTAGGGAATGTCCCAGAAGATAGGAACAAAAGATGATCACGAAAAACACCACTGTAGCATGAAGCTGCAAACATTGCCAAAACTGTTGATTTGAAGAACCTCCATTGCATAGAACATGACCAGGTAGAGAAGACTAAGTCCGAAGAGCTGATCAATCAAAGATGGACGGTATCTTCATGGCCTCCAAAAACAAGAATGAAAGAATTTCTATGGTAAATGATCCAGCTCACCGAAATGCATAAGTATTTAGCCACTGCAATTGCCTAGTACATAGGATCAAACACTGAATACATAACTTACTCCATTGAACCAAGAAAGCAATAGAATCAACATAAACCCCCTATAATGCTAAGAGGTAAGACATGAACACTGGATTTGAATACAATATCTCTTGTAGAAAGAAGAACCAGGAACATTGAGATTGGAAAAGAAATACATACACCTATAATGACACGTGTCATCGACACATCATGAGGCTAATGTCGTGGAAGGAACACTCACTTCATGAAGGAAGATGACAAATATGGCCAACATGAAAGCCCCCAAGACACTTCATAATGTAGTGCGAGTACAACAAAATACAAAGATGTGCAAGATCCTAAAATGCAATAGAGAGGCACTTTAGCTTAGTGTGTTTGCATAAATGCTACAAAAGATGTCTAAATAGACCAAAAGAGACATAAGGCTGATACAACATATAGTACAACACATGATGAATCATCTAAAGCAACAAAATCGATCCCCAGACCTGAAACAGCTAAGATATCCACCAAGATGCAAAAGTGCAAAAGACTGAATTGAATGTGCCTAGAGCAGAATCTAGAAAAACAACCAGCGTCATTGGGAAGAGCTCACAAAGAACTTTCCAACGGTATAAATAATTTCCAAATCGAAGATCGGATGCTCAAGATGTCTCCCGAAAGGCAAAATAGAACTCCTGGCTTTGACTACATAAACAAGAAACCAAACAACATCAGTATTCCAAATAACCTACTTCATCACAACGGGCTTGAAGAGAGCGTTCCAACGATATAAGATTCGTTAAAAAATACCTCCGTATGACAAAGATATGACCAAAAAACCATCAATAACTCTCTATGACAAAAGAAAGCAAATAAATGACGGTTTGAAGGCTTCAAATTTTGGTTTTAAACTGCTGATGTCAGCACTTGCACCCAAGTATTGATAATGTCAAAAACTTTACAGGTCTATTAGCACATCTTGATGTCAACGTACTTTGACGATGTAGCATCACATGATTTATAAAAAAAGAAAGCACCTTTTTTTTAATAAAGCACTTTTTTTTGAAAGATTTAAAGGAGTGCCCTTGTTTTTGTTATTTTAATAATTTGTTGATTTTTTTTAATAAAAGAATAAATCATCGCCTTGGGAAGTGTGCCCAGATCTAGGAGCAATTTTTTTTCCTTACCAGTCAATTGTGTCCAAATTAGACAAATTTTATATGGATATAGGGGTTTTTGGGTGCTACGAATCCAACGGTGGGGTCCGTTTGGGCTCAAAATGCACCGAAAAAATGACCCCCCCATATCCAATACAAAACACCTCTGAAAATTGAAACCCTTTGAAAGAAAAAATATAACTTTGAAAGTGTTAAGTTTTCCAGATCTGCTGCAAATGTAATAGCACTGCCATTGTATTTTTGGTATGTACTTTCCAAATGGCAGCCATCTCTCTAATATAGGATGAAGTATGGATAGACATGTCTCTTCACGGGGCATGTCTATTCATTAGAATGTAATTACTATAATAACAAATAAATATCTAATATATTAAATATATTAAATATATATTATATCTCACACTTATATATATAATATAATATATTTGCACTATAGTTTATCCTTACTAAAGCTACCAATTATTAACACTCCCTCTTAGCTTAGAGAGGATAAACAAGATTCATACACTATATGAATAACATATTACCTCATCGTAAATAATGGTTTCTAGAATGTCAACTCATATGACATCCAACCGATACTATAAACATCAACACTCCCTCTTAGCTAGGGAAAATAAATGATATAATCATAATAAATATCTTGTGATCACATAACACATGATATGAAGTATCATATAACATATGATACACGGTTTTATATATCACCTAACTTGTGATATGAGGAATCACTTAACATGTGATACCTTGTTTTACATATCATCTAACACGTGATATGAAGAATCACCCAACATTTGATACTTAGTTTTACATATCACCTAACACATGATATGAGGAATCACCCAACACATGATACCTAGTTTTATATATCACCTAACACATGATACCTAGTTTTACATTTCACCTAACTCATGATATGAAGGAATCACCCACCATGTGATACCTAGTTTTACATATCATCTAACATATGATATGAAAAATCACCCAACATGTGATACCTAGTTTCACATATCACCTAACACGTGATATGAGGAATCACCCAACATGTGATACCTAGTTTTACATATCATCTAACTCGTGACATGAAGGAATCACCCAACATGTAATACCTAGTTTTAGCTATCATCTCAATATGATATCAGAGATATGATCTAACCAAGAATATCAAGTCACATGATATTCACCATAACTTCACAATTGCTCAAAGTTAATGTGCACTTACCATAGGAACATTCATAATCTATTGTGATCGATTTCAGCCATCACACGATGTCTATCATGATAGAAGATTAAAATAATGTAAGATTTTCATCTTCTAATAATATTAATAGATACAAGCAATAATCATTTGGAAGTTGTCACTTCCTCATGATTTACATAGGGCCCATAAGGCATTAAATTATATCACTAGTATAATAATCAATTAAATCAAGTTTAACTCATAAGTGTTTCACTTTCAACAATGAAACTCCCTCTCAATCACTATGATCAAGATTGTCACAAGTTGATTGAACCCAACTGCTCCCTCTGAAGGTCGAGTTTGTCGACATTTAGACCTCTTTGAAGATGTCAGACTCTCTTTGAATCTCCCTTTGAATCTGAATTCTATATGCTTGCATCCTTGTGTTTCAAATATTTCCTTTCATAAGGTGAGTCCATATAGGAAATATAACACATGAATCAATTTTCATCCTTCAATAAATGTTTATATATGAATGATTGACTTTCATCGAAGGTTGACTGAATCATTTATCTGCTCCCTCTCTTTCAAGGTTGCCTTTGATGAGATGTTAGGCTCCCTCTGAATCTCATTCTCACTCTTCCTGTAATAACATTCTCAAAAGAAAAGATCAAGACACATAACTCTTATAATATAAATAAGAATGTTAGTAATTTAACTCCTTTTTGGTTTTATTACTAACAACAACAAAAATTCTCATTATTATCATTATTTACGTTATAACTGACAATTTTATAAATCCATGATATTAGAAATGAAATTCTTATATATTATTAACTCTATTCATCATTATCTTCGAGTTGCATTCTATTTCACATATTATTACAAATTCATTTATAATAATACTAAGAATGTTACTAAACCCTAATTTAACTCATTTCAATATTCATCATTTGAATTTACCTTTTATATCCATATACCTCATTACTTGCTAGCATGCTGACATAGGGACTGTTAGTTGGCAGGACAAAAATATTACTTTCCTCAACGTTGTCTCCTTAATGCCTATTAATTATTTTCCCATCCATCTTTTATGCCCATTCTTGGACCAAGGTGCATCCTTTCCATGTGGTGAGTTGAAGTCGCAAGTGTTTCCTGTGTTGGGTGTGACCCGACTTTTGGCAAAGGTGGACTACGAGTCGATGAGACAATTTCATATATATATATTCCTGTCACGGCTTCTCCTTTTAGAGTATTTTATATTCCACATCTACATGAGGAAAAGTTATTATTTATAGTGATGGTGAAAGCCGCAACCTCTTCAATTTCAAAATAATCATTATTTATGATCTCCTTCATATAAGGTTGATCTGTATTAGATGTATCGATATTTATATCACAAGAAGCATAACTATTTCCTATCTTTATATGTGTCGCTCTAATGTTTATTTTGTTTTCCTTATACAATGCGCCCCATATATTTCTTCCCTAGTTTATATTGTACGCACTTTGATGGGTCTTCTTCTACAACAGTTAATTTGGCACAAAGAGTTCATTCTGACATATCTTATTGATGTCACATATTGCCTTTATCCCTTTATAAGGCTCCAACGTGAACGTGATACTCATTTTTCACATCAGAATATTTCTCTGAATTAATGTTTGCAATAAAGTATTTGAAATATTTCTCTATAGTTTACGAAAATATTTGTTCCCAAATATTACTGTTTCAAGCATTAATATCTTCAAATATTATATTGCAGACATCATACTACTCCACAATTTTATTACCCAATGTCAATCAAGGCCATAATCAAACCCTGCGATAAATGATTCCATTCAATCTTTTGTAACTGAACATTTCACTTTGAACCCTGATACAAATTTTGCTCAAGTGAATAAGTCGTGTACTCCACTTCTATTGTCATCGCTAGAATTTTACAAAAATACATTTTCCCATTAATATATCACACTTTGAGCTCCATGTTTATCAGACCATATGCTCAATATATTCTGAAATAAGGATTCTAATAATGAACAGTGCTCGAATATTTCCTTGTTGGCCCACTCATAATGTCCATGAAAAATATAAACCTTTTATTGTGAAAATTTATTTATTTTCCTAAATCTCACATGCTGGTGCAAGAACATTTGCTATCTGTCTCTGATACCATGTTAAGTTTTCCGGATCTGCTGCAAATGTAATAGCACTGCCATTGTATTTTGGTATGTACTTTCCAAATGGCAGCCATCTCTCTCATATAGGATGAAGTATGGATAGACATGTCTCTTCACGGGACATGTCTATTCATTAAAATGTAATTACTATAATGACAAATAAATATCTAATATATTTAATATATTAAATATATATTATATCTCACACTTATATATATAATATAATATATTTGCACTATAGGTTATCCTTACTAAAGCTTTCAATTATTAATAGAAAGCCAAGCCAAACCTCTCATAAACAGGACAGGGGCATGAAGATCTGGAGCTTTGGTATCATGTTGAAGTTGATGAAAGTTCAACCCCACAGCTCACAAGAATCACTGCATGCAAACACTTGTCATAGAAGAGGAGAAAAAAGCTATAGAGGCTCGAATTCAGAGATCCACAAAAGATGAGACATTCTTGATGAGCAAAACGAGAGTTTGCTATTATCAAAAGTGAATGAATAAATTACAGAGAGATCAATCTTTACAAAAGGAGATCAAAACCCTAATAGGTCACTAACCTAGGTTGCATAACAATAACTAATAAAAAAATTAATTATTATATGCCCAAAGTTTAGCTTCAGTAGACTAGAGATAATAAGTGACTTAATAATTAATTCAAATATGATTTAATTAATAAGAAAATACTTTATTACTCTAACATGTTGTGCTATATGGGGCTCCTATTATACAGTTAAAGATTCAAATCAATCCTATAACTACATGTTTTCAATTCCATGGGTCTCTCCTCAGAGTAAATATAAATGCCAAAGCATGGGATTGCATCCTTAGACTATTTAAGAAGCTTCTACACATTATCGACTATGAAATTTATTATTCACTTTTTATTTTTTAATGAATAACAAAGAGCAAGCAAACCCAACATAGGAGGCACAACTATTCTGTTAAACTGTAATGGAAAAAATGATTGAACTTAAAACATAATATGTATATAAGGAAGAAACATAGGACATATATAAACATAATGTGTATATAAGGAAGAAACAAAGGCAATATATTTTAAAAAGGCTTTTATATATTACTTATTAGGAAATGTAGTATTCAATTCTTATTTTACATGATTTACAGATTAATTAATCAACAAAAGTAACATAGAATGTGCAACCATTCGCTGTAGCTGTAAAGCCAAAAGCCAAAAGCCAAAAGGTGAAGAAAACTAACATAGAATGTGTATACAATTGTCACGGTGGCATAATGCATTAATAAAAACTGAAACCTCTGAGGTTGTGCCATTTGTATCAGATCTTGGAGATGGTAGTTGAAGGTTATGCTGTCTGAAAGTGAGAATGGCATCTGAAACGTCACATTTTTCATCTCCAAAAATGACCAGAAAAAATGTGTTCTTCATTCTTTTCACCCACAAAAACCATAAAAAAGTTTGGCTGGCTTCTGTTGACCCTTTCATTGATACAAACTTTGCTATAGCGAGATTTTTGGGGAAAACTCGTGGTGCAATAATGAAAAAATCAATGTCGCTATTAATGGTGGTTATATCTTTCTGGGTTGTGATGCATGACATATTGTGCTATATGCGATATTGGCACGAGATTTTCAACCATGATCACATTGCTGCTAGAGTAAAAGAACTTGAGATTTTTGTGTAAGTATTTTCAATGTGAAGAATAGATAAAGTTTGTTTCGGACTGTGTTGAAGAGACTTGAGGTGTTAAATCTGTGTTCTTATGTTGCATTTATGCTAGTGACTTGAATTCATTGAGAGATGCATGTTCTGTTCGTGTGATTATTGAAGTGTTCAATCTGCTTTCTTCTGTAGACTTGTTACGGTTTTTGCAGATTGAAGTAAGTTTAGTATTAGAAGATAGGTAAGTATTGAGAGACTTTGCTGATCAATTCAAGTTATCTTAGAAAGTTTAAAGGTGCATCACAGTAATAGACTTTGTGCTATTTTGTGTTGTACATTGTTACGTTACCATTTTAAGAGAAGTGCAGTAAACTTTGGGTTACTGCAACTCTCTTGTTAGGAAAAAGAATTGGTATTCTCGCGATAGTTCTTACATCTATCAGAAGAATATTGGTATGTTCACTACAGTGGGTATATTTTTGGTGAGAATTGTGTCAAGTGTTTGGAGAAAACTTGTGAATCGTTGATGAAATATGAGGAATTAATCTTGTGCTCTACCAGTTTTTTAATTTCTGGTTTAGTACTTGTTGAACAAAATAGTTGGAAGAAGGGTGCCTCCCCCATTGCCAAGAGGATAAAATTATCTCTCATACATGTCTAAAATCACTATTTTTCATGTTGTTGATTAAATGATGTGCAAAATATTTAGCCAACAAACCTTAATTGAGGATCCACACTTGAACTGGTACCATAATTTCTCTGTTGATTGTTCCTGATACATTAGACATGAGGAAATGTGTGCTATTGTGTATTAGACATGTTACTGCAAATTTGCTATTTGCTTAGCATCTTGGCTGGGCTATATACTCGGTTACCTATTTCAAGTCTCTTCTATAGACTATCTACCAATTCCCGGCCAAGAATAATTTTGATTATTTTAACATCTTTATATTGGTCTTATCAGGGATGAATTCTCAAGGTAATTATTGAGCATTTTGTACATATATATGCATTGTGTGTGTGTTTTGCCATTATATTTTTTATTTTGAGGTCTATTTCAGCATCATCAATTTTTAATTTTGTTTTCTTTAGTCATTTTATGTATCCATCCTTTTGTAAAGAAGAGTTGACCAAGAAACTAATTTAGTTCATGGACAGGTAGTGGATCAATTTTTTAGTTTAAAACTGCCTATGAGGGTTCCACAGCTGAATGGACTTCTTAGTGGTCTTGACAATGCATTACAAGCTTACACTCAGAAGGTTGTTGGTCAAATAGGTAATTCTTGTTGATTCATATTTTCTTATATGGTAGTACAAATGCTGATACTTTTGACTGTTTTTGATCGACCCTCATTCATAGAATCTTAACTGGATAGAAGGAAAATAAAGCATAAGATTCACTTACCTTTGTGGTGCTTTTTAGTAAATGTTCTATATTTATAGATTGAAAGCTGATAGCATTTCATTCTCATAATTCTCTTTTAAGGTGGCATACTACTTACTTCTTTACTTAATACTGTCGTGATTAATTTTAAATGCACTAGGAAAGTAACAGCTCCTTGTCCATTGCATAGTACTGAAAGGCTAAAAGTATATCTAATGTTTTATTGGATTGTTGTGAGCTTGTGTCCAGGAGCCAAAGGAGATCTTATACCACCCACTCCAATTTTAACACGATACAAAAAGGAAACAGGGATCAAGGCTTTTTCAAAGAAAAAGATGATAGATCCCAGGCTTCCTGATGATAGACGGTCTAGCCAAATCAATGTCCTGTCAACTGCTAAGCTTTGTGTGCGCCTTAATTCTCTTCATGTGAGTTCCCAGTCTTGTAATGTACAGATGAATTTCATCTTTCTTACTGAATACAATCTTTTTTTTCATAGCTTGTTCAATTTCAAAATGTTTGTGAATCTCTAAGCTTAAACAAATGTTTATAAATATTGGATGAAGCTTTAATCCAGATTAAGGGAGAAAACAAACAAACTTGAGTAGTCAGCTTCTTCTGAACACTCTTAAATCAATAGTTAATCCATTTTATCGTTATTAACAAAAGTATATACTATAGTTACTTCCAAGGCATTTGAAAATTGTTTGTTTTGGGGACTCAAGAAAATCATATTTTATAGAATAAAATAGAAATATTCAGTAAGTTAGAAACTTTTCATAAAATGTCTGTCAAATATAAGTTAAATATTTTAATTATTAGTAAAAGTGGTATTCTCTATATATGAATTTGTTTCCAGCTGAAAAAGTGTATTCTTGACATGTAAGGATAAACAATTTAGTGGGCTTATGTTGGAATCTCCACTCTCTCTTAGTTTGCAAACCATGGCGGCGATTTTTAGCGGTATTGCATGTTTTTAAATCATAGTTCATAACATTTTAAATTACCCAAAACAGCCCAGCATAACTAAATGTGGTGTGTTTGAAAGCCATTGCATGTTTTAAAATACATGTTTTAAGAAGACTTCCCTAAATCCTCTTACGAGTTGAGATATTGTTTTTGAAGGTGTTTGCATATACACATTGAAAGATTCCCAATTCCGGTGACTCTAGAAAATTACTGTTTGCTTCAAAATCTGAATCTATGACTAGCGTTTGTTACCACTGAATGATCTTAGCTGAATTCTGATTTCTTTTTTCTTTTCCTCTTTTTTTCAGTTTTTGGGGTTTTTCGGAAATAAAATAATTGCATAGCAAATAGGAAATAAATAACACTTAAGAAATGTAAACATATGCTGCAAATTTTATCATTACTGAATTCTGAAATAGTACATACCCGAACCATCCAACAACCTAATATATTAACTTCAAAGAGATCACTGCCAATATACAATACTGTCTTAAACAGGGATGAACACCAGCTACAAGGAGATGCTTTGATAATGATCAGCAACCTGATATATTAACTTCAAAGAGATCACTACCAATACACTATACTGTCTTAAACAGGGATCAACACCAGCTATAGGGAGATGCTTTGAGAATGATTCAACCGTAAACATTGCTTTAATGAACTGTCCAATGCCATAGGGAAGCTATGGCATCCAATGATGAAGAAAATACCTTCTCCAATCCCCATGTAAGCTGCTACAATGAAATTCCTGTTGCCAAAAGTTGGCTGCCCAGTTGCACGTACCCTACTCCACTCAAATGATAATGCCAAGATAAATCAACCACCTCCTTTGTCAATTTGAATGCAATGAAATACAACTCCAATCACCAAGACCCGTTGAGGTTTTATTGTGAGGTTTTCACACCATCGCCCCAAAACTTTGGGGACCACCCCCCCCCCCCCCCCCCCCCCCAACCTTTTTCGAGCAGACCTTGGCAAATTTCATGAGTGTTGTAAGTCATTGTTTGCCTTAGTGAATTTTCAGAGTTGTCTAGAGGTTTCAAATTGGTAATTTTACACCTTGGACGTCTTGGTCTCTAGGAGGGATTCGATTTATTTTCACCTGGTGCTAAACTTAATTTTTCAGAACATGTAATATTGTCCTTAGGCCAAACAAAATTCAACAACAACATTTTTTCGATGGTTAAAATAATATCTGGTAGCACAAAGTTGCAAATTTTGGACTTTGATGGATTTTTAAAAATTTGATATAATCGTATAAGCTTGAGCATTTTCAAAATGAATTTGTGAACTTAGTTGTTTTGGAAATCTAAAAAAAATTGATGGTGATTTTTTTTTTCTTTTTTCGCTGGTGAAATTGAATTGCCAAATAAGGATTTATTTTAATTGCAAATTTAAATTATATAGCAAAAAAATTGGAATTGGATTGAAGTGCAAAATTTGATTAAGTTGATATAAAATTGCTTAGAGGGGGATTTCGAAATTTTAAAAAGAAGTGAAATTGAAATTAAAATCATATTTCTGGGCTGAGTGTTTGTAATTTGGAAATTTAATTTGGCCCCCTTTGTGTGTTAAATTCATTGTATTTTAAGGCTTAAGAGGTGTGAAATTCAAGGTAAACTGGGTCCACAATGGGGAAGGTTTAAAGCTATATTAGAAGCCTACATGACTTTTTTTATAAATTTCAATTTTAGGGCTTATGGTAATTTTGGGTTTGGCTAATTTAAACCCCTCGTTTAATTTTATTTCCCTCCAATGCAGGTAGGCCCTGTTCAAGGAGGCAAAAGTTTGGTATAAGAAGAGGCTCCTCTTCATTTCTCATTCCAACTTCTTCCATTCTGTGGAGCAGCGAATTTATTTGGAGGGGAAGCATGGTTGATTGTGAGGTCTGATTTTTCAATTTTTGGCAGCAATTTTCGCAAATTTTGGAGGTAGCAATTCTGATTTTTTTAGGGGCAAATTTCTGCCCTAGTTGGCTGAAATTTGTAGTATGGCAGAGTTTTGAAGTGTAGACTCGAATTTGTAGCAGAGGTGCAATTTTGATGGTAGAATTTTGGAGGTTGGCGAGTTTTTCTTGGGAAGATTGCAATTTCTTCCTAGGGCAATGATTTTCTACCCCAGCTAGGCGATTTTGAAGCTCTGAAATAGGTTAAAGGGTAGCAAGGTTGTCTTGGAAAGTCTGATTTTTGTAGAGCTGGGTGAATTTCATTAGGGGTGCAAAATTTGCATGAGATCTGATTTTGCATATTGGAGAATTTTTAAGAGAGACAAGGTTGGTGAATTTTGATTTTTGCTAGAGATTCATTATTTACAAGGCGGACTAAATTTTCTGAGATCAGATTTGAACTTGAAGAGGCCTGATTGTTGGAAGAAGGCAGATTTAAGGTAAGATTCTTATTCATTTTTAGAGGTGAAGATTGGTTTTAAAGGCGGATTTTATTCCTTGTTCTTGCTTGGTTCGTTTCTCTTATCTTCTTCTTGCACTATTCATCTACCACTTCATCATCTCCATTAATAGGCTAAAGTTGGGAGATATAAGTGTAGATTTCATGATGGGACACTTGGAGAGGCAGAAATAAGCTAGACCACCCTAGGATTGAAGTCGGGAGATATAAGTGTAGTCCATCTTAAGGAAACAAAGAGGTAGAAATAAGTGGTAGTCCCACCCTTAGGATTAAAGTTTGGAGATTGATATGTGTAGAGATAGGATTTGGAGAGGCAGAAATAAGCTAAATTCCATCGAGAGAAAGAAGTTGGGAGATTTATAAGTGTAGTTCATATCATTTAGAATGAAGAGGTAGAAATAAGTGTTTAGGATGGTGGATATTAGTACAAGCAAGAACCCATAGGGAACGAATACCAAAAAAGACAAGGAAGACATGATGCCTAAGACCACTTTCTTCTCAAAAGTGAGGTGAATAAGTGACACCGATATCAACACAGTGAACATGGTACAATTGAAGGATAGAATAAAGGAAGAACAATCCCCCCATGGCGAAGAAGATCTACAGTAGCGGAATTGGACATGTGGCGGCTTTTCCTCCTACCTTGCCTTGTCCAGAATTGGTAATGGAGTGTGCATCCCGGTTTGATATTGTAACCAAGTCCATCGTTTTTGATGAAGGGAAGAGAATGTTGGCTAATATCAGTAGACAAGTGTTTGAAGATGTATTCAATATTCCCCAGCATAAAGGCATGAGAGTAATAATGATGGATCAAATAACCAAGTTCTTTTAGGATAATCAGGATGCCTACTACATTCATCTAAAGTAGAATTGGTTACACGAAGGCAAGAAGGGAGTTATCAAGTCGTCAAAGTTCATGAAGTGAGATTTCAAATCATAGTATGGCGACCTTATTGTGCTTCTCAGCCGAATCATGGGCATGGCACAAGGTATGCAATTCAAGAACTGGATGTACTATTTTATTGATGAAATTGAAAATGGAAAGAGAAAGTTTGATTGGGCTAGAATTATAAGTGAAAATTTAGAGCTGCAACTTAGGACATTGCAAAATCAAAAGCAATTCTATATGGGGTCCTACCTCTTTTATTTGATTTAGAGGCGATGAAAATTGAAAAGTGAATCTCAAGGAAGAGCAAATTTAGAGGAAGTGATTTGAAAATATTTGAGGCTAGGCAAGGCTTGGCTATTCATGCAAACCAAATTTGAGTAGGAAGGTTAGAAAATACCAGGAAGGTTAAGGAAGGCAAGGATAATGAAGGAGGAAAGCTGGACGAAAGGTTGAAAGAGGTCAAGTTTGATTTCAGGGTGGTGGCCAAGAGCAAGACTCTCAAATTGAGAGGAGGTTCATGTCTGAGCAAGCCATCGAGGCCAAGGCAAGATTACCCCAAGTGCATGGAGACCTCACTCTTTCAAGGTCAGGATATTAGGTACAAGCAAGTTTAAGTGGTGATGAGAAAGTTTCTAAGGACGAACTCAAGCATCCAAGGCTTCACCTCATCTAAAAGATTAAATAAATTTATAAGATAAGGTTGATGAGGTGGCAATTTCCTGTGTATGTAATCTAATCATGCCAAGTGTCCTATGTTCTCATTGGCTGACAAATTATTGTAATTTTCTCATTGGCCCACAAAGTTGGTGCCCTCATGTAATTGGTTGAATGATGGTAACCCTAATTAGGGTTTGTAAGGCTTAATCTTGGCCCTTGATTTTGCCTCTTAATCTTGACCACTTGTAATTATGAGCCTCTATATAAGGCCATTTTGTTTTGATTTGTAAAGGGTAGTTATGTTGGAGAATTGTTGCCAAAATACTACGAAAATTGTTCTTTATTCATTTTGTGGCTTGCATGGTGGATATACATGATTATTTTGGTGTATTTGCATGTTTCATCTCATCTCGCAAATTAAAGTAGAATTTCATTTTATGTTGTTAGAGTAGAAGTAGATGGCTGGTTGTATGATGATGTTAGTGAATGTTTGATACAGATCTATATACTAGGCCACTATCATCCTAGCGGCTTGTTAGGAAGCCTTGTGTGGTAATCTAGTCCGATCACTCCCAAGTTCTACTTGCATTTCATCTTTCTGCTTATACTTCAAATTGGGTTGGAAGATAGGTGTTAGTGTGAAAATCCTAAGAGTATCCCTTAGAATCATTTGCACCAATGGAGGTAGCACTACTGGCAAGTTTTCATTTGGTTGGATCCCTGTCTATTTGCTAATTTCTTCATTTATAGTAGTAGTAGAGTAGTAAGCAATTAGTGGTAGGAGTAGCTGAAAGTGAAAGTGATCAAGGAGAAAAGGAACAAGTCAAGCAAAGTGAAGTACCACAAAGTTATCTTCAAATGAATAACGTAAGCCCTCCTACGTGATTAATCGACAAATCACATCAATATAATTGAGTTAGTATCCACAAGTGTAAGGAACCTTGGAGTTTTCTCATGTTCTTCATGAGTATTTACTTTTCAAGACAGGGTTGAGTGTTTGATCTTCCATATCAAGTATTCAATTGCTATGTGTTATGTAGTGGTACAAAACTGATATCAACAGGTTTGTGTCCCAATAGTCCAGACTTGAGGGTTTCATCCCAAGCCACAAAACTGCTCTTCTAGAGAATTTTACAATTCATAAGTTTCAAAATGTCATAAGATAATGAACAAATAGGTCTTCATCTCCTTATAACTCCTCCCAAGTTCAAATCAAACCCTAAATGTGAATTACACTTTGCACTTTGTAATAAAATAACATTTTTCGAAATAAAGGCGTCCACGCTATAGGAAAAATGTTACTTTATTAAAATGTCATAACTCGTAGTGCAAAAAAGTCTCTAGATAGTGAAAATAGTTTAAAATAATTCAAGACCTTTCCAACGAGCTATAACACAAGGGCACATCTGATCAAACGAAGCCATATACCCCATATTACTCTAAAATGGCTATATGAATAGCCTTATTATAAATTATTTTAATGCTAACTTAGGAAATATATAAATATATTAAAATATTTCCCATTTTGCCTTTGAAAGCCCATACCAACCAAATAAATGTGAAACTAACCATGTCACCTGTCTACGACTGATAAAGATGAGATGGGTCAATTGATAGTCCCTTCCCTATAATCGAGGGATGCTCCTAGAAACTAGGGAACACACCCTGTCATCTTAAAACTGAAACCATGGAATCGTCCTGTGGAACCTCACATCTAGAGATTGCCACATCCTCCTAAAATGTAGGGATAGCCCCTAAAATCAAGGAACTAGATCCCAACTAGATCCCAACTGCCTGTAAAGTCAAGCCCAATCACTAAATATCTTGTATGAGTCTATCCTCAACTGCTAGCCCACGAGACCCCCATAATAGGCTAACTCACATAACTCTCCTAGTCAGACTAAAGAGTGGACATGACACACATAACATGGTGGCAATTGTAAAATCCTTTACATGCTTACCAATGCATCTATTTATATCTATGGTCCCCCAAGTTTCTGGGAGAAAGACGACAAATGGGGACGGTTATATATATATAGGAAAATTTTAAATATACACTAAAATTTGCAAATATAAATGTTACTCATATGAAACTAAGCATTAAGCATGTCATATGAAGCTATACACTATCATGTGTGTTGGTTGAAACTTAAAATGTGTAGGACACATGTTGAAGTGCTTACAAGTAAAGAGAGGGGTTGTCATATCGTATAGAATCAAGAAGAGATTATTGAGAAGTAAAAGTAATTGCCTGCTCAAAGATATTGTAGTTAACCCATGAAACAAATTTGCAATGAGCACACATTGTAAATTTGTAATAATTGGATTACTTGTGTTGACTTCATTTTGGATCTCTCAAATGCACCTTAAATTTAGCATTTTCTAATGCAAGTTTTATTTCAAAAAATAATCAACTACAATAACTAGTGGTTCTATAGAGTTGTGTGCAATTTAGGGGTCACTCAGGGTGGAGTGTTTTTAATGTTGATGATATACAAAATGCAAACCATAGTTACAAGAATTGTGGTAAATTTGATAAGCAAGAGAAAATATATTTTAGTTTATTTTTGATGTATTAGCTTTCAATTTTAAAGTTTGTTTTAACTATGCATGCTTTATTTTTGTTAATAACAATTGAGAAGATTAACTATCATAAATTTCCAGTGGAGCCCCCTTCAAAAATTCAATTATGTCAATAAAAAAAGGTTTCAACATTTATATATTTATATTTTTTTGTGTTTTAACATTGGGGACAGTTGAGCATCCCTAGTAAGATTGGGGGATGTTTGTGATCTCTCTAGCTGTACCATGGACGGTTGGCCGTCCCCCATTTTTTCCTGTGAAAAGTACCCTCATTTTCAAGACGTCTCTTGCAGTTTTTGGAATTTTAGGGACGTAGGTAGGACGTTCCATACATCGTCCCCCCGTCCCAAGAATGTTGTCGTTTCAAAAACTTTGGGTTTTTGGGTAGGGACACGTCCCCGGGTTACATAGATTTATATGCAAATGGGATCATGAAGTGTTGGTGTAAATAAGTATTTACTATTTACACTTAAGTTTACTTAGGTTAATGCATTATTTTAATATTTATTTATTTAGTCACCTAGGAGTATGTGCACTCTTATGAGTTGTCATGTTGACAACATAGGAGTTTGCACCTCTTTTATGCACATGGTGTCTACAACATCTTCACTTGAGATACACCTCATCATCCTTATCCTATCATTTAGAATGATGGATAAGACGTGTGCTTAGTTGTCATGCTTATCTCCTGGCTCTTTCTAGAGACATTCTAGGTGCTTCTTGAGAGGCCTTTATATACATGCACTCCTAGTGTGTCTTAACATACAATATAGAGCAATGTATGAGGACATACTCTGATATATTGATAATACTCTTTTTAGTCTATAGTTGTGCTTGTGTCCAAGTTCTTCGATTTTGGGTGAATTTTCCCTAAGGCAAATTCTTACATGGTATTAGAGCTTTCGGAGAATTTCTCTTCACATAGCCGTTTGAGACCATCTTCTTGCTTCAGCATCTTGGCCTGAATTCGGAGTATCGCAGAAATTGGGAGCGTCTAGAACCAGATCTGACCTTGTCGTTGCGTCTGGAACATCGATTGGTGAAAATCGGCTATAAAGTTGCCTACCCTAGGCCAAAGTAAATTGTGAGGCAAATCCTTTTTGCAAACCGGCAGCCAAAGGACCGATTTGCAGAATTGGTATGATCATTTCAGATTTGTACATTTAATTTTTAGATCTGATTTTTTTTTCATCTGCATCTCTGCTATTTTTTTTGGATCTGCATTATTTTTTGGAAATTTTTGGCCATCGGGCCATAGGAGAGATTTTTTGCAGGTGAAGATTGGTCCTTGCTGGTGCAAATCAGATATTTGCATCACATTCAAAAGGTCAAAAAACCTCCAAATCCGATTTTGTTTTATCCAAGTCGGACAACTGAGGCAAACTCTAGAGCCATTTGATTTTTGGAGGCGCGATGTCGGTGATTCAGAAAAAATAACAGTAGCAGTGATTTCCAAATAGCAATATCTCCCTCATACAGACTCCTTTTTGCGAGCAATTTTTTTTGTTTTTGGGTAGAATTTCATTATCTATAGATTGGTGCAGGTGGTTTTAGATCTCTGTTCCTGAATTTTTTTGCAACTCGCAAATCCCGATTTTTGCCACTTCAAATGCTTAGTACAGGCTCATCTAGACACAATAGGTTCTATTTTTTTTGAAAGTGCATTTTTTTTTTGTCTACTTTCCAGATCTACAATCAGATTATAGGTTTTGTGGACAGAAATACTACTTTTAGAAATAGGCCCTAAATTGGCAAGTGTTTACCAAGTGCCTAAATCATACATTAGGGGGGTTCTTTGATTTATTTTGCATCTTTGGGGGTACATTGATTAGTCCATCATGGAAGAGGAAGATTTGATTATCTTGACACCAAACAACTATCAGGAATGGAGTCAATTCGTTATCCCATATCTTAGTCAGCATAATGCACTACCATATGCGAGAGGGCTTTAATATGATGACACATGTTCCATCCTTTGTCATGCACTCTTTCTATTTATGGATATGGAGGTTATGGATTCACTTGATGACTTGAAGTCAAAAGATTTATATGATATTTGGATCCATCTTTGGGAGACATATGAAGATCCACACATTCCTCCATTCCCGAAAAATCTTTTACCTCCAGTTGCAGATGCATCCTCCCTAGATGAGATCACACCTCCAGATGCTCCTGTTGCTCTTACTGATCCTGTTCCAGCCATAGATGCTTTGGATTCGGTGCAACAGGACCCTTTATGTCTTCCTACTTTACCTTCATGCGACGACTTCGTTCTCGTCATCGCCGACCTGTTCGTGGAGTTTCACATTGAAGATGTGGGAGACATCCTCGATGATATTCATCTTCTCTTTGAGGCGAATTCTTCATCCATTGCCGCAGTGACAGATTCATGTAATTCAACACAACAGGGTACACTTTGTCTTCCAGTTCCAGCCTCAGGTGATGACTTCTTGACTGACATTTCAGGTTTGTTTGTGGAGTAACACATAGCCGACTTGGGAGACTTCTTTGATGATATACCACTTCTCTTTGATGAGGACAATTCTTCTGCCGTTGTTGCGAGGGCCCACTTTGACTCTCATGTCCATTCTCTACATGATCAGTCTTTACAAGCTAATGTGATTGTGGATCCTTATGAATAGCAGTGTTCGGAGGTCTCTTTGTCATTTTAGGAGATTGTTGGTTCTTTGAAATAGGTTCTACAACAATCCTTGTTAGATCTGCACTTCTTAGCAGCTTTGGAAGGAGCCATCATCAATATCGACACAAGGACACTTGAGCAGGTTTCAAAGACACCGTTCATCATCGAGATTCTTTCCACACACAGGGGAAGCGTCTCACCGGTACCTCTGCCATTGTTTCTTCCAAAGGGGAGGAACATCATTCAACGGTCATGGATCAACTTCTACATTGGAGCATTTCTCACTGGTCGACACCTTACATTTAGGGGGGAGGGACTACCTTATCTCCTTCTTCTCCTTTATGGGGGGGACTTTTTCCTATTAAGGGGTTTTGTCCTTCTCCCATTTCTCTCTTGTATATACTTGATGTATTTCATAATGGGGGGGTCTTGATTACTTCATCCATCCATGCATCCTATTTTCATCTCTCTTTTTGGGGGAGGGTTTTTGCCATGAGGTTTTCCTTCCTTCTTCTTTTTATGAGAGATTGCATTTCATTATGTACATGGGTACCTAACATGGCCTAGTAGGCGGGACCCATTATGCATTTCATCCTAGTTCTTGTGAACTTAAGTGCATTCCCCTAAGTTGCACTTAAGGGGGGGGGGTGTTGGTGTAAATTAGTATTTACTATTTACACTTAAGTTTACTTAGGTTAATGCATTATTTTAATATTTATTTATTTAGTCACCTAAGAGTATGTGCACTCTTGTGAGTTGTCATGTTGACAACACAGGAGTTCGCACCTCTTTTATGCACATTGTGTCTACAACACAGGAGTTAGCACACTAATTAAGCACATGGTGTCTACAACATCTCCACTTGAGATACACCTCATCATCCTTATCCTATCATCTAGAATGATGGATAAAACATGTGCTTAGTTGTCATGCTTATCTCCTGGCTCTTTCTAGAGACATTTTAGCTGCTTCCTGAGAGGCCTTTATATACAGACACTCCTAGTGTGTTTTAACATACAATATAGAGCAATGTATGAGGACATACTTTGATATATGGATCATACTCTTTTTGGTCTACAGTTGTGCTTGTGTTTGAGTTCTTCGATCTTGGGTGAATTTTCCCTAAGGCAAATTCTTACATGGTATTAGAGCTATACCAAATTCTTAACATCATTCAAATGTGCAATAGCATGTCCATGAGTCCAAATAACTCGTCTAAGTCAAAAACAGTGTTTTTACAAAATATTGCATGTTCCAAATACATGTGTATAAGTACTTAAAGCTTGCTATTGATGTATTAAGGAGGCAGAAGCACATTTTTCTAAAAAACGTCATGCATTGTGGTTATAGGGCATTTTAACTCATGTTTTCCTTCTATAAGGGAAGGACAGTGATATAGGAGGCCATTGCATCTTCTAAATGCATCCAAACAAATGCTTTTGCTTTCAAGGAGCCCATTTTTAGGGCTGTTTCTGCTGATCGAAGTCTGCATTTTCATCAAGAAGTTCAATACGGCAATTTAGGAGGCATTGGCATGGTGTGAAGGCTGTTCCAAAGCTTGTTTTTATTAGAAGAAAGCATTTGAATACATGCAGTTGTCTTCCTAAAGAACATCTAGGAAAAAACACTTCAAGCTTGGGCATGTTTCATCTCATATAAACCATGATTTGCTCTTAGGGTGCTGTTTTTGGGTGGCTTTGCATCTACATTGCTTTCTTCAAACAAGAGCATCATTTCACAGGTTTGAAACATTCCTTCTTGTTGCTATTTTTGTGCATTTTAATCCTCCATCGTGAACTTTTGTCAAGAATCTGTAATTGACTCTTGAATACATTTATTTTAAAGAAGAATTCATCAAACTTCCTTGCCCATATAGCTTTAATCTTGGGATGTTTTGCTCAATCAGAAATCACTTGGATTTGTTCTAGATTTGTTCAAAGATTTTGAGAGGTTTCTTTCCTTGCATTTGTTAAGAAAAGTGTCTCTCGTGGAGAAGCTTGCTATGTCAAAAGTTCCTTCAAAGGGCAAAGAGAAGAAGAAAATAAAGTATCAGTAGGATAAGCATACAAATTCTATTTCTCCTTCCCAAATTACATCATATGTTGATGAGATTCGAGATACAGAGCTCAGTCACCTGAATATGGGTGAGTTTCTTCAAAGGGTTGAATTTTCAACCAAAGATGATATGCTTCTTGTCAGACAAAGCTATATCCACCTTGTTTCTACTCATATTGTGGCTTCCTTGGAGCCAAAATTTTTATCAAGTATGTCAATAATAATTGAGTTATTTACAAAAGACCCAACTTGTCAAGATGGCCCAAGGGAGGAGTTCACCGTTTAGAATTCAAAGAAGAGATAAATGATCAGATGACTTTGCTTACCAGAATCACATGCCTCGATGAATCTAATACCTTTGAGCCTTAGATGCACAAATTTATCTCCTTGATAATTAGGTCCAAGTAGAAGACATTTTGCAAAGAAATGATTAGGGATATCTTGTGCAAGTAGCTATCCAAGGTCACTTCCACATATATATTCTACATGAATTTTTATCTAGTATACGTAGTTAGTGATCTAGGATCATTTTCTGGTCTTTCTACGAAGGAGGATAGATTGATAATGCCTGTGTAGGATTATTATGAACAAGTAACTTTGAGACCCAATCGAATTCATTGAAGGTGTAGCAAGATGCCTTATCTAGGCACTACACTTGTGTATTCTACAAAGAGCTTCCTAAGAAGCATGTGTTAGATGAGGTCTTGAGCAAAGTAAATGAGTACGGTTGCCTCTTTGTGCAATTTCCCAACTTTATCTTAGTGTTGGCTATTTTTGGGGTGAGCCCAATACCTTGCCATGCTGCCCCATGAATAAGATCAAATTGATGGAGTTGGCAAGGCAATTGATGGCCGTACAAGCCTATCAACAAATGTTGCATAGGCTTGGAGTGGGGATTTTCTTACAAAATCCACTTAAGATAGGAGGGTACTCTTTGGATGCCATGTCCAAGGCTAAAAACATGGAGTTTGAGTTTTAAGAGGTCACACTGAATTAGTTCATGTCCAGGGGCTTCTTTGATTAAAGAGGCTTAAATGTCAAGATGAGGACGTAATTTGTGCACGTGCATTGTCTTGAAGACCTCTGGATTGACTTGGGCACAAAGGTTGATATTAGTAGGTTAGATTACTACTAGTTAACTACAAAGCAGATAGTGGACTCCAACTTGGCAGAGATTTCCAATGGAGTTGAAGATGTCCTTGATCAAGACTATGCGAAACACAATGTGGAGAACCTACCTATCCTACCACCTTCATGGTCATCGAAGGAAAACATATTCATCTTGGATAGATTTCAAATCCATTCTTGCAAACACAAATGTCTGTGTGCTGAAGAGAAGGGGTCTTAGGTGCATAAAGATCAAGTTGGGCAAAGGTTTCGATCCCATTGCTCCAATTGGGCTAAGGCTGGAAATCAAAGGTAAAGGAAAAGATGACACTTCTACATCTCAGGGTTCAACTATTTTGAAGCTTACTATCAAAGGAACTAAGGCCACGATCAAGGCCCTTGAGATCAATGTTGTGGAATACGACAGGATACATGTTGAGTCTAGTAATGATGAGATGGATGAGGAGCCTGTTCATGAGGTGCCTCGTTCTATGGACACATCATTAATGAGAATACTTCAAGGTTCTGCATCAGTGTCAAAAGAGTCTCATGTCTCTTCGCATGATACAAACATGAATTCACAGTACTTGTTCCTCATGTGGACCCTACTATAATTACACTTGTTGTGCCAATCTCTACAGTTGCTCCTACATATACTGAAGGATCAATATTGCAGCTTAGAGAATTTGTTTAGTGCATACTCTACATGTCCCTCCATGCCTGATGCACCTATGGCGTTGCTTAACACTACAATTGCATAGTATGAGTAGTTCATGATTGAGACTGTACAGAGTAGACATACACTAGTAGTGATTTAGACATAGCCCCTTCCATATTCACTACTATTGCATAGGTGGAGACAATAACTACAATGGGTACTATTTCAGTATCTGGTTCTTTTTCTTTGCCTCCTTTGTTGCGTTCCATCACTTGATAGAGGCAGAAACATGAAACTCTGCATGAAGATTTTGATTGTAGGCAAGTCAACAAAGCCAAGATCCCAAAGAATAAAAAAGAAAAAGTAGTTTCTTGGGTCGTGGTGGATGAGCATGAAATCAAGTATGCTAAGGCAGTTGAGCCGGTTATTGATAAGCCAACCAAAGAGCTTGAAGATGACAAGTTCACCACAGTTTAACATGCCAAACAAACGTCGTTGGGGTGTCAACAAGATGCAATTACTTTGCTTACTTAAAGGAACAACAAATTGTGGGAAAAATACCAGTTAAAGCAAGAAAATGCACATCTTCAGGAAACAATTGAGAAGATAACAACTCTTGACAAAGAGTTGATCCCTTCTCCTCATCTCTCCTAGTGGAGCATAGTAGGCATATTGTCAGCCGAAACACAATGCCAAAGCCATTGATGATTGGTGCAATCACTTGGAGTCACAAGGCTGTTGGCAATTTGGCTAAGTAATTGAGTGGTAGTTGTCATTTATGGCAACATATATTCTTGTATAAAGTGAGCATGATGTGAAGATGGAGGTACAATAGTTATACTTAGAAAATTGTCTAAGTTTCAGTTTTGGTATGCGCAGTTAACAAAGGCATTATTGACACGTGCACACTCAGGTATGGATAGGATAGAGTGTCAAGATGACGTGTTCAAATGTGCTAGTCAGCAAGGAAGAAGATATAACAATTTTACCAATTGCGGCAATATACATACAAAACAAAGCATGACAAGAAATGGTTAATTGTGAGTTAAGCAGTTATTTTGTTTACAAAATAATTACTTGACTAATAAGAGACGACATCCTAGATGTTTACCCTAAGAGGGCAAGAGTCAATTTTGTCTTTTTTTAAGTATGTGAAGGAATGAAGGCCGACTGGACAATATTTTGAGAATTGCAAAGGTATAAAGGAAAGTTTGTAAATGCCCAATTAAGTGTGTAATGTGTGTACTATGTGCGAACTATATGATATGCGAATTCTTATGTATGATTAGAGGATTGTGAGTTTTGTGATGAGCAACAAAGGAAAGGTGAGGATATCAACACTGTAAAGAGGTTTTCTAATTATGTCTTGTATTGAAGAACTTTATTGTATAGTTACATGTTTGGGCAATGGGCTCAACTTGTATAACATTTTTGTAAATGTATATGTACCAACTCCTAACAGGGTTGAAGCAACTGCTAAGAGGGTTGAGGCTTCTAACAAGGCCTAAGTCCTCTAACAAGGACTGAGCCACTAACATATGTAATATACTCCTAACAAGGTCAATATCTTTCACTAGATAGTTTTGATTAGTGGATCATTTTGTGGGTACCATTGCCTTCGGGGTTTTCCCTAGTTAACAAAATATGGTGTTATGAGTTCTCTTAATGTATGGTTATTTTACTGTTCAACATTGTTAGTATGCCAAGACACGTATTGCTAGCTTGAATAAGCACCTTGCATCATTCAATCAACAAATGAAAGTGTTGGATGAAGACCTGAATGTTTGGAAGTCTATGTCGGATGTGGATTTGGAAACACTGTGAGTAGGAGGTCATTCCCTCATTGGAAATATATCACAACTTTTTAAACATGATGTTCAACAAACAACATGTCATATAGGGGCTAGTAGCAAAGTTGAAGACAACAATGAATTTGTGCAATGAGTAGGAGTGCATAGTTGGGGAGGGTTTTTAGAAAATGTCATGCACAATGGTTGCTAGAAATAACAAATTGGTGTAGGAAGAGGCTATGATGACAAAGTTTATGTTACAAAGTAATTGGAAAATATTTGCTTATTATTAACGAAGACTGAGAGGTCATTATATGCAAATGAATGGAATAATGTTTTCTTAGGAAATGATTGTAAGAAATAGAAACATTCTAATATTTACAGTAGCTTACAAATAGATTACCATTAAGTAATAATAGACTATAATCTATTATCGTAATACCCTCCCTTAATGGTTAATCTATCTACAACACCAAGTTGTCCTCTGAATTTGACAAACTTATTAGGATCAAGAGGCTTGGTGAGAATGTTTGCAGTCTGATCTATGGTAGGAGCATACTGCAAGTCTATCGTCCCATTTTCAACTAGTTGTCATATGTAGTGACAGTGAACATCCATATGCTTGGTTCGCTCGTGGAAGACTGGATTCTGTGCAAACTTGATAATGCCTCCATTATCATCAAATAGAGTCCCTCTATATTCCAAGCATCCGATGAATTTAAACAACTTCACATCGTGCTTTAATAGTTCCTCTGTATTTGGCCTCTATAGAGGAGAGAGAAACTACCTGCTGCTTCTTACTGGTCCATGTGACTGCACTGGATCACAAACTATACACATATCTAGATGTTGACTTTTTATCGTCAATAGAGCTTGCCCAATTTGAATCTGTGAACCCACTGAGTCTAGAATTAGAGCTTCGAGAGTACAAAAGTCCATAGTCTAAAGTGCCCTTCACATAACGAAGCACACGTTTTTTGGCCATCTAGTGATCAGCCTTAGGAGTTGTCATAAAGTGGGAGATAAAGTTGACTGCAAAGCTGATATTAGGCCTAGTAGCAGAGAGGTAGATGAGGCTGCCTACTAGTTGCATGTATGTAGTATCATCAACAGAAGGAGAATTAGAGTTGGCAGATAACTTGAGACCTTTCTCCATGGGTGTAGATGCAAGTTTGCAATCCAACATATAGAATTTGTCTAATAGAGCTCTAGCATATTTGGATTGAGAGATGAATATACTAGAAGATTCTTGCCAAACCTCAATGCCTAGGCAATAATGCATGAGCCCAAGGTTAGTCATATCAAAAGATTGGCATAAATTCTGTTTGATTCTCTGTCGAATTGTCAGTGATGGTCAAATCATCCACATAAATAACCAGAAGGATGATGTCACTCTCAATAGTCTTTATGTACAAATTTGAGTCTGAAGAACTCCTCTTGAAGCCTTGATCACTAAGGTACTTATCAACTTTTATATACCATGCTCGAGCAGCCTGCTTCAAGATATAGAGAGCTTTTACCAATTTGAAAACCTGATGGTCTTTACTAGCAACCTTGAAACCAAGAGGCTGCGTCATGTAGACTTCTTCATGGAGATCTCCATTCAGGAAAGCACTCTTGATGTCCATCTAATGGACCTTCTAGCCGAATTGTGTTGCCATGGCTAAGACTAATTTGATGGTGCTCATCTTTTTAGTAGGAGCAAAGGTCTTCTCATAATCAATTCCTTGACGCTAATAAAAGCCCTTTGCAACTAAACTAGCTTTGTACTTATCTAAAGTACCATCAAATTTGTATTTGATTTTGTAAACCCATTTGTAGCCAATGGGTTTCTTCCCTAGTGGAAGATCAGAAAGGACCCAGTGTTATTCTTCACCAGGTTCTGGTGTTCAAATGTTATGGCCTATTCCCACTCTAGAATTCCTTTAGCCTCGAAATATGTTTGAGGTTCAAACACACTATGAATATTGGCCATGAGAACAAAGTTAACAAACTTTGTAGGTTTGCTCTTTTCTCTAGCAATTCTCCCATCAATGAGCTCATCATTACAAAGATCATCAAGTGTGTTAGCTCACATCTTAGGTCGGAGAGGAGAATAACCAACATTAGTATTGGGAGATGTGTGGTGATCAGGTTCCTCATCAAAAGAATCTGGATCAAACTCAGGTGAAGTATTTACAAATCTGAGTGAGCCTGCAAGAGAAGTTGGAGGTGTCTATATAGGGATCACTGGTATAAGCTGCAGGAGCTACTGGAGCCCTCCCATTAGGTGGACCTAATGGAAACCTAACTCCCAAATCATGAGCCATCATAGGCTGGTTTGCTAGATTGGGAATAGGAGAAACATGCATGAATGGTCCTCGTTGCTCATCAAAGACTACATCACGACTATAGATGAGACGAGATGTCTCAACATCAATGAGGTGGTAGGCTTTGTGAAGAATATTGTATCTAGCAAGCATGAGGTTCTGACTCTTGGCATCCAACTTGGAGCATGACACATCAGAGATCCAAACGAAAGCAAGGGAGCCAAAAACCTTTAGGTGACTAATTCTGGGCTTGCGACTTGACCAAGCCTCTTTCGAAGTTTTACCTTTGACCGCCACTGTAGGTGACCAGTTCAATAGATAAACTGCAGTGTTAACTGCTTCTGCCCAAAATTTCTTCGGAATATGTCTGTGTTCGAGCATGTATCGAGCCATGTCGGTGATTGTTCTATTTTGATGTTCAACTACACTATTTTGTTGTGGTGTGTGGCTGTGTGTTTAACTGGCGTTTGATGCCATGAGTATCCAAGAAGCTAGAGAAATAATGAGAACAAAATTCCCCCCCATTGTCTAATCTAAGGGTAATAATAGATTTCCTAGACTTTTTTTCAACTAAAGGTTTAAACTTCTGAAATACAGGAAATGCATCTCATTTCTTTTTAAGGAAATACACTCACATTTTTCTATTGAAATCATCAACAAACAACAGAAAATACCTGGACCCAAGAACAAAAGGAGTGGCCATTGGGCCGCAAATATCGACATGAACAAGTTGAAGTACCTGAGAAGCTTGCCATGAATCACCACTGGTGAAAGGTGTGCGATGTTGCTTCCCAGCCTGACATGTATCACAAACTCCAAGCTGTTGATTCTGAATCTCTGGCAATCTAAGAACAAACTCATCCAGAGCAAGTTGTAAGAGATAATGCACATTTAAGTGCCCAAATCACTGATGCCAAAGTATGCTAACGGAAGATAGGCGAGCAGCCATAGCTAAGTCCCGAGAATCACCAGAACCACTAAGTTGGAAAAGACCATGATCCTCAAGACCCACTGCAACCGTAGACTGAGTCGCTCGACCAATGATGGTGCATTGATGTGAACTGAAGGTGACATCCAAGTGTGGAGAATGTCGTAGTAATTGACTGACTGAGAGTAGATTTAGTTCCATCCTTGGAACTTAGTACACATCGAGGAAAATGAGATTCCTCCTAGAGGAATCTTGAGAGCCGGGTGGGGGGGGGGACCTGGATGTTGCCTTTGCCGACAACAGCATACTCTTCTCCGCCACAAAAAATAATGGAGTCTGAATAAGGCTGGTACTCATGTTACCAATTTAGCCTACCTCCTAAATTGCTATTTTATGCTTGCCTATATACTGTGCTAGGTGTTTTAAGTTGCTGATCATACATATTACAGAATGGTTTGGATGTAGAAAGTAAAGTATAGAATTCAATAAACAAGAAAAATTGATCATTTTTTATTCAATATACAAGTACCAAAATAGTACATTTTATTGAGATATTTAGATATGTTTTGATAAGGTACAAAGTGTTCAAATTTTAAATAGTACTTAATACAATGCATTCAGATACCACACAAGCATTCTCAGCTCCAAATATAATATCTGAATAAACACATTGCATAAACAGAAAAGTACTGAAAAGATAAGGGGAAAGACCACCATTGCCTGAATGGAAGGATTGTTGATTTGAATGTTGAAGAAGGTTTGAGCCCACATCTCCATTTGGGAATAGATCTGCAAAAATGTAAAAGAGGAGGGTCTATTCATACGAACTGAGCAATGGAAACCATTTCAATTATCTCTACACTACTTAGTGTTCCTACAACGTAATTATTCAGATAATTGCATTAAAAGATGTTAAGGCAAGAGAAATATTTGAAAGCAAAGCAAGTTTTATGCTAATAAGTTTGTTTCATGTGCAGATACAAATATGAAGTTTGAGGTTGTTGAAGGATCATGCATAAGTTACACGCATGAAGCTTTTCAACTGAGATTTTAGAGGCCAAGATGGAAGAAAAAGAGAAGACTATCGAAGGGACACACATAAACTACAAGCGTGAAACCTTCTGGTCAAATCATGTAGAGGCAAAGACTAAAGATATGGGGAGATTGTTGAATGGGCATACTAAATTACAGGTATGGGACCTTTTGGTTGAACCAAAGCAGTTGATTGAAGATTTGAGGAGATTGTTACCGGGATGTACACCAATTAAAAGTATAGAAAAGGAAACATCAAAGGGATGAATTAAATTAGTTTTGAAACCTTTTGCTTCATTAGAGTTTAAGTTTCAGATTTATATCAAAAAATAGACCAAAAGCTACAAGATACTAGTAAATTGAGTATCTATAGGAGAAGTTTCAAAGAGCAATGATTTTTAACAATCAAAACAATGAAAGTATGTAAGTTTCTATGTTAGAAATATTAATATGATACTATGCTGTCATGGAGGAGGAACGTTTCATTTATATGTATTTTCCAGGATAACAAACTAGCAAGTGCAGAGCAAAAGGCTACTTTAGTTGCAGCTGAAGGGTGAATAGGATCTTATGTTGATGATTGTTGTATTGGTAGAAAATTGTTCAGTATGTATCTGTAGAGAATGTTTTTGAATACCAAGTACATACAGTAGAGAACAACAAATAAAGAATGAAGATTCAAACACTTTTTTGAAACATTTATAAAAGTCTTGATTAAGTAAAATACGTTTTAAAGGACCTGAAACCTTTTACAAAATAACAAAAAGTCTTGAGAGAAAAGCATAAAAGCTAACATCTAAGTCTAATAGCAGAGTACACCATATCACAGGCCTCCAGAAAGAGCAAAGAAAAACAGAGAATCAGGAGAACAACCAGAAACAGAGCTGACAAAAAAGCAAAAGGACAGCAAAAAACCAGCTCCCGAACAGCTACATAGTCTTCAGCAGGTCAACAGCTTGGTTTGCCAAGATGTGCATATTCTCCGTAGTGGCCTTCACCTCTTCCATCTTGTTCGTCTCCTCATTCTTCTTAGAATGAACTTGAGTGCGTTTGCTAGGTCCTTGGTTCTCAACCACAGTAGGGGAATCCTGTCCTTTATCTTGCTCATGTGTTTCCAGGAGACTGCTCACATTATCTACCATAGTCTTTAATGAATTACTATTATTATCAACCATTTTCTTGATCATCTTATCAATATTATTCACCTTGGCCTCCAGGCTTGTCACCTTCTTTTGATTATCACTATTAGCCTTCTCCAACACCTTGTTTTTGGCTTCAATCTGTGGAATCTTTTTCATAAGGTTTTTAACCTCTTCAGCATTTCTAGTAACCTCTGAAAGCTAGTCAATATGTTGACCTAAAGTGTGCTCCCCTCTGGCCAATTTGCTTACCTGCTCAACTTAACAATAAAATGCATTTGTTGTTTGAAATTTCCAACTTCCTTCAGAATGGTCCAAGGGCTTCCTAAAGGTCCTTTAGTAATGCGAACCTCACCCTCGTCCTTGTCAACATCCAGAATTTGCTCCTGATCCCCATATTCCTCTCTTTCCAGCACCACATTCTTCATATAATTCTCAACCCTCTCCTCTTGAAACCTCATCGATTTTCTCTTCCTCTCCATTCTGTGAGCAAGAAGTTCATCATCTGATGGGGTCGAAACCCTATCATCATTGTGACCCTTTATACCCAGTCCCTTTCCACTGCTCCCCTTCTTCTGGGAACCTCTTATCATTTCCTCAGCAAAGTCACTGCCATGGTCAGAGTCACTCACCTTGGCTTTCTTCTTCTTCTTCTGAGAGCTGCACCCAATACCCCCTTTCAAACTCATATATTTCCCTTCCACTTCATCCTTAGTGTCCTTGTCATAGCCTTTCTCCGAGAGGCTGCCCTCCGCATCATACTCCACCTCCTTCAAACTGCCCCTAGGTTTTTCAGCCTTTTTGAATTTCAAAACATTTATAATAAGAACCATAAGTCCCTTATGACACACATGTTCCCCATTTGGGTCATTTTGAATTGCTTGAATAGAGTAACCCAGCGACTACCTCAAGTAAAAGGGAAAATTGATCCTTATACCATGCTTAAAGTGGTTAGCTAACATAAAGTGATAGCCATAAAGCTTTGTAAACCGGCCATCTAGAGTAAGTTATTCCATAATAACAAACAACACGAATCTCCAAGGTCGAGAAACAGAGGTAGGGTTGAAATAAAAGTTACTGATTTTCACCGGTCGATTTCGCTTTTTTGCTGAATCCACAAATTCATCAATAGCCCTATTCGACAGCTTCTTATCCTGATAGAAGTTTATGCCTTCCATATCCAACCCTGAAGCCTCCGCAATCACCTCGTCAGTCACATCCATTCTCTGATTTCCGACAAGGATAGAGCCGTCCCTCTAGGTTTTGATAAATTGTTGTGTTATGATAGGATTATTAACTTTGAGCCTTTCCATATAGCTAGTAAAATTCCCACACCTCAAGATGTCCCATACCTCCTCTTTCTTCTTCCACTCCTTGCAGCTTGTAGGTTCCACTCTCTTCCTTTTCCCTCCCATTTTCTTCCCTTCAATGGTGTGGAAAGCTTTCTTTGAAAAACCCTATGCAAACTGTTACCAAAATCAATGCCGTAGTCGAAGGACAAAATGGTATCAATAGCCCACAATCTGTGTGTAATAAAGCTCGGCATTCTAAAAATCATCACCCGCCATATCCCAAATGTGATCAAATCATAATTACAAATCTCTAACATCATCATTATTAAAACATCTTTGCCTACACTTCATTTTATCATAATCGATAATTTGGCAACCATCAATAGGTAAAAGATCATTATTATTCCAAATAACTTTTTGCCTACTTAAACAAGCCACGTTAGCCGCCCAATCAGCAGCTCGATTTGCTTCCCTAAAGTTATGGGTAACAACACATTTATGAAAAGAATTGATTATATTAATAGCCTGAAGAATAATATTGCTAATAGTCCATGAAGGCTTAGTGATTTTACTAAGACAGTTGATGATATTAAGAGAGTCTCCTTCCACCTAGACCTTGCTCAGGTTCAAAATCTTAACGAAATGAGATCATGAAAGGTGGCACAAGCTTCAGCTACATGATTAGTTGACTACCAATAGGGATAGCCATTGATCCCACTTTCTCACCATAAGAGTTCCTGATAACTATACCACAACTAGCAATGCCCAGGTTCCCTTTAGAGGCCCTATCAAAGTTTATCTTGAACCAATTCACCGGTGGGCTATCCCATCTAGCATTATCCCTCGGATTAGGGCCTTGCTGGTCCTTACACAAGCTCCTAAGGTTCCAATTTTGGATCACCCTATCTTCCCAATCATTATGAGGTTGCTGGCCAGAACCATTGGGTTTGATATTCTCTATAATTAGAGCCTTAACTTTACAAAAGACTTTATCAAAACTAGACTTCACACCTCTAAAGACCTTGTCATTATGCCCCTTCCATATACCCCAACAAAGATAAGGAAGAATAAAATCGCACAGTCTTAAAATCAAAACATTCTTGGAAGGGGGTTTCCAACTAGTGAAAAATATTTGGATAGTGGCTAGAAAGACCCAAACCATATTCAACAGGTCACACACCTTGTTGTCCTAGAGCTTTTTGGTAAAAGAGTAATACAAAGTAATATGGTTGACCGATTCACAATCATTCTTGCAGAGAACACACCTATTAATAATGATGAATCCTTTCTTCGCTAAATTGTCTAAAGTCAAGATCTTATCCTACAAAGAATCCAAAAGAAAATATTAATTTTAGGTATCATACCTTTCACCCAAGGCTTAGCCCAACAAGGTTCATTGTGCATATCAAAAGAATTAGCATAGGCTGAGGAAACAGAGAACATTCCACTGGGATCAAACTTCCATATCAGATCATCCTCCTTTTGATTTAAAAAGACAAGATTTAGACACTTGTTAAGGTCAGCCAAGTTGTCATTCACCCTTTTGAGGTCCAGCCACATATCATTCTTCCAGTAATCCACCACAAAAGTACCAATAGATTCTTACATTGCTCCACATAGCTATTCCATCTTGGATCAACACAAAGTGGGTGATCCAAGATCCAAGTGTCTTCCCAAAAAAGAACTGTCCTTCCATTGCCCACCTTCCATCTGACCCCTTTCTTTATTATGTATTTATATTTCTAAACATTTTTCCAGATCATGGATCCCCCTTGCACCAAATCATTATGAAGGAATTGATTAAAATTATAGTTGTCCCTGTTGTATTTGTCAACCCAAATATTCCTCCATTCCCCTTCCTCCTTATGCCATCGCCATAATTAGCCAATAAAATTTCATTCATAGTTGTAACTCTTCTCAATCTAAGTCCACCCTTGTTAAGGGGCATGCAAACTTTCTCCCAAGCAATCAATGGTAACCTTTTTTAGTCTCCATTCCTGTCCATAAGAAGAGCTTCTGAATTTTTTCAATAGCATGAGCAAACTTTGTAGAGATTTTGAAAACACTCAAAGCATAAAGTGGAACGCTCTGAAGGATAGATCTCAAAACAATAACCTTTCTAGCCTAGCTAAGGAGGGAACTTTTCCATCCAACAAGTTTCATGTGAATTTTGTCAATCAATGAACTCCAAAAACTTTCAGGAGGGTCCAAACACAGAGGTAGCACCAAATAAGAGCCGGGAAGAGAGCCAATCTCATAGCCAATATTCTTTTTTATTTTATTTTGCCTTGACTCATTAATTAATGAAGTAAATCACACTTTTGTTCTAGTTAATTACTTGTCCTGAGGCTTGCTCATACTAATCCAAGGCGTTTTTAATATTCCTTGCATTTCTAACCGAGGCCTCTCCCATAACAATAGAGTCATCAACAAATTAAAAACCATCATAAAGTAGAGCATATCAAAGCAGTAGAGGATGGATTTAGGCCCACAAAGTTCCCCAACATCACCAGTTTTTCCACAAATTTTCCCAAGCATTCATCCAAAAGTATAAAGAGAATAGGAGAGATCGGGTCCCCTTGTCTAAGACCTCTAGAAGCCTTAAAGAAAGGGGTAGGAGAGCCATTAACAAGCACTGAAAAAGTGGCAGAAGAAACCATCATAAAGATCAGATCCCTAAATCTCTTATTAAACCCAAATGCTTCAAGACCTCAGAGAAGGAAAGTCCAATCCACTCTATCATATGCTTTGGAAAGGTCCAGCTTAAGAAGAAACCCTTCTTTCTTAGACACCATTAGAGAGTGAATATTTTCATGAACTGTAATGGAGTCCAAAATCTGTCTACCAGGAACAAACCCGTTTTGTTGTTTAGAGATAACAAGAGGAAGAAGAGGCAAAATTCTAAGGGTCAGCACTTTAGAAATAACCTTATAAAAGGAATTACAAAGGCTGATAAGCCGAAATTGATTCATACTATCTGCTCCCGACTTCTTCGGAATAAGAGCAGTGAAGGTACCATTCACTTCTTTAAGAATATTCCTGGATCCAAAGAACTCTTGAACCCCATTACAAACATCAGTGCCAATGATATTCCAATACTTGTGAAAGAACAAAAAAGGAAACCCATCAGGCCCTGGGGCTTTATCTCTATCAAAAGAGAAAACAGCCTTAGAAATCTCGTCATAAGAAGGGATGAAAGTAAGAGATTTATTTTGATCATCAGAGATGCAATTAGGAATACAATCAAGAAACAAATTTTGTTTAGCCACATCCAAATTGGGGTCACCTTGAAGCAAGTTGCTAAAAAACTCCATTGCTTCCCTTTTAATAGTCTCCTCATTCTCAGTGAGTCCCTCTTTCGTATTGAGTCTAGAAATTCTGTTGGCCATCCTATGCTTCAAAGTAGTCATATGGGAAAACGTAGTATTCTGGTCTCCTTCCATCAAAAAACTCTTTCTGGATCGTTGCCTCCAATACATCTCTTCCTTGGTAATGATATCATGAATCTCAGCCAGTTTGACACTTTCCTCCTCCCTAGAGACAGCCTCATATTCGTCAATCTGGATCCTAGCCTGTATTTCTTTTAGTTACTCCAGAATCTTCCTTTTATTTTCAAAAATGTCGCCAAAGTTATCTTTATTCCATTTTTAAATGTTTTTCTTGACATTTTTCAATTTAGCTGCAACTTTAAACATAGTTGTACCTTCCACAGTAATACCCCACCACTCCTTTATGAGATTCTCCAGGTCCGGGTGAAGAGTCCACATTTTTTCAAGCCTGAAGTGGAAATTTCTCTGATAGTTAAGCATATCAGCCACTAGGAAAATGGGATAATGATCCGATCCCAATCAGACTTGAGCACTGAGAGAACATTTGTATTTTAGGAGCCAATCATTGCTAATAAGTGCTCGGTCCAACTTGACCTGAATGAGATCCTTTCCAATTCTTCTGTTAGTCTAGGTGTACTCAACCCCATGCAGGTCTAGATCATGAAGAAGATGATTATCAATAAAGTCCGTTAAATCTAATCTATTATCCAAATTAGTTTGGCTGCCTCCCCATTTTTCAGCTTCTTTTAAAGGGGTATTGAAATACCCCATAACTATCCAATTCTCATCAGCAAAAAGCTTTCTCTAATTATATATCTTCCCAACATCCTTTCTCCCCGACTTGGAATTGGGAGCATAGACATTAGTAAGAACCCTAGTGAAGCCATTCTTAGAATTAGAAAATCTAACATTCATCATGTTTCTATTCTGAGAAATAAGATCTCCTTGAATCCACTTATTATTCCAGAAAACTGCCATACTGATGGGGACACAACCCAAGAACAGAATGGACACAACAGAAAAGGGAAATTGTATTAACTGAGAAAATAAGCTAGTACAAACAGTACAGAGAAAATAAACTTCAAAACATGCCCTAAGGGCTTACAATAGCATAAATCTGGAGATAATTTCTCCATTTAGTACCTCCTCTCAAACTCCACTCCGAACTGCCTTTTAAAATGCCATAAATCTCCTTAAATAGACCCTGGAGGGTTAAGGACTAGGAGTACATTCTAGAAAGTGCTAGTAGGCATCCACCGACCAAATAGAAGGTTCCAGAAGCTGCGTTAGAAGTCGGTGCAAATCTAGAAGAATCCCGAAATGGTAACCGAGCTTCCGGGAGGCATAACTTTTGAACCGTAGCTCCGATTGACGAACCGTTTACATTTTTGGAAAGCTCTCGAAGTACTCTATAGCCCTATGGACGAGCTTCGCTCATCCTCCATTTTTCGGCCCTTTTCGAGGTCATTTAATGCCCCTAACCTGACTTTGAAGCATTCTTAGGAGGTCTCCAAAACCCGAAAAACTGCAATAACTTTCAAACCGTGGGGCCTTTTGACCTGATTTTTTTTCTGGAATGCTCTAAATCACAATTACATTCATCTGGCCAATTCACACCTTCTAGGTCACCAAAATGATGGCCAAATTGCATGCTCCTATTTTTTTGGGATTTTCTAGCACATTGATGGTTGAACTTTGAGAGTTGGAACCTTTATTTGGCCCAAATGGGTATCCAAAAATGAAAACACATTTAACAGAAACTAAGTCTAAGTACATTTTTTTTTTTTGGGTGACACAGGATTGCCCTTGTACCTCTGGATGCTCTTGCATCACATACCTCTTGAAGCTCCCTCAGAATCATTTCTTATGATCTTCCCACCCCTAAAATTGGAAGACCTTCCACTTTTTCCTTTAGCATCTTTGATTCCTGAATAAAAAAAATATCTGGCCTATTATCCCTAATCATATTTTTCAAAATTTCATGTTTGTGAGGATTATTTAACCCTCGAATATTCCATAAGATAATCTTCATTTTTTATGAATTTTTTTTGATTGAAAGATAGTCCTCTGACTACCATCTGCAATACTTCTATTAGTCTCAACAATTCTTTTCTGCATGTTGGAAGGTCTCCCCATTGGGGAAGGGGAAGAACCAACATCCCCATTCTTGAGGATTTTCCCAGTAGGTGTCGAAGGACAGCAATCTCTAACCTTGTTAGATTTAGAATCCCCCTTTTTTGAGACAATGTTATAAGGTGCACCAGAGATATCTCCTCTCTTAGTCCTGGTTTTGGTTACAACATTCTCCACTTCCATTTTGTGATTGGCTCCTCGTTTCCTCTTAGCTTTAGATGGTTTACCAATTGGGATCCAATCAGCTTCTGATGTCTCCTCCCAAATCTCTTCCTCCTCTTGTGAAACAGTTAAGAGATCCTCCACTTCACCTCTAACAAAGTTAAGAGATGTCTCCTCCTATCAGCTCTTGATGTCTCCTCCTCTTGTGAAACAGCTAAGAGATCCTCCACTTCACCTTTAACAAAGTTGCCTTCCAAAGCAGCATCCTGAGCTGAAGGTTCAGAAATCTCTGCAATAGATAGATCCTTATGGGTCAAACCATTGTTGCTGTCAACCCCCTTCTTGGGGTAACTCTCTTCCCTACCTTGGGCCTTGTCAAGAATCACTGTTAGGATTTAACAGATTTTCCTAAAATCCATCCTCATTACCCATCACTTTCTCCTTATCTATTCCCAATCTAGGTTGAGAAACATCCACACCCGAAGACTCACCTCCACTCCTTGAGATCTTTGTACCATTGATCTGTGCAGATAGGGGAGCATCCACATCCAAAGAAACACCTCCACTCTTTGTGTTCTCTGTACTGTTGTTCTGTGCCTTTCTCGCCCACACTTTCTTGACCTACTTAGGCTCCCTAGTTTTTGGCCCAATGTCCTGATTTTTTACAATGAAAGTAGGTGAAGGGAATAGATTCATACTCAATGTGTTGGTTCCAGATACCCAACTTAGATTTAAGCGAAATAGAATCAGGCATATCTGTGCCTTGGTAGACCCGAACACAGAATCTAGCGTAGTTCAATCTTCTCTGAGAGATAGTCACAGGATCCAATGAAAGAAGCTCCCCAAAGCTGTTGGCAATGCCCTGAAACACATCCTCCACCCACAACTCAAGTGGGAGGCCTGTCAGTCTAATCCAGACAGGGGCTTAGTTAGTAGAAGCATCCAAAGAGTATAAGTTCGGATTCCATTTTTGTAAAATCAGTGTGTGCTTCCCCAAGACCCAAGGATTGCTACAAAGGATATCCCGCTTGTCTTCATCATAGGAAAAGCTGAAAGAAAGACACCCTTTGGCCATCGCCGTAATATCGACCTGGCCTTTCAACTTCCATTTCTTACTCACATAGGCCCTATTTCAATGTTGGGTCTGGCACCTAAAAACCTTCCAACCAAAGTCAAATCCATACAAGAGATGTTCTTATCAATGTTTTGATCTAGGATTTCAATGGAATACATACCTTTATCCTTCGATAAGATATCCTTAACTGGTAGGAAGACAGATTTGCCAGTTAGACAGATCCCAAATAGGCTGGACCATTTTTTATTCTGTTTGCCCCCCCCACCCCAAGTCCTCCAAAGTCTCGCCATCATCAAGATCGCTAGTCTTAGTAGAGGAATTGTCAGCTAACACTGATCGTACTCCAGAACCGGATGGGTCAGTCACATTCTTGCCTAAGGAATTCAAAACCAAATTCCCGCCCACTCCCTTCTCCATGCTCTCGCACGCCATCAAAGCATTTATGAAAGTCGTGCTGTGAAGTTTTCCAACATTATAGAATGATAGGGGCATGTTGTATTACAGAAAAGCCCTTGTATTACAGAGCTACATTAAAAGATCAGAACATCATGACCTGGAGGATGGATTTTCTAGGATTGGTATAGCAAATGGATATGAGTTATCAAGAACAGCAGAGCCACAAGAAGATGTAATTCCAGCCCAAGCAAATAAGCATGTGTTTTAAACAAGTAAATGGAGTTAAAAAAATTACATCTGCTAAGCAAATAGAATAAGACTTCATAATTAACAGCAAAGTAAATATGAAATGAAGCAATGGTATCGCTTTCTACTAAATACAGCAGAAGTATACTTTTCTTTACAACAGAAAAACCATAGAGCACAAGAACTTCTAGATCTCCTTTTCAAATGCAGAATAAGCAAGTACTTTTAAGAAATCACAGCAGATAATGAAGATCTCACCGAGTAATCAAGAACTCACGGCGGTAGCTGATTTACCCTCTGTCAAAACTGAAGCAGAGCCATGAAAGATCACACTAATACCCAACAACAGGCTCATGATGAACAAAGAAAACCCATGAGATATATTCTCCATTTACAGCTAGTAGAAATGGAGCCACGAAATGCAAAAAACTTAGCTCACAGCTAGCAAAAATGGAGCCACAAAACAAATACACCAGCAGATATGGCATCCAAGAGTGCCATGAAAGAAAGAAAATCACCCACGGCAGCCAATGTCTCAAGCAAAAATAATAATGGAGAAACTCATGAATAGCAATGGAGTTCACACCATCAGCAAACAAGAAACCCACGAAATAATAGTAATGGCTCACGGCAAGCATGAAATAGAGGGAAGGAAGCCATGACCTATGAAGAGGGGTCACAAAAGCAACAAAATAGTAGTCACCAGTCATGGCAACCATCAAACAAATCTGCAAGAAGAAAGAGCCAAAAGGAGGAGCATTCATGGTGTCCAGATCAATCATAGCTACCAACAGAACAAGAAATAACAGCAGATTCATGGCATCCAAGCTCACAAACAGCAGAAAATCGCAGAGTTTCTCCATGGCGGCTAGGGTTTCAACCCTTTTCTTTTCTCTCATCCTTCCAATTCGAAAATGATGGAAATGACTATACTTTTGCCTTTTGATAGCCCCTTAAGCAATTTTGATAAAATTTCGAGTCCATTCTTAAGAAATTGGAAGATAAAACAATATGGTAGTTTATTAATTAACATTAGAGTCATGAACATGTTAATATATAGATTATTATGTTGTTTCATTTTGTTTTGTTTAAAGAATTATTGTTATTATATTTATTGGTGTCTTACAAAATCAATTAAGTAATAGTGATTTTTACTTTAAACAAAAGAATTCATTTATTATTATTTGCATCAAATATGTAATTAATATTAATAGATTGATAATAATAAATTAGTTTATTAATGTTAAGTGCAATAATAGTGAAGAGTTTAAGAGGGAGTTAATATTTTTTTTAAATGCCTAAATGCGAGGGGAAGAATCCAGTGGCTATTTTTGGATTTGTAGTTAAGACTCAGGATTTTGGAGCCAAATATGGAGCTATTTTTGGCATTTTTCAGACTCTTCTCAGAATTGTCCGCATGCATAATAGTTAAGGGCAATTTGAGTTCTCCATGCAGCGATGGAGCACTTTAGTGCTATTTTTGGTGAAATATGGGGCAGTTAAGGCCAGTCTTGCATGCAATTCATTATGGGAACCTATTTTATGCATATTTTGCATATTTTTGATGAGTTTATCATGCTATATTTTTGGGTTGATTTTGAAATCCGAGTTAGGGTTTTATACATGATCTTGAGGAGATAGAGGCAGTTTTCCAGTTAGCTATCAGTTGGATAGGTGGTTGAGAGCAGTTTTCAGGGGTTTCTTCATAGTTTGGATAAGTTTTGACTCATTTTTTCTATGTATATTTTTGATATCTAAATTAGGGTTTTGAGCTCTATTTATTGTACTCACCTCATTACGAGGCATCATCTTCTTTCGGGCTCAGATTTTTTGCACATTGCAAATTTTCAGTTGATTGTAAGAGCACTTTGTAGCAGAGGTTTTTCAGCATTGGTTATACAAATTCAGCAGTTCCTTCTCATTGACTCTTGTGCAATATTGTGGATTCTTTACTTTAATGTTGTGTTCGTCCTTCATTAAAGTTATATTCCTTATTGCATGTTAGAATCTTGATACGTGTGATTACAGGTCTTTGTTTGTGTCCTTATTCTTTTTGTAGAAAATTGGTAAAGCCTAGGTTTTCCTTTCAAAGCAGAAGATTCTGGGTCCTTGCATAGAATCACTTTTGTAGTTGCATGTTTGTCTATGTATTGTGAATCATTTGCATCTTGGGTAATTAGTGTTAAATAAATTGAAGTTACATTCAAATCATCGGTGTATCACCTTATTTAGGTTTAGGATATATTATTGTCATTCACCTCTCATCCCTTTTCCCGCATACAATTTAGGTTTTAGGTGATCACTATTTAGGAACTGACCTAGCTTCCGGAGATTCATCTCTCGTTTTAGGAAAACCCACCACCCGAGAGAGTTTCAATGTTTCAGCAGGATAGCTAGATTCTGCATCTTGCTATAGGTGCAATCTTGATTGACAACAAGTCATTGAACTAGTCTTTGTGGTGAGTGAAGTGACGAGAGGCACCTGAATCATAGTACCAGGTAGATGACTTCACATGATTTGGAGGTCTTTTAGCCATGAAGGTGTAAAAGGAAGATTTTGTTTGCTCAGTGTGCTTTGCATTGTTCGCCTTGCATTGCGATTCTTATTGTTTAGATTGTGCAACTAAGCATTTCCAACATTCAACCTTCATGTGCCCAAATTTGTGGCAATAGTTGCATTGAATGTGCTTCATCCGAGAGCCATCAATTATTGGAGCAAAAGATTTTTGCTGAGACAGTTGCTGAAACTTGCCTTTATCCTTGTGCAAGGATTTAGCAGCAAAGGCTTACTTTGTGGAGGTGGAGCTGGAACTACTATTGAACTATCATTTCCACCGATCTTGCTAAAGCAAAAGTGTGTAGAGATCAGTGAACTTCAGATCAACACTAGAAGAAGTGATGTTGAGAGCCTCGATAAAATGCTCCTAGGACTTTGGTAAACTCCAAAGAGTGATAACCACAATATCCTCTTCCTCCATCTTGCGACCAATGGCAAGCAATTGATCATGTATTTCCTAAATCCTATTTAGGTGTGCTTGGAGTGAGGTTTGCTCATCCATGACAATAGAAAACAGAGTGTTCTTTGAAAAGAAAGCTCTTCTTTTGTTAGAAGTCTCATGAAGATCTTTGAAATGTGTCCAGATCTCGGCAGTTGTCTTGCTGGATGGAATCTGACAGAGCTGATAATCAGCCACAGATAATTTGAGAAGCATCATCGCCTCTCGATTATTCAGATCCCATGTATCCTGATTAGGACTAGGAGCAGTTGAACGCTTTGTAACACCTAGAACAAGTTGATCTGTGTTTCGATATTCAAGAATTGCAATTATCTGTTGCTTCCAGGTGCCATAATTTTAACCATTGAATTTTGAGTTGTTTTCGGGCAGAATGTTTGTCAAAGATGCCATGGTACAAAAAATGTGAAAATCTGTGAAGGCACGTTCTTTGAGGAAAAAACATTGAAGACCCAAAACTTTCAAGAGGTAAAAAAACCTAGAAGGAATATGTTTTCAATTTTTCGATTTGTTGGCTCGAAAATCGAGGCACGACAATTGTAGCACCCAAGAATTTGAAATCAAAATAAATTTTCGAGCTCAAAATTTAGGGTTTCTAGCAAAACCCTAGCTGGTAGCCATGGATGATCGAAGTTGCAGAAAAATGGCGCTTGCAAGCCAAAAAAATGACGATTTGTGGTACACGGCAGATGGTCTCTGCTCGTTTTTGGCTTTGGTGTCTGAAAACGACGACCAAACAATAAAACGGTGACAAAAAAATGATTTGCAACAAAATGTAAGTAGAGATGGTTTGTGAAAAGCGACGACCAAACAATGTTCTGAAAACGTGACGAGAGAGATTAGATTTCTGCACAACCTGACCATACCAGACCACACGATTTTCACATGAGAAAGCCTAGCTCGCGTGAGCAACATAAAATTTAGTAGATGTGTGTTGTAAAGTCGTGGAATATAGACCTTTTCAGAAAAACCCTAAAATGATTTGCAGTGTGTTTAGGTACAAATTTTTCATAGAAATGGAAACCCCTAAACAGGCTTTCGAGAAATCTCAGAAATAATTTCGAAATTTTTTGGTAGTAGATATTTACAGGAAGTAATTGGAAAATATTTGCTTGTTATTAATAGTGATCAACAGATCTATTATACACAAGAGACTAACAATGCTTCCTTAAGAAACAAAAGTAAAGAATAGAAACGTTCTATTCTAGAAAAATAAAACTAAATATTAGAAACATTTTAATAATTGCAGAAGATTACAATAGATAACCATTAGATACTAAATAAAGATAATAGAAACTATCTATTATCGTAATACCCTCAATGGTTAATCTATCCAAAGCACGAAGCTGTTAAAAAGCATTAAAGGCATATTCTGTCTGCTCAAGGTGCTCCGCACTATTTGCTGTGGGCTGCGAACTAGATTGCTTAGATAGGGTAGCTAAGCGCTTCCGACATTAAACCTTCATCTGCCCAAACTTGTGGGATAGTTGCATTGAATGTTCTTCTAGGAGCCTTCTGAATTTGGAGCAGAGGATGTTTGCTGAGAAGACTGCTGATGGTACTTTGGATAGTGCTCCAAAACTTTGCAGATGAGAATAATGGTCCAAAACAAACTACAAAAAGCCATGATTTTTAGGAGAAAACCAAACATGATTTTTTGGTTGAAAAATTAATCAAAACCCAACAGGATTTTTGAGATGAAAATCAATCAAAACCCAACATGATTTTTGAGGTGAAAAAACAATCAAAACTTGACAATACAAAACTTTGGTTTTAGAAAACATGGTAAAACCCAACAAATAATTTTTGAGGAAAAAATTAGAAACCCACAAAGGAATCCCACACAACTTTGTGAATTAAAGAATCAAAAAATTTATAGAAAACCATAAAAAAAAAAATTAGAGAAAAAAATTGAAAACCCATCAAATTTTATTTTTTTTGAGGGAAAAAATTATGAAAACCCACTAGATATTTTAATTGAGGCAAAACACAAAACTTTGCATGTTAAAGCAACACATGCAAACAACATGCAAGTACATGCAACTCTCAAAAAGTAGAGACCCTGAAAATTTGAAGGGTGATTAGAAGAGAGCTTGAAAAACCCAAAAAGAATATGTTATCGATTTCTGGATCAGCTCGCACAAAAATCGAGGCACAAGAATTGAGGCACCCAGAAAAATCTAACCACCTAGTTGAGCTTTCGGAAAACCCACCAAGAACCTGGAATTAGAAAAAATTTCTGAACCCAAGAATTAGGGTTTTGATAAAAAACGGCTCTACTGCATAAAAATCACAAAAAATAGCAGAAATGTGCAGAAAAAATTGACGGATCTGGACAAAAATGGGTTGCAAAACCGAACTAGAAGTCGGTGGATTCAAATCTCTCAGAACAGAAACCCTAGTCGGATTATAGAGAGAGTTGGAAGCAAATGTGTATGCAAATAATTTCAAAAATAAAGGGCTGATAATTTGAACCAAGAAATTATAATTATTCTCAAAAAAACTTAGAGTGTGGGCTTTGATACCATATTACTAAGTAATTGGAAAATATATTCTTATTATTAAAAGAGACCGAGAGGTCATTATATACAAATGAATGGAATGATGTTTCCTTAAGAAATGATCGTAGAGAATAGAAACATTCTATTCTAGCTATCAGTTATCTATAGCTAACTTAAATATTAGAAACATTCTAATATTTATAGTAGTTTACAAATAGATTATCATTAACTAACAATAGACTATAATCTATTATCATAATAGTTTGCAAAGATGATTCGTCTACAACTTGAGGTCAGTGACTTTAATTTTAACACCTTTGACAAGTTGACAAAGTACAAGATTTGCAATCTTCGAAAGAGCATAAGGGAGTACAACAAGCTTACCTTCAAAGGCGTAGACATAGTTTGTAAAACAACTGTCATTGCACGAAACATAGGAGCATCAAATCCATGTGTTTTACATGAATCTCTTCATAGATTTAAGATTTTCATAAATTCTCCTTCAAGATAGCTCCCAAGTGTCATGTAGACTTGCCATTTTTACATGCTTTGATAGAATAGCTATAGTTTCATTGACAAATTACATGTATAGCATGAACAAGTTGTAAATACAAAGGAACATGTACCTATATATTAGTTTCATGTATTCATGGTGCAAATGGCATTGCAACATTTATTAAGTCAAGTAGAATAGGTCAAAGGTGGTTAACAGTTTCTCTGTTTCTCTCCACCTTTTCCTCTACTCACCTATGTAAAGGAGTGAGGTCTATTGTATATTTTCATATTTGGTTTTGGGCAAGAGGGCTATGCTTGGTTTTCTTGTATCTTGTCATGTTCCCATTTTAAGATATATTTTAATAATTAGATACAACAATATTTTTGTTACTAAATTTTCACACATGTTTCAATTTAGTTGGAGCATTGTGTTGTCAAAGCCAATGTACTACAATGTTCCCAAATTCTATTATAATAATTAAATTAAATTAATTAATTAATTAGTCTGAGAATTTAAATTAATAAAATATGGGGCCCAAATTAATAAAATCAGAATATTTGGATTTGGGGTTTCGATTGATTTGTGTATATTTCGGGCCCATAGTTTATTTTGAAGGTAGGTGTTTGTTGTCGTGTTGGCGCTTGTTGTGCACCTTGGGAGATTTACTCCGATGGGGTATTTATGACCGATGGGTAGAATGTTTTTGGTATGCAAGTTGGTTTATTTAATTTGTACTATGAGTTCCATTGAGGGTTTTGGTTGTTCATTATTTCAGAAGTGAAAGGCCTTATCTCTTTGGCTTGTGCAATTTCGGTGGGTTTTAGTCCTACCCTATTATGCTTGTTAGTATACTTTGTTTGGATCTGGCACATCTAGAGCACCGTCTTTGTTTGCAGTTATAATTTTTGTTTAAGCAACAAATTGATAATTCTCTCTTAGGGGAAATCTCTGTGTATCTAGCATTTAATGTTCATCTGTTTGATGGTTGGTTTGGAAGCATCATTTGTACACTACCTCATTATTGACATTTGATGGAAACTCCTTCCTTATCATACAAAAGCCTTACCTCTTTGTTGTGTCATTGTTCAGATACCATCCTTTCATGACATTTGCATAATCATTCAACACACCACTCTACTACACCATCAGGTCACATCATATGATCTCAACCTATTACACACTATACGACAGTATGCTCTCCTTACCATGGTTTGTGACACCTCATTTTAGCTGGCTCATTATTGTTATCACTCATACTCCTTTAACCCCCATATGCTACACTTGTTGTACGGTCTCCTCTAGACATTGTACACTCCCTCCGTTTTGCCCCACTGTAGGGCCCCCCACTCTTCCCTCACTATACGCCATCTTTGTTGCACACATACACTCCTGTTGTATGTTTCCATTTCCATTTTTTTTGTCAGGCTATAGCCAAGTTTATTGAGTGGGGACAAATTGTTACCATTGATTGCACATTAGAGTGGTATCAGAGCTTTCCCTCTAGCATTCTCCCTCAGGTCCTTTCTCTTAGGTGTTGCCCTTGGGTGTTTCTCCTCAGGTGCTTTCCCTCAGGTGTTTCCCTAGGGAGTTCTCCCTCGAGTGTTTCCCTCGGGTACTTTCCCTCAGGAGTTACTCTCAAGTGCTTTCCCCTTGGGTGCTACCCTCGAGTGTTCTCCCTCACTTTCCCTCGGATATTGCCCTTGAGTGTTTCCCCTCAGGTGCTCCCTCAGGTGTTTTTCTTAGGTGCTTTCCCTTAGGTGTTGCCCTCAGGTGCTTGCCATTGGGTGTTTTCCCTTAGGTGCTTTCCTTCGGGTGTGGCCTTCGGTTGCTTCCCTTGGGTGGGTTGCCCTCGAGGACGGTGGTACATGATGTGTGGCGGAAAAGCATGGGTGTCATTGGGAACATTATGTGTAATTTTTGCTCAACCTCATTATTTATATTCAGAAACTTCAAGCACAGATTTCATGATACATCAAGTGAAAAACAAAGCTTTCTTTTGTATTAAACATTAAGATATTTATGAATATATACCTGTTTTGACAATTTATAGAAAAGGATATTAATTTGTTGAATATAAATATGTCTTCCACACAAGACTGTGAGAGTAGCCCTTTTCTATTCTACACAAACGAAAAACATAATAGGAAAGGAAAATGCATGAATAAAGGGTCAAACACTTGAATAAACACCCCGATTGGTTATAGCTTAGATAAACACTGAATTCCGCAACCAGTTAGTTGTTTGACATTCCATCAAACACTTGACAAGCTAACTCTATATCATTGTAATGATAAATCTCTCTTGTAGTTTGAGTTTATTGCTTTTGCATTTAGATCATATATATTGAGTTTTTAAAAGTACTAGAATCATTATTTGTGTAATAACTTCGCAAGCAACCAATTTTAGTGCTGAAACTTAACTGCCATTATCAAACTCAATTACACAGACTCTATAGTCTAATAGTCACCTTTATTCAATGCAAATTTGATTGCTATCATAACATATGGGCAATAGGAATTACAAATGCCAAAATTTGGAGATATGAGGAACCTGTTTTGAGGGACAATTGTGAACTCCACAAGTCCACACAGCAAACTGGAGAAATATATACTACACCAAGCAAATCACAGCCTCCACAATGAGCTGTCCAAGCTGCCTTACACAACAAGGCTTCCAGAATCTCAAACACAGGCCTGAATGGAAGAATTTGTGGTCTCCTCTTGCAGACGCAAGCCTATAGAAACAATCTCAGGAAACAGTGAATTCCTCAACCAGTTAGTTGTTTGATATTCCATCAAACACTTGACAAGCTAACTCTATAGCATTGTAACGATAAGTCTCTCTTGTAGTTTGAGTTTATTGCTTTTGCATTTAGATTATATATATTGAATTTGAAAAAATACTAGAATTATTAGTGGTGTAATAACTTTGCAAGCAATCAATTTTATTGCTGAGACTTAATTGCCATTATCAAATTCAATTACACAAATTCCATAGACTAATAATCACCAATACCAAAATGAGCAATTGGAATTACAAATACCAAAATGTGGAAATATGAGAGACCTGTTTTGAGGCACAATTGAGAACTCCACAAGTCCATGCAGCAAACTTGAGAAATAAATACTACACCAAGCAAATCGCAGCCTCCACAATGAGCTGTCCAAGCCACCTTAGACAACAAGGCTTCCAGAATCTCAAACACAGGCCTGGATGGAAGAATTATAGGTCTCCTCTTGCAGACGCAGGCCTATAGAAACAATCTCAGGCCCAGAAATGAATCACAAGGCATGAGTAATGGTTCATAGGCCCTGTAAAATGTAAACATAGGCCTCCAACGTGTAACACAGGTCCTCCTGTGATTATTGCAGCCTCTGGAAATGTACATCGCAGGCTTCTAAAACTGTTCACATGTCTGTAAATCATAATGCTGGCCTCTCAGAACAGGTTGCAGGCTTTCAATCTTGAATGCAGGGCCCAGAATAATGAGTGTAGGCTGACAAGGATGGATGCAGCTAGTCAATTAATGACAAATCACTGCCTTCAACACACTACATTCCTTCTCCAAACTCGCAGATATATTCTATGGAATTGTAGCTTCAAATTGAACCCTCAGAGGTAGATAATAAGATCCTCTAAAAACTCTAGAATGGCTGAATCGAATCGTGAATTAGCCATGAATCGGAATCAAATCGGCCACGAATCGGCAAATTTAAAAAACCCTTGAAATTTAGCGAGTAACTTATTTCATAAACCCTTTATCACTGATTCAATTCACCAATTCACAAAAAATTGTTTGGCATGAATTGAATTGCATGAATCACGTGAATTGCCGTGATTCTTGGAACTGTGGCCCAAACACAGTAGGAAACAATAGGGAAAATCTATAATTCAATTTGAACAATTCTCAAAGCTAATTAACAATACCTCAGTTGTGAATTATAAGACATCTTAGTTCCAAATCCTTATACTTAAGCATGGTCAAAGAAAACATCAACCTCAGAAATCCTCACGAGACAACAAAAGCAAAATAGACAATTGGATGCATTTTTCTTCACAATGGGCTCATATTTATAATCCCCAAATGCCACTTAGTTTCCCAAACATAACTCCATTTAAGAAGTTTTACCAACACAACATTTTATAATCTAGAATAATAATAAAGTGCCATATAATAATGTAAACTTTAATAATTAATTAATAAATATGAACCCAACCAATTAATAGCTCCATCCAATGCAGGTGATGACCAACTACAAGCACCACCAATTGCACTATCAAATATGGAAACTAGTCGAAATAGAATTACTAAAAATAGTAAGTCTGCAACTGAGGCCCTCAAATCCCGCTGGCTCACAAGGGTTGCTATGATGAACTGACTCAGTCAGATGCAGAGACTCGCCAAAAATGGGGACATTACACAAGGGTAACAAGTCATGGCTTGTCATGTTTGGTTGTTTAGGCTATCTGGTATGTTGGTCTTGGTCTTGACTCTTCCAAGTAGTCTTCAAGCATTCCTGTATCTCGCATTTGTAAAAGAGATGGGTTAGATCCAACGGATCTTTCAAAAGGGTCATTCTCTATAATACAAAACCTTGTTCAAAGAATATCTTTCTTGGCATTTAGTTGGCCATGAGTTGGGTTGTATTTCAGAGGAGAGCAAAGGGATTATATTGTTAAGGACATGTAAGGTAATAAGGAAATTTAGAAAGTCCAACAAATAAGAAAAACAACCGATAATAGAAAACTAAGGAGACAAGGGTGTTGCGTATATTTGTGGAAGTAAGTCTATATTTTTTCTATGTAAAGTAACAACGTGAAAGTGGCATTGAATTCAAATGTAAATCTTTCAACTTTGTTCAACGATCTGTATCTCTTGAGTGATGTGATTAGTGGTGGATGCCAAGAAAACCACTTATTATATTGATGTAATGTCTTCAAATGGCACCATGAATTCAACTACGCATAGCAAAAATTTTGGAGTTTTATGCGAGATATTACCATATCTTGGATATTGGTGGATGGTCAATTATTTTGGTCAATGAGCCATATCGATGAAGATAACATCATTGATGGGTCCCAAATATCGTTGGTATATGCTTTTCTTTTTTATTCGACAACCTCTCTCTCCGCCAGTAGTTGTCCATCTTCCACCATTAATAAAATGTGGATGAGGAAAGATAGTAAACCTTCCTTGGTTGTTGTTTTAATATTCATAATTAGTGTTAATTTATATATTGAGTGTTACGACATTCATTTAATATTTTATTTTTATATAAGATTCATATATAAAATAACAATATGTTTTATAATATATTGTAATTTCAGGTATATATATAATAATATTACAGTACATTTCAATCTATAATATATATTTATTTATTTATGTGTATATAATAATATTTGATAAGTATTATTATTTATTTATGAACTATTATGATTATTATTTTATTTATAATATATATTATATTGTATATTCATTCATTCGTTAGTTTTATTATTATTATTTACTATTACATCTCATTTTAGGTAAGGGACATCACATTGGATTGCAAGTTATGGAAATGGTTTTGAGAATACAAGTATTCCAACCAAAGATTTGTGGGTTCCAATTCAATTATTGTTATTAGGAGGCTCTCCTACCTTGCATGTTATGATGTTTCAGATTGTACTTTGGTGAATAGTTTCTGCAGTAGATTGCGATGATTGGGATCATTACTCTAATTTTGGATATTGGCATGGTGATGAGAGTCCAACAGCATATGACATTGGAGGCAATTCTGTAATGTTCCCAAAATATTCAAATGACTCAATTAAATTAATTGATGCAAGTGATCGCAAATGACAGTTTGGTCTTCGCAGATATTCCACTTAGTATAACCCCACATAGAGGATTAGAGCACACCATTAGTTGCAGGACGAAACCAAGCTTTTTATAAGCTTGTTATAAGCTTGTTCTATAATCATCCTTAGAAGTTCAAAGTACGGATAGAGGAGATGATCTAGGATCTCTTTGACAAAGGTGGATCAAACCCAACTCTAGTCCCTTTGCATCCTGTAATAACCCAAATTGGTTATAGCTCCACCAAATGTCAACTTTCTTCTATAATCAATAGTTTGACATTTCGTCAAACACTTGGCACACAACTTTGCTCAAAACTGTATGTGATGTTTGGTATGTATTTGTTTATTTTTTCGAGAATCTATGCTTTCGATATTTAGAAATGAAATAAGCTCAAATGTAGTGCTGAAGATGTAATGAAAAATTCAGCAGATATAAAAAACTCACACTAACAAGCTCAGTTCTTAGAACTGATCTGCAATAATTAATTCCCAAATTCAGCATACAATGATTATTTAAATACAATATGAGTTTGATTGGAACCTGAATGATGTGAATAGCAGCAGACAGTCAATGATTTGCATGAATGCAGCCTCACAGCATCATACACATTGACATTTGATCCCACCAAACTGAGCCTTTAATGCACATTCTTGACTAGAGTGGTAGTGTCATAACAGTGAGAACCAACACCAAAAATGGTGAATTCTGCTGGAAGAAATTGTCCAGCTCCAACGCCCAATGACCAGTCTGATAGAGGCCTTGAATGTGGCTCAATTCTCTCAAGGAAACACGCCAAACACAGAAAATGCTGGTGTAAAATCAAGCAGCCTGATAGGGCAAATTTATATCTCAATATGCATATTATTCTTCCCAGATAATCGCCCAGACTAGCAGCCACATAGACGCCCAAACAAGAGGTATTAATGGCACTCACATAGTCACCAGTTCACCCAAATTTGCAAGAGATATATTGCTCCAGAATTACCACCAAATCAAACGCCCAGTAATAGCTATAAGAAGATGCACAAACCCTTAATTCAACAAGCTGCCACTGTGTGAATATCATAGCAGGGAAACCTCAAGCTGAAATGATTTTATGGCCTTCTATTCACAATAACAACAGTTAGTTAGCTGCAATAAATTCACAAATCAAATCTCCAGATGCTCGCCCAAATCGTATGAAGCAACCATACTCAATCCACTATATTTTCAGCAGTGATGTGGAAATTCAATTTAAACTCCAAACCCACAGTAATAAATTGCTTCTCAAGCCACACATGAAAGACAGTATGAGAAGACAATAATAATACTCATAAATAATTCACAATACCTCAGCTGTGAATTATTAGGCACTTCTCAATTCCAAACCCTTGTACTTTAGCAAGGGCAAAGAAATCCCCAAACTCAAAAGCTCTTCATAGGCAACAAAAGCAAATAATCAATCGGATGCTTTACTCATCAAATGGGCTCATATTTATAATCTCCAAATGGCACAAAGTTTCCAAAATGAACTTTACTTAAGAAGCTTCCCACATACAACTGTTACTTAATTTTAACTCATTCTTAAATTCAGTTTTAAAAATCAAATTTATATTCAAAGTTGCTGAAAAACACTTTTCAATTGATATTTACAAAGGAATAGAAATGTTCTTGTATTATTCATTTTTTCAAATATACAACTGATATTTGCAAAAGATTGAAATGGATTGAAATGCTGAAAGTGAAAGATTTCACACAAGCCATGAGTTTAATTGTTGCCTTTCATATATATTCAGAATTTTGAAAAATTAAAACATATGTGAAGGTAAGATTAGAGGTAACCTGTCATTGCCTTTTCAGGTTTTGACTGGTTAAATTATCTTTGATGCTGCTCCTAGTTCAGCTTCTCATTTGCCAAGTTCTGGTCTTCATTTCCCTGCATAAGGAAAAGAGCGGCATTAGATCTTGAAAGATCTAAGCAATGACTGAATACCTACAACTGATTACCCCCGCATATATGCTATCTTTCCCCGGTTCTGAATCTATATCAAAGAACAAGCAGAAATATATTATATTAAAGGGATGTGTTATTCTTAACATTGAAACCTTTTATAATAAAACCAGCTGCAGTGTGTTATAAATCAGCATGAGATATTAAAGGGACAGTTTGATACTCGAAACCTTTTATCTCATATTACCAAATGACATTCTAACAGTTGATGCTGAAAAGATTTATGATGTTGATTTCAAGAGGATAGAGGCTTGTTTATAGGTGTCACGAGCCCGTGCTCGAACATTGTAAACAAATTTCATTAATAGGACAGAGAATGTGACAACGATGTGCAAGCACAGGAAACAATTGTTTACCGTACAGGGTAAAGATACTTAATGCATGTAGTATAGCATGATACAACACAGAACATATACTTTATTCATATATGCAATATGCACTCAATGCTTACAATCCGAATACATTGATTACAACAATGATCCAAAGTCCATTTCGGATGATGTACATATACCTTCCCGAAGGGGTGACTCAAGCGTCATGTGCCCGTTCGGATACTATTCTACCTCTTAGCTACACTATAGATTTTACCAACAACATCATCCCCCCCAAAAGAAAAGTTGTCTCCGGACGACAATACAACAAAACTCAAATTAAACTAAGTACATCAATGCATAAATAATAAACAGAGGGATGCGTCCCTAGCGTAGTGGCCGTCTGTGCCCTCAACTCGTTTAGCTTCGCTCATAGCTTGTAGACTTGCTCTTTCCAAACCTTTAGTTCTGCTTCTGCCTCCATTTGAAGCTCTAAAGTTGATTGCATCATCCTGCAATCTCTCCCAATTCTTTCTCCTTCTTTGCTGCTACTTGTTCCTTTTCTGCTGCCAACTTCTATAGCTGACTCTGTTTGTCTAACAGGGCTGCCCTCTTGGATTCCCAAGCTACCCTCTCTGTGGCTAACTTGGCAGCTGACTCCTCCCGAGCCCTCTCATCTGCTACCTAATCTGCCTAGCTCCTCCGAAGAGTGTAATACGCCTCCCTATGTAACTTCACTATCTCATGAGTCAAAGCCTCTACTCGGCTCTCCATACCAGGATCTCTCATCGTGGCTCAATCCTGTCACATCTCTACAGTCTCCACATCCGGCCATCCCCGCTCCTCAAAATAGACTGTAAAAGCAATCGGGCATCCTAATCTCATAAAGGATATTACTCCCTCCAGCTCCTTCACTACTGAGTCCAACACCTGAGTCTCTGTAGAAGCTAACACCTGGCAAGCCCGAGTTGCTAGAGCTACTACATCAGCAAGGTATGCCTCTCTCATCCCTACTTCCCACACCACTGGATGTTCTTGCCGCACACCCATAGCCCTCTCTACTTCCGCCATACGTTCAATAGCGCTATGTGGTAGTCCCTCAGCCTATGTCTGTAACGGATTCTCCTCTGGAACTGCTTCCCAAGTGGGTGTTGGCAGGTACATCACTCGAAGTGTCGAGGTACGGTGGAATTGCGTACTCGGGTAAGCACTCAACTTCTGTGTTCGGCTCTCTCTGTCTCGCTTAGGTGATGCTAGTAGTGTCGTATCTACCATAACCACTGCATTAGAACCTACTACATCCAATCGGACACCTAATGCCCTCAAATCCTCACCTGCCGATACCTCCATTACCCCTATCTTTGTGTCCATCTCAGTATCAGGTACCAGTGTCTCATCTCTAGCCTCTGGTAAAGTCTCATGAGTCGGCTCCATTGTGACCATCAGAGCGGCTATCTTCGTTGGTAACAGATGTGCCTCTGCTATTGTCTCTAGAATAGCTCATGTCTCTATGGCGGGTTGCATCGCAGCCGAAACTGGTGTCATCATCACTTGTTGCCTGAACTAACCAAAACCCAGAATGCCATGTATGCCAACAAGAGCCAAATGTGTCATAGTTGAAAGTGCAGGCCATGGAAATCTTAATGGCATAGCTGTAATCACCTCTACCTCCTCATCCTCTTCTTCCCCATTGATCCCACTCTCCTCGGAAGAAGTCTCTTCTCGACCACTATCTGTGTTTCCACTGTTTGGCCTTAGTCGTATCCTGTCCAATGGTTTTGGTGCCAGGTGTATCCAAATGCTTCCACTACATAATCGGTGGTTTGCCAAGCGTGAGTGGTCTTGGTTTGGCCTCCAGTGCATCATTAGGGATCATTTGTGTCGTTGTCTCTAGGAATAGACTGATGGCATAATGTGGCATGTAGAATGTCTTGTGTTGCAATGTCATGAATTTCGACATCTGCTCGGCCAACAATGCTGCCCAGTCGTATACCCTACCGTGCAAAATCTTGTTCATCATCGCTACATGTGGAAATGAAATATTTGAGGCACAGCTAGAACTTGTGAGGTAACTCTTCACGATGTCCATCAAACAGTGCCAGTGACTTTCTTGTATATCTCTGCCCTTCAATGTGTCTGAAAGGACCTCCTACTCTGCGTGCGATAGGTCTCCACAAACAAGCTATATCAACTGCATCTAGACTTCTTGGCTCATCTTTTTAGGTTTAGTTTCTATTTTCCTTCCTCCTTGAGCATGGCTAGGTATCCCAATTACTCGTGTGAAGTCGGCCGATTTGAATGACACTACTAAGTTGCAACCAAGATATTCAAACATACTGGTTCGAGAGAACCTGTCATACGTTTCTATCATGATGCGTAGAAACCCTTTGTAGTCTCTAGTACAAAAGACCGTCATTTGTATCATCCATTCTACCTGTGCTTTCCGGATGCTAGCTTTAACCTGGTGGTTGTCTAGAGTCTCCTGCCACCACTTCCAACATTCTATACCATTTAATCCTTCGAATGTAACACTCTGTACTGTGGGAATATCTGTGGGAGCCGACTGTTTTGGTTGCTTTACTTTTTTCTTGCTTGGACCTATACTGGTTCCTCGTGCTACACGGACTTTGGATGGCAACGTCTTCACATTCCTGTTCATGGTTGAATCTTCATCCAATTTCTTTTTCCAGGCCCTTTTGCCAGCTGATTGCATAATTGTCACTTCTTTGTCGTTTTACTAGATAGATTACAAACCGTTAGGTCAGTTGCTTTTCTGTACAAACTTGTTACAAAATCCCTCTCCTACCTTAATGTCTATACGGATTCGTACGACCCTCCCTCTTAGCTTTGTGAACAACTCCTGCTCGACGGCTACAACATTTCCTCTTCCTCAGATTGTATGACTGAATGATATCGGCTCTTGTGATTGTACAGCTTGGGCCTCCCTATCTATTGGCCATATGGAGGCTGTACGACTGTTGCTCAAACCGTTCCTTATAGTCTTATCCTTTTCGCAATTCCTTTGTTGTACTGTTGTACGGTACGGTTATAAGTCTTCAATCTCTTATACACCCTTGGCCATATGGTGATGTCTATTGTGTGATGTTTCCCTTTCTTCTAGCCGTATGGGCTTCTTTTTCACCTTTCTTCTGGTTGTACAGGTTTCTTTTCTACCTCCACAACCCTATGCCATACGGTCCTTTTCTCTTTCACAATCTCAGACTGTACGGTCTTTTCCTCCTTCCTTTCAACCGTACGTGGTTTGTCTTCAGCCGTACAATGCTTCCAATAACCGTATGGGAATTGTTTTAACTTTTGATTGTCGTATAAGCCGTACAGAATCAGGCCGTATGGTGTTCTGCTTTGAGTTGGTAGTCATACAGTGTTCCTTTTGTTCCATGTGGCCAAGTTTTCTCTGTAAATGCCGTACAGTCTTTGTTGTTTGCCAAGCTTGCTCTGTGCAATGTTGTACGGTTTGTGTTTTGCCCCCTTGTATAGACCCTACACCATACGATATCTACTGTTAAGTTGGTTGTTTCCAGACTTCTTAAGGCCGTACGTTGGTTGCTATTCCCTTTTCCTGTTTTTTGAATTTACATTAGTCGTACATTATTTATTTGATCCACTTTTTCTATAGGTCTCTTCTCATACCCGTATGATCGTATGGTCACTATTTTTAGAATTGGTCTTATTTTCTTCTTTTTTTGGGGCCGTGCGGTGGTTCTACAATCTTCTTTTAACATGAAATCTCTAGAGAGGCCGTGCTTTTCTTGACTAATTCCTTGTTACATTTATCCACTTTTATAAAAAATTAAAATACAAGATTTCCTTTTACACTTATTTTGCATATATACATTATTTATTGTTGTTTTGTTCTGTTAGTTGTTCGTTGGTAGGGGAACATTTCTCTCATGATATATTTTTAACTTCGACCCGTTCACCGCGTTTGGTACTTCTTTCCCGTCCAACATCCGTAACTGGATTGCCCCATTATCGCCAACTTCTCATATCTTGTATGGTCCGACCCATTTAACTTTGAAATTCTCGGGTCTAATTTTGTTTCGCTTGTTATACTTCAACACTAACTGGCCTAGTTGAAGCTTATTTAATTTTAAGTGCTCATCATGCCATTCCTTCCGCCTATTTTGTGTGACTTTCGTGGCCCACTGTGCTTGGAGTCGTCGCTCATACAATTTGTTCAGGTTGTACAATCTTTCACTTAAGCTTTCCATGTCGCCCAACTTGTTCTCGATTGCTATCCTGAAACTTGGTACCATGAATTTTGTTGGCACCATTGCCTCCTGTTCGTACATCAGATGAAATGGAGTATGTCCTGTGGTTACTTTATATGAGGTACGGTATGCCCATAGGGCTGATGGTAACTTTTCTTCCCAATCTTCTCCCTCAACTACACAGGATTTATAAATCACTCCGACCAAGATCCTGTTCATGGCTTCGGCTTGTCCGTTGGCTCTCAGATAGTATGGCCTCAACAATGAATGATAGATTTTAAATTCAGTAATGACATGGTTAACAAAGTGTCCTCCCCGGTCACTTGTCAACTGCAATGGAATCCCATATTTGGTAATGACTTTCTCATAAATAAATCTCGTTGTGATTACAGCCAAGTTATTCGGTAGTGCGCGTGCCACCACCCACTTAGTCAGGTACTCTGTCGCCACCACAATGTATCAACACCTTTTGGTTTTGCTTACCTTTAGAGGTCCAACGAAGTCCAATCCCCATCTTTCAAAGAGTTCCTGTGCATGCGAGGGATTCAGAGGCATGAAGTCCCTCTTTAATGGTTTTCCAACTCGCTGACATGTGTCACATGCAATGACCCACTCTTTGGCATCGTTGTGTACGGCTGGCCACTATAATCCTGCCAGAAGTATCTTCCACGCAGTTGTGTCTAGCCCCATGTGTCCTCCTACCGGTCCTTCATGTACTTCCTTTAGTACCTTTGGAATTTCCTCCTCTAGGACAAATCGCCTTAGAATCTGTTAAGGTCCCATTTTGTATAATAGCCTATTGATTAACTGAAACGTCCGGCTCCTTAGCACCAATTTACTTCTCTCATTTGGTGGCATCTCGCTCGGAAACTGTCATGTCAATAGATATTCTTCGATACGTGTGTACCAGGATAGTAGTACTATAACATGAAATAGCTACACATCCAGAAAATCATCATTAACTCCCTCTAGTGGCTTCCTTGATTTTATTCTCATGAAATGATCTGAACTTACATGACTTTTCCCTGGCCGCACCACAATCTTAAATGTGAACTATAATAATAGCAACCATCGACTTATCCTTCCTTGAATAATCAGCTTATTGACCATGTATAGCAATGCCTGATGATCTACGTAGAATACGAATGGTGTCACCAACAAATAATGTCTGAACTTTTGCACTGCGTACACCATCCCTAATGCCTCCTGCTCCATCATACTATAGTTTTTCGCTGCCTTAGATAACAATCTACTTGCAAAATACACTGGATGGTCCAATCCGTGGTCACCTATCTGCGCCAGTGTTGCTCCAATGGCATAATTTGATGCATCTACATGAACATGAAATTCTTAGTCCCAATTTGAATGGGCTAGAATTGTTTTCAATCCCTTAATTCATTTTGTTAAGAGTTTGTCTAGTGGGTAGGGAATTTTCACAAAGTTCTTAATAAATCTCTGGTAATATTAGATATGCCCTAGAAATGACTTTACTTTCGATACATCTGTCGATGGTGGCATCTCCAAGATTATGCGGACCTTGTCCGGATCCGTCTTCAACCCTTCCTTACAAACTGTGTCTAAGCAGCTTTCCCTGTGGCACCATGAACCTGCACTTCTTCGAGTTCAGTGCCAATCTTGCTCGTCTGCACCTCTCCATGCATTCTCCGAGTGTCCTTATGTGTTTATCCTCTGTGCTAAAGATTGACCAGTCATCTAGCAACGCTTTAAAATTTCAGACAGACATTTTATCGAATATATGTAGGACAATCCTTTGAAATGTCGCTTAGGCATTGCACAATCCGAATGGCATCCTGTTGTATGCATATACTCCATCTTCCATAATGAATGTTGTTTTTAATTTGTCTTCCTCAGTGATGGATATCTGATTGTACCCCGGGAATCCATCCATGAATGAATAAATCTCATGCCCTGCTACTTCCTCCAAGTTGCTATCCGTAAATGGTATCGAAAATGGGTCTTTAATTGTTACCACGTTTAGGCATTGGAAATCTACGCATATTCTTATCTGTGTGGTGTCCTTTTTTAGAGATATTATGATTGGCGATACCCACTCACTCGTCTGCACTTTAAAGATAATTCCTGCTTGCAGCATCCAGTCGATTTCTTCGATGACCTATGCTGCATAGTTTTTATCAAAGAAACGTGAATCGGAATCGGATCGGAATCAGCAAGGCCAAATCGAATCGTGAATCGGCAATGAATCGGCGATGAATCGGCAAATTTGAAAAAACCCTTTAAATTTAAAGATTTTAACAATTTAAAACTTATTTCATGCACCCTTTATTGAATATAACTTAAGCACACTTTAACATCATCAAATAGAAGTTAAAACTTAACATACATAAACATGGAACATAAAATCCATCACATACGTAACTATGTTATCTAAAATGTAAATTGTAGGCTAGCTGAAGTAAATAGAAATCAAATGATCATAATGATTTAAATCATAGAATGTATGTAAGATGATCCATAAGACATCAAATCATAAATTTATGTAAGAATCTAAGATGAAGATCCATGAAAGTTTGAAACATATGTCTATCAATGATTCAGTATCAATATCTGTAAACAAAATATAAAAACAAGGCTCCAGCTCAAGCCTCAGGCTCATAGTCATCATCATCCTCAACATCATCCTCAAGTTCGGCTACAGCCTCAGCCTCAGCCTCTGAGTATCCAGTCTGCCTAGTAGCAAGGTGTCTAATGTAGGTCCTAGAGGACTGTCGAGCCATATCTCCCGCATATAAGATGGGCTCACGAATGTCACTAGGACCTGTGTCTGTGCGTGCATGTGTGCGTCTACCAATGCCTGAAGAATGTGCTCTAGCCGCCTCAGCCTCTATATCCACCTGGTCAATCCACGCACGGTCTTCCTCAGTGAAGACTGGATCTACAACCTCTGTGAGCCACTCTGATTCTGGATCAATCTCCTCCAGAATGATCGGAGAGGAGTCAGTGCCCAAAATCTGTCTAATCCTAAGACGGAGGTTGTAATGAACGAAGACAAGATCATTCAACCTCTGCACTGTCAACCTGTTTCTCCTCTTCGAGTGGATGTGCTCGAACATGGACCAACTGCGCTCACATCCAGAAGCACTGCTTGGCTGACACAGAATACGAATGGCAATTTTTTGAAGTTTTGGGGTTGTGGCCCCAAACATTTGCCACCATCTATCTGAAATAAGGGAAAATAAAAATAATTAGTCTCATTTACAAATTACAAATTACAAGTTAACTCTAAAATTACATAATCAACTTTAAGTTTAGAATCTAGATTCATGAACATTGAAATTTTGAATATATTATTTAATTTTTACCTAGCTGTATTGTTTCTCGAGCATTTATGGCTACCCTGCTAGAGAAAAGTGGCCCTTCTTTATTATTGAACTTATCAAGCTCAATAATTGCAGCACTGCTATCCTCATCAGTACTCAACCTCTGGATCACTGTATATAATCCGGTGAGAACCTCCTCATCCGCCTTGAAGTCAGGACGGAAACGAAATGCCGAATTCAAAAAGTAAGCTGCTGCATGGATGGGTCTGTGGAGCTGATTCTGCCATCTCCTATCAATGATGTCCCAAATAGGGGCATACTTCTCCTGCACTCCTGCATACTGAGCTCTAATGGCCTCCTTGGCCCTATCCATGCCCTCATATATGTAGCCCATAGAGGGCTTCTCCCCATCAGCAGTTCGTAGGAGAGATACAAGGGGCTCAGTGGCCTACATATAAAGTAAAACAAAAATTTGAGTCAAAACTTAAATATAGAATAATTCAATAATATAACTTAAGGTAAAACTAAATCATTAAACAATTAGCATAGTAAACTGTAAAATATTAAATGTTAAATTGCAATAAAATTACCTTAAGGATTTCTCTAGCAGGTTTCCAAAAACCATCATCATCAAATATGCAATCCACCACATCTATCCCTGCAGTGGTCGTAGCATAGGAAGATGAAATCCACTCCCGCCCAACAAACATGCTACTCAAATCATCCCTTGATGTCAACAAGGACTGCAAGGTGATGAAATTGGAGGCAAACCTCGTGATCCCTGGACGAGCTAACTCTTTGTCTCCTGTGTACTTGCTCATTGTGCTAAGGACAAATGAATGATTATAAATAAACTTGCATATGTTTTTTGCCCTTTCCACACATGACTTGACCCACTCAAGTTTGCCAATTTCCTCCAACATGAGGTCAAGGCAGTGTGTTGCACAAGGGGACCAAAATATGGTGGGGTGCCTCTCCATCAAAAGTTTTCCTACAACAATTTTAAGATAATTAGAAATTCAAATTTCAAACATGTTAGAACTTAGAAAACTTAAAAATTCTAAGTTAGAATTAGAAAAAGTTCAAAATTCAAATTAATTTATTTTCAAAACTTAAAAAGTTAAAAGTTTACCTGCAGCAATATAACTTGCTGCATTATCCGTCACCACTTGCACCACATGTTGTTCCCCCACCTCTGCTATAACTTCCTCAATAACCTCACATAAGTATGTGGCGTTTTTTACATGAGCAGAAGCATCAATGGATTTGAGGAACATGGTATATCCTACAAGTAACAAAACAACGAATTATAATTACTATTAGCAATCAACAAATCAAAATTTGAAATAGTCAATCACGATTCAAAATTATGTATGTAGGAAAGTAGAATGATCAATCACCTCCACAGGATACAAGAAAATTGAGGAGTGTTCTTCCCCTCCTATCTGTCCAACCATCAGTCATGATGGTGCAACCCTTTTCGATCCACTCCTTTCGGTTGTCCTCAAGCTCATGCCTCATATCCTCAACCATTTCCTCCAGGAGGTATCCACTCAACTCAGCCTCAGTTGGGGCTTTAAACCCCGGACCGCAAATGGTAACTGCATCTATAATGTTCTGCCAATAAGGAGTCCTATCACAAATAGATAATGATATTGATTAGAAATTTAGATGTCAAAAACTAAAATCATAAAACAAGTAGATATAATTAAAGTTTTACTTTTACTTTTAACTTTAACTTTGAAGATAACAAAGAAAAAAGAATTAATTACCTGGCTGCAATAAATGGAATGTTGCAAAAGTACCAGAATTTGCAAATCTCTTTTCTGGCATCATCATGAATCTCCTTGTTCAAACCCATGCCCTCAAGCGTGGGTTGGGAGCCAGGAGTAGTGCGGGGCACAAAGTAACTATCCATTCTGTTTTTCCGCACTCTAGGCTGCAATAGGTTGGTGTTGGACTCTGTCTCAGTATGAGACCGACTACCACTAACACTCACATGAGCACTAGCACTAGGATGAAAAGGAGGCCTAGAAGAACCCTCTCCAACACAACCTACGGATACGGAAGCTGATGCAGATGCACTTGCAGATGTAGATGCGGTTGCGGATGTGGGAGCACGGGAGCCAATACCTCTTAACCCTTCAAGTTGCATTTTCTTAGTCAACTTGTCTTGTTCAATTTTTTCTAATGCCACTAAACAAGAGCGTTTTGCCTCAGCGGTTTGATGAGTGCAAACTGTGACATCATGGCCAGGTATGCCAGCAATGTGGTATTTCAATCTATAGATACCTCCCGAATTTATTTTTTCTTTGCAAAATATACATTTTGTTTGATATTTGGTTCTCCCAGGAAACTCTTCATTATATTTCCAGCATTCATCTTTTTTACCCATTGTGGAAATTGGAAAATGAAAGCAAAGGGCTGCTGCAATAAAAAAATTCATGTAAAAAATCAAAGTTTGCAACTAATAAACAAAAACTACAAAACAACAAACCCTAGTTTGCAATTTAGTAAAAATAAAAAACATTCAAGATATGCAAATGAACACTAAAAAAATTTAACAAAAAATGCATACTACACTAACATGCAAAAAAAAAACCAACACTTACCTCTTGCAAATGAGTTGAGGAGTGTTGATATTGACTCCTTAATGCTCCCAATGCAATTTATGGCCTCCCCAGATGGACTTCTGATCTCTTTGGTGCTCTTCCTTCTTGCCGGTTGGAAACCTATGGATTCTCTTTTCTCTTCTTCTCTCTCACTCTTCCTCTCTTCTACTCATACTACGCAAATAGAAGGCTCTTTAGGGTTATAACAAAGAGGAAAGTCAACTTAGAAAGCAAATAAAACATGTGTTTTTTTTTTAAAAATTGAACTTTCTATCCTTGCTGCTGCGGCCGATTTCTGGAGATTCACAATGGCGATTTTGGCGATTCAGGCGATTCACAGGAAAAAGTCGCCACCAGCGATTTCCGATTCCAAAAAAATCGTGAGCCATGAATCTTATCGCAATTTCGGCGATTTTGGCGATTTCATGGCGATTTTTGGAACTATGGTTTTTATTCATTCGGTACGGCCGCTTCCATACGGGTATTGTACCTTCAATTAGCGGTATTTGGTGGACACATAACTCTGGTGGCACTCCTTTTAAGTCTATACGTCCAGGCAAAGACGTCCTTGTACTCCATAAATTTTTTTGAACATTGTTGCCTTCAAAACTAGGTTCTAATCATCTCCTACAAGAATATTTTTTGGATTTACCTCATCTCCCAAGTTCATTGTTTTCACTGTAGGCTCTTCATACTTCATTGGTTTATCCTTACTGAATGTATGGGTCGGTGTTTCATCCACCTGCGCTTCTCCCTCCTTTAGTTCACTATACTCCTTTGGGAACTTGTTTCCTTCTTTTTCTTCCTTGAAACCCAACATGTTGTAGCTTGGGAAGAGTTCGTAATCCTTCGTCTGCCAGTGTAGCAATTCATTTACTGAATCTAGGTCGTCATCAGTTGACCCTCCTAATCTCAGTACCCCTTCTTCATCTGGTTCCATTCTCTTTTTTCCTTCATCATCACTCGCCTTCACCTTCTGAGTCTGACGACACTACCTCTTCCCTTACCATTTCTGTATGTAAGTCAATTATGAATCTTCTGCCTCCGGGTTCTATGGATTGGGTGTTTTGTTTCCAATCATGTTTTACTTTTGCTTGCACCAACCAATCTCGTGCAAGGATAGCGTCGTACCCTCTTCTTTTCAGTGGGATGATCACAAAATCTAGTAAAAATGGTTGTGTCCCAATCATTACCAGTTGTGCCATCAAAGTTCCCAACGGTTTTATCCCATGCTAATTTGCCGTGAGTAACTGGAAAGTAGGTGGCCACAACGTGGGTTGTCCTAGTTTTTTCCAAATATCTTCTGGTAGCACGTTCACGCTTGATCCTCCATCTACAATTGTGTCTGTCAGTACAGAGCCTAGAATGCCCATCTCAACTAATGTCGGATGCCTTCCTTTAGTAAGTGCCAGTAGCATCGGGTCTACTGTCGTTCCATAACTATCCCTTCTTGTTTCCTCTGTCACTCTCGGGGGCAATGTCATATTCATAATAGCCATTTGCAACTGTGGCATCGTGAGGTCATTTAATTTAATAGGAACTTTTGTTTGCATTATTTGCCTTATCATGTTTTGTTTCGCTAAGTTCCTTTTCGAAGTCTTGGCAGTGTCTTTTACTTGTGATTTTTCTGTTTTCATTTGCCTTCCCAGCTTTGTTCTTGCTTTTTGTAACCTCTCATTCTCTTCTTCTGCATTAGGGTATTTCGCTTTCTTCACCTGCTCACATGTAACCGCCAGTACCTTCTCATCACATGTTTCAATGCTTAATAGATTTACCCCTTGCTTTGGGCATTTTGAATTTTCGTGGTCTCCCGGACGACACCATCTGCATAGTAGTTGCGGCGTCTCCTTCGTGGTGAAATCTTTGGTGAAGTGCCCCCAGAGATTGCACACACAACATTGTATCATCAGTCGTCCACTTGCATCGTATTGTATTCGGCTCCGGCCTCCACTGTTATTATTGTTATTATTACAATGCCTTCCACGTCTATTATTGTTTCGATGTCCTCCCGAAGTTGCATTGTTGTTTGTGTTTGTTCCCATAGATGCTTCCTGTGTCAGTAGTACATGTTGATGGCCTTTTGACTTCATGTTAAACGGACACTCTTTTATGGAATGTCCTGCCACCTAGCAGATATCACAGAACTGTTTCTTTGGGCATGAGCCCTTTGTGTGGCCATCCTCTTTATAGTTTGTGCACCATAGTTCTCCCTTCCCTTCTGTTCGGCTGCTCTACCTCAACATATACAAGTTAATAAACTCCTCCCTTGTTTCTTCCATCGAATTGAATCGTTGTCGAGTCTCCTCCAGCAATTCCTCGGTACTCCTCGGCCTACTAGGTGAGTGCACTCGCTCTGTCTGTACCCCTTCACCCCCTCAATGTCCATCGGCAATCTGCTAAAGCTTCTGTCTGCACTTCACTTGCTGTGCTAAAATTAAAACTTCTTGTGTTGTGTGTATTTCATCCTTATCTTTTATCTTATTTCTATCCTTGTTAAGAAAATTAGGCATTAATCTTCATCACACTTCCTTCGTTCTAGGTTTGACTGGCAATAGCGCCAAATATTTACCATACAGGGTAAGGATACTTAACGCATGTAGTATAGCATGTTACAACACAGAATAGATACTTTATTCATATATGCAATATGCATTCAATGCTTACAATCCTAATACAATGATTACAACAATGATCCAAAGTCCATTTTGGATGGTGTACATATACCTTCCTGAAGGGATGACTCAAGCATCATGTGCCCGTTTGGATACAATTCTACCCGTCGGCTACAGTATAGATTTTACCGACAATAACAACAGCGATAATGAAGACAAATGTCAAATATTAATCTCTTGCAGATCTTAGTACAGGCAACCACCAAAGAAGCTATTATTTTCAACAAGTAATCCATACGTCAAACAGAAAAGATTCAAGTCTGAGGCGTATACCCAAGTAAAAGATATTCTAGATCTCAGTAAAAGACAAAGATATCAAATGAATAATAAGCTGCAGGATAAGATGCGTTTGAATTAATAACTTCAGATTTCAAAGAAACTACATAACTCCAAGCAGCAGGTTGTAACGAATTTCACAGTATAACGGTTGAAGAAGAACAAGTAACAGTCACAAATGAAATGAAAGTTTAGAAGTAAATAACTCAGATATCCAGCTGATGCAAAGGTTCTTGATTGTGTAATTGGACAACTTGAATCAGCATTATTTAGGCGTGCACAGTTGAAGGCTCTTGTTTCGATTCATGGGAAGTACGCCCAGAAACAGAAACCCCTCTAAGCGTTATCTCGATAAGGAGAATACCCAAGGTTCCAGAAGACATGCCTCTTTATGATATTCTCAATCAATTTCAGGAGGGAAGCAGTCATATGGCTGCTGTTGCGAAAACAGTGGGAAAAGAGAAAACTGCAAATGGCATTGGAGGGCGTCATTCTCATGAAAGAGACAACGTGGACATTAATTCTGGGGTAGCGGATGGTCCAATTGAAATTGTAAAGATTGAGATGGAGACAGAGAAGATGGAAGAAGTGAGAAAAACCCTTGAAGATGTTTTTGAAGAAATACGACTCCAGAATGCAGAAGAGATAGAGAAAGGTAACGTCTCAGTACTCCAATGTCCAAGACCATCAGACTTAAGCAAGAAAATCTAAAATTCAAGGCAAAATTGTAGATATCACAGAAAGGATATAACAACAGACTTCCAACATGTAAATCTCGCCCAAATCTGTCCAAAACATTGAAGAACTCACACAAGAAACATGGCAGCAGCAATAGAAAAAATGAGCTTCCATTTATAATGGCATATGATAATCAAAACCCATATTTCCAGCAGTAGGGTTAGAAATACAAAATATAAAAACCCAGGATGACTGTAGAACAAATATTATTTGTTTCTAAAAGTGGCAGCTTAAACTCTAGATGTCTCCAATAATAAAGAAATCATGCATATAGAATACAGAAAATGTGAAGATGGAGCAGCATAACCTCCAACAGTGACGGTTTCAAATTAAAATGTGCCCAGCAAATTAAAACAACAGCAGCAAAACTATGGCAGTTTTAATTCAAAATAATTATAGAATACAAAGCCATGATCAAATGAACAGCAGCAAATTCGGCTACTCATGATCAAACGAACAGCAGATAAAATCAGAAAGAACTTAATTCTGAAATGGCATAAGAATCACACCTTGTGATTGAATATAATGGGGGCTTTGAACCTTCAAAGGAAAAAAATACAACAGTCAACTACTCCCAACCTGTAAAAATAAACTCCAGTCGCATGAAGATGGCAGTAAGTCGGGTAGACCTCATGGCGGCTGCAAGTGAAATCGAAAACCTTCAAACCCTAGCTGCAAGCTCATTAAACAATACAATATGCAAAATGAAAAGGAGTTTAGGGTTGCGGGGAGATATATCATTCTTCATTCCTTTTCTATATCTTTTGAAATCCACAGATGTAAGAGAATCTTTTAAAGCTTTTATTTTGTTTCCCAAAAATAATGTAATACATGTGCCATGGGAGGTGTTTAAAGAGATGTTTTTAAAAAAAAAATTATTTATTTATTTATTTTAAAAATTATATATATCGGTAAATGGCCAAGGCCTTGATGTAATTTATTAATTAGAATGAAATAAAGTACAAAACTTATCTCCGTTCAAATAGGCACTGGTAGGAAAAAACGGAGAAGAAAACCTCTAGTCTTGCCAGGGACAAAAGTCCTATATTTTTACATGTTAAAAGGGGCATATCCCAATGAATTCTTTTATATAATTTTATATACAACAAAGAGGGGCATACCCCAGATAATTACATCTGTTTAATATCAAGCAAACTCTTTGCCAGCATTGGAGCGTCTACTGGAAGACGATTTGTCCTTGCAGAGAATTACCATCAAGCAAGCTAATCACTCAAAGGTTAGTAATAAGCAAAAAACATTCAGCCCAATAGATCTAAGAGGTTAGGATACCAATCTTGATAACATCAGGTTAGTATAAACAAGCCGGTAATTGTGCAATAGAATAAAGAAATTTAAAAGCACCCTAGATAACAATGAGAAATGGCTACTAAAAGAGTGCTATATCTAAATGAATAATACCACTGGAACCAAAATGCAGTTAAATAATTAAGGTGGAAAACATTACTTAGACACTTGGCAAAAAACAAACACGAAGGATAGGCTCACAAATGGGGCTGAGATATGAGGCCCACTCCATGTGACCAAGCCAAGCCCACGGATCATAAGCAAATAAACAAAGCCATGCCGATTATTAACAATCCAGATTAGTATGATACACGGAACATCAAGATCTTACAAACACAAAGCTAAATCTTGTATATTAATAAAACAAATCGGCCTAACATAATACCAGGCACCATAAATTCAAATTGAATGAAATCATTATGGAATGAAAACTGTAGAACTTTATCAAAGCGTTTGAAATCGGCAAATATCACAAACCAGCGGGTTCATCAGCCTTGAAACTTAAAAAATTACCAATCCTTGGCAGAACCATTCCATTTATCCCAATATATCAAAGCAACTTAAATAATTCCAATCCGTAATGATACCCTCTATATCCTTATCGAAAAGACCAGAGAGATTTCCTAAAGAAGGAATGCCATATACGAATTTGATAGAGTAAAAAATTGAACTGCCTGCTAGGATACTTTAAAATCCTCCTTTATGGTGATATCAATCCATAACCAGCCCCAGACAAAATTCCAAATTCTCAAACAAGAGCTATATAACCAAGTTGTAAATAAACAGAGAATTTATGAGATTTAATTTACATATATTATAGGGTCATAATGATGAAATTCACATACATTTATCATATGAAGAAGCCATAACAGTGTTACCTTAGCAGACTAGAAACAAAGGCATCCAAATATGGCATGAACCGAACCCTAAAATAATGCTTCAACACTAAATCCTGATCGCAGCCGGAAAGGAACTATCTCAGCAAGCATCCCTCATTAGGAACATGAGGGTAAGAACCAAACCCTTGAGATAAGCATAATACAAAAATTGAATAGATCATAGTCAAATACCATATATTATATATAGATTCCAAATTGTCCACATTATCAAAATAGATAAGTCTAGGAGATTAAAACAGTATTGAGTAGAAATTATACATGTATAATAAGCCGAGAGTCTAAAACAGAGTATCTTGAAGCGTACTAATAAAACCGCTATATATGCATAACCATGAAACCGTAAGTTATTAATTTTGACCTGTAGAAGCTGACAATTTCAAGTCGGACCTCTGCCTTCCTTCTAGAGAACCATGATCACATCCGTGATATCACTGAGCTGCTCCACACGGTACTTGGGGGGGAACTCAAATTCAGATTTCCCTTTGCTTGTCTTTTCTGCATTTGGGGTGCAGAAATCCAAATCATCCAAATTATCGAATGTCACTCCCGGCTCGATGTAGGCATTAAAGAGGTGAAGGTAGTTGGTGAGCCACTCCACATTTTCTTTCGCTATGATTCCCCTCCAACGAAGGAGAAATTGCAAACTGGCCTCCATTTTAGGCCATTCCCAATCGAATGCTATGTTCTCTCGGATGACTAGGGATTGGCAACAAGGAGCAGTGTCTAAATCTGGGTGGCCCAAAGTATGATTCATGTACTTTTCAGGGAAGGGAATCCTGAATCTACTATCTATACTATATACCGCTTGTTCTAATGCCTTTCTCCAGGAAGGGACAAACAGGTCACAACAAAGCCTTACAATTTCATTTGCTCCCACTTTAGCTCTTACCAGGCAGCTAATAAACGACCCGATAATGTCACAGTTTGTTCTCCAAGTATATTGGTAGTCAAACACTCCCTCACCCAAAGCTTTGTTAGTCGTAAGTCGAGTCATGTCATCCAGCGGGTATAAAATCCTATTCCATCTCTTTGGTTTCACCGTCCCCCAGAAGGCCATAGTGTGATTCTCGGAGGCATGGAATAGAACAACATTGGACTCCATACTAAGCGGTGGCAATGAAAATGAAAGACCCAGAAGATAATGCCCCTAAATAACACAAGGATACTTCTAGACTTGATCATGTAAACTACAGCCTCCAAATCGCAAAAGCGGGACAACAAATTTCAATTAAATGCGAAGTACCAAAGCTCGTGAGATACCATGATGGAAGGCATGATTACAAGAAGCTCCGGGCAAGCTGAAATATGTAGCTAACACATGAATGATGAGAAAGGTACTGATGCCATTCATCTAATATAAATAATGCATATATGTTAAGTCGAAGGTGATCCTATTTAGAGATCATAAGATTTAGGAGTGATATGTGATAAATCAAGCTAGACGCGTGTGAAGTGACACAAAGGAAAACTCAAACTTGGAAACTACTATTCAAGCAAAGAAAGAAAATAAAGGATAATTGTAAAATTAAAGTGAAAGAGAGAAACCGTTGTTTAATAATAGAGAGTTAACCCCATCTGTCCCCGCATTTGCTAATTGATCTACAAGTTGATTGCCTTCCCTATAAATGTGACAAATCTTATAATCATCTAGCTTATCGATTAGGGAGAGAACCACTTCTAGATGAGAGTTAAGGACCCAATTAGGAGTTGACCTTTTTCTAATAGCGTTTACAATAATTTGAGAATCACCTTCGATGACGACTTTAGGTAGATTAAGCTTATGACATAACTTGATCCCTTGACAAAGAGCCTCAAGTTCTGCTAGATTGTTAGAGGTAGGATGAATTGACATTGCTTTCTTGGCAATCCAAAGCCCATCCTCATTGTGAATTATCCATCTGATATCGGCTATACCCGGATTACCCCGAGCTACTCCATCAAAATTCAGCTTGACCCAACCAGTAGGTGGTGGCTCCCATTTGCAATTATTCCTAGCTTCTCTATTGACCTTTGAATAATATAAGGGTGGATTAATCAAATTAGGTCGGAGTTTCTTCATGAGGCCATCCCAATTTGAGAATGAACCTTCCTCTAGTCTCGAGTTCCTTAAATGTGAGTTGATTGTTTCTACAATGCTAGCTTCTATTTTGGAAATAAGAACTTTAGGTTTGAGTTCCAAATTGCGAAAAATACGATGATTCTTTTCCTTCCAGATTTCCCAGATCAGGATAGAAGGGGAGATATTCCAAAGTTTATTATAAACACCCTTAACGATATTCGAGGGCCATCCCAAAAGCAAATCATTCAAAGATTTTGGGAAGGGGGAAGACCATCCCAACATTTTCTTGAGCCACTCCCAACAACTTTGGGAGTAAGGGCAGAGATGCAAAAGATGATCCGCATTTTCAGAGCTTTGTTGACAAAGAACACATCTAGAGGGGCCCTAAATGCCAAGGATGTTTAATCTATCCATAGATAGAATCCTATTTTGTATAGCTAGCCACAGAAAGAAACCAGCTTTCGGTAGGCAAGCGGAATCCCAACAGAGCTTTAATGGGATATCTGCTGATACTGGTCAATGAGCTTCTAGAATGGCCCTATAACCACTTTTGACATTATATTTCCCATCATTGGATGCAGCCCAAATTAAAGTATCTCTTTTGTTTGACTGCTTAAGTTCCCTATTCTCCAAAATCTTCTTGAAGAAATTAACTAACTCATCATCAAAACCTAAACCTCTGAGAGATTTCCATTTCCATACTGGAGAGCCTTCTGAATCCATCAGAGTTTTATAATCCTTGAGTTTGTTGCCCCATAAATCAGTTAATCTATTTTTAAGTGTCAGAGGAACATTGTAGGAAGAAAGTGGGGGTTTGCCATCCCAGGAATCTTCCCAGAATAGGGCCTCATCACCCAACCCAACATCCCATGTTAGGAATTTACAGATCAAATTACGACATTTGATCATAAAATTCCGACATTTTGAACCTTTAGGAGGGGAGATAATTCTAAAGATCGAAAGCGGATCATCCGCAATTAGATATTTATTATAGAGAATTTTAGCCCATTTACGGTTACTTTCATGGTATAGGCGCCAAATGAGCTTTGCTCCTAGGGCTTCATTTTGCCACTGAAGGTTTTTAATCCCTAAGCCTCCTAATTTTTTAGGTTTACAAATGTTCTCCCACTTATGAGAGCCAACTTATTGTCGTCATCCCGATCGTTCCATAGAAAATTTCTCATCTTGGATTCAAATTTTAAGATTCTGCTTAGAAAGAGGAAGGCACAAGAGTGGGTAAGTCAGAATGGCTGATAGGATTGCACGGATCTTAGTGCATTTCCCAGCCTTTATGAGCCATCTATCCTTCCAAGAACATAGCTTAGAATCCAATTTTTCAAGGGTGTTGTCCCAAACCTTTTTTGATTTTAGACCTTTCTCTAGAGCTATACCGAGATATTTGCAAGGAAAGAATCCTTTCTTATAACCCATAATCCTATAAATTTGTTGTTCCATCTCTGACTTAGTGTTTATGAAGAAAATTTCAGACTTTAAGATCATTAACCTTCTGACCTAAGGCTTCCATATAAGTGTTTATAATGCTTTTGAGAGAGCGAGCTTTTGAGGCCGTACTTTTCCCGGGAAGAATAGTGTCATCAGTAAACTGTTGGTGGGTGATGTTAGGCAGATTTTTAGAGACAGTGATGCCAAAAATTCTCTGATTGTTATATGCATCTGTCATGGCTCTCCCAAAGGCTTCAGCCATGATGATGAAAAGAGAGGGGGATAAGGGGTCCTCCTGCCGGATGCCTCTCGATATATCAAAAAATCCTTTTGGAGTACCATTGACGAGAACTGAGATTTTAGGTATTGAGATAAATTTGAAGATTAGATTAATCCATTGATGAGAGAATCCAAAGGCTTCTAGCGTCTTGCACAGAAACCTCCATTCAACCATATCATATGCTTTTTGAATATCTACTTTCATGAGCATACAGGCTTTCTTATTAAGACTTGCAGAGTGAATAGTCTCTTGAATGGTGATAATGCCATCAAGAATGGATCTGCCCAGCATGAAGCCAATTTGTTCCTCAAAGATAATCTTAGGGAGGATCTCTTTCAGTCTGTTTGCTAGAACTTTGGAGAATATTTTATAAACTGTGTTACACAAGGCTATTGGTCTATAATCTCTTGGCAATTCAAGATCAGATTTCTTTGGAATCGAAGTGATAAAAGAATGAATAATTTCAGCGAGAAGAGAGCCTCCATTTTTGGATGCTTCGATCGCTCTCCAAAGGTCAATACCTATAATGTCCCAACACTTTTGGAAGAAGAAAGCCTAAAATACATCTGGTCCAAGAGATTTCTCCGGATTCATGTCGAAGACCACTTTCCTAACTTATTCTAAAGTGATGGTTTTGGTTAGTTTTCTGTTGTCTTCTTGAGTAACAACTTTAGGGATAACTTTCAAGAGATTGGATTGCACGGCATAATTTGAACCTTTAAGGTTGTTTAATATATCTTAGAAATATTTAACGAAGGTGTCTGCTATTTCTCCTGGTTTTTCAGTTAAGATTCCTTGCTGATTTTTTATATGCGTGATTCTTCTCTTAGCTCTGTTATACAGGGTAGAGTTATGAAAAAATTTCGTATTGCGATCACCTTTTGTTAGCCATCTTTCTCTAGATTTTTGTCTCTAGAATATCTCTTCTTTGGAAAGAATATCTTCTTGCTTAGCGAGCAGTTCCTTTTCAAGAAGATAGCTCCTGTTATCCATGCCCTTGCTGATAACTTCCGCGTTCAACTCTTTAAGTTGGTTTTCTATGTCCAACTTTTCTTTGAAGATGTTGAATTGTTCTCTGTTCCACCTAAGGATATGTTCCTTAAGCATCTTTAATTTGTTAATGACAACAAACATTTTGGACCCTTCACAACTATCTTGTGCCCACCAAAGTTTGATGTTATTGAGAAAGTTTGGGTCTAGGAACCACATCTTCTCACACTTGAATGGGTTTCTAGCCGGTTTGAGGGGTTCAATGAATTCAAATTTGACTGGGAAGTGATCAGATCCGGCTATGGGTAAGATTGAAGACTGAATATTTAAATTGTTGATATCCAGCTCATCCTTTATCATAAATCTGTCTAGTTTCTCAGCGATGTAATCAAAGTCCTTTCTCCTATTGTTCCATGTATAAATGCCATTATTGGTGGGGGTATCAATTGAATTATGCAAAGAACACTCTTTAAAGTCTTTGGATGCTTGTGATAGCACCCAAGTACCTCCTACCTTCTCATTAATATCTAAAATAGTATTAAAATCACCTCCTAGTAGAAAAAAATCATTCTTTTGGCTATCCAAGAATTGACCAATTTCATTCCAGACTAATTTTTTATTAGTATTATTGACCCAGCCATACACATTTATGACTGTGAAATTAAGATGTGATTTTAGACTTTGAACTTTACCACTTATCCAATTATTAGAACTATTGAGAATATTAATACTAACCTTCCTTGGATCCCAGAGGATGCCCAAACCTCCGGATGCTCCTAAGGATTCCTGAAATGCAGAACACCATACTCCAAGCGACCTACTTAACTTATTTATTTATAATGCATTTAGTTTAGATTCTTGGATTAAAACAACATTAGAATTAAAAGATTTGAGGTTATGTTTTAATAACCTCTTTTTGCTAGCGGCATTGAGGCCCCTAGCATTCCAAGTAGTGAGCTTCATACCTGATCGGGAAGGCCCTTCGCCTTCCCATTGTAGAAAATTTGATCTATATTCTGCTGTTCCTTACTGAGACCCTCTGCTTCTCTGAGTTCCTTTGGGAACTTCCTACCTCTTTTGCCTTTTATCTTGCTGCAACATGGGGACTTAGGCCCTTCTTGGGACATGTAGATGCCTAGCTGATCTAGATTAACTTCTGCTGTCTGTAACATATCAATCTTTTCTGATAGAAAGTGTTCCTGAACCTCTGGATCAACTTCTGAAATAATCTATTTAGCAAGATCAGATTGTTTGGAGAATGCTGAGTCCATATCTTCCATTTGAATTTTTAATATATCTCTTCTAAGATCTTCACAAGAGTAGTTTTCCCCTCCTAATTTGTAATGTCCCCTCTTTAGTTCGACATGGCATTGATCATGGATTTGCCTATTCCAGACTCTCGTAGGCAAATGGTGTGGAAAGAGAGTCAATTCTTCGGATCAGATGGTCATATCTTGCTCTTGAAGAAGTGTTAAGAGGTTATATTTTATCATTATGTGATATTGGGGCCTACATGTTATAATTTTAAGTTGAGTTGCACTTTTTATTTTATAAAATTACTTTATTATAAAAAGTGCATTATAATGAGAATTTATAAAGGATGTTTCTAGAAGTTCTAGCGACTTCTTAGAAAAGTGAATAAATAGAGGGCTGGGCCTCTCATTTGGACATGCTTGGATTTGAGAACTCTTCTACTTCTTCATTGTGAAGACATTTGTGGACTTTGGATCTGCAAATTATTACTTGATCTTTGGGAACGAATCACTCCCTTGGATTGGCGACTTTGAGGGTGTGAAATATCAGCTGAATTGTTGCATAATTGGAGTTGGTATTCAGCCATCTCATTGGAGCTTATTGAGAATTCGTTGTTAGGGTTTGTTTTGGTTGGAATAAGGATTTCAGATTTGCTCTATCATTGGAGAAGCATCTGACAAGAGTTTGAAGACAGAATAGGTGCATTGTCAGAATTGGCAAAGCAGGGTTCGGAACCACATAATTGCTCATATCTCCTCAACCCCTTGGAGTTATTTTTTATGGTTTTACAGGGTTACTACCTAACCCTAGGCGCCCATTTTCCTTGCATTTGGGGGGTCCCAAAACCTTGGTATTATTTTTATCTAGCAGCCGTACAGGTACGGCTTGGTACGGCCCTGCTAGTTTGGGCAGCAGCTGCAAATTAAGGACAGTTTGGGGGTGCGGTTGGAGGTCTTCATCAACGATTTGCATCAGAACGTGGTGTTCTTCCATAGTTCTTCAAACCAGGTTCTTGCATTCTGAAATATATGTCAATTTTTGGGTAAATTTGCTGTCATACAGTCATTGTAATAATCAGTCCAGAATTGGTAATAAAACAATTTCAGAATTTATTGCATTGTAATTGAAATATCGTTCAAAGGCTTTATATATATTGTAATTCTGCGATTATATTCTGAAAGTATCAAATCTAAAATTGCCATATTCTGAATATTGTTACTGTTATTATTCATTACATGCCAACTGTTTGACAAAATTTCTAAGTCCAGTTTGAGGGTTTCAGTGGCCTTTATAAGAAGGGTCATTACAGTGGTATCAGAGCCAAAGTCCTGCCATCCTGTAGGGAATTTGGAACAGCTGGGGAAGTGTTTGACGAAATGTCAAAACACTAAAATCAGAGCATGCGACAGAGGCCTTATAATTTCCGCAATACCAAAGCAAGACAAGATAGGATTTCAGACCTGCAGAGCGAACAGTCTAGCTCATCTATCCAGGTGGACATAGAATCCAGTCATACAGACACAGAGGAGGTATTCTTTGATCAAGACTACGACTACAATATGGATAGAGGTGGGAATATTGGTCTAGATCAGCGAGAGGAAAGATTTTTACAGTTATTAGACACTTTGGCACAGGGACAGCGATTAGCAGAACAGAGAGCACAGGAACAGAACCAGAGAATGGAGCTTATGATGCAGATGATGGCTCGACAAATGGGGTTGAACGCTAACATAGGTGGAGGAAATAATCAGAATGGTCACAATCAGAATGGGAATAATCAGGATGAGATACATAATGGAGGCGAACAAATTGGGAACAATTTTGGTCATGCCCCCCAGCAAGCTAGGACAGTGAGTTCGAGGCCTATGATTCCTACGTTCCTTCCTAGAGCTCCCGAGCAGCCGGTACCAAAACCCCAGATCACTGACATACAGGATCAGCTGAGGAGAGATTGGGAAGCAGGAGGTCCAGATTTTACAGCTGCAATCACCTTTAGAGAGTATATGGATGTGCGGATGAAGCATATGCCTCGTGGACAAGACAAGACTCAGAGCTATGAGCTACGAAAGAAAGTAGGAAAACTACAGTTACCATATTATGATGGCTCGGGGAAGTCTACAGCAAGAGCTTGGGTTCAAAAGCTTGACACATACTTTCAATTGAACCCTATGTCTGAGGAAGAAACTATTAAGTATGCAGCAATTCACCTGGATGGGTTAGCACACGAGTGGTGGCATCATGGTATGATCACTATGGGTCATGCACACATTACCTCATATGTGGAGTTTACGGAGAGACTGATTGAACGTTTTGATAAGAAAGATCCAGAACTCCATTTCAAGGAATTAGCCCAGCTTAAACAGTGGGGATCATTGGAAACATACATTTCAGAGTTTCAGAAACTTGCAGTGTTAGTAACAAATGTATTTGAACGAAGGCTATTGGTTTTATTTATGGATGGGTTAGTTGATCCGTTGAGAGGGTGGATTAAAGCTCTCAACCCTCCCACTTTGCAGGAAGCCATTAAGAAAGCTCGTGACATGGATTCCTCTTCAGCTTCTAAAAACAAATTTCAGGCAAAGAGTTTCCCTTCAGGAAAAGATAAGGACAGGAAACCCTTTCATAGAGAGGCACAGCTACCTAAGGAAGAAAGTAAGAGACTGGACAAGGAGACACTAATGACTTGCGTAGGAAGAAGCTATGCTTCTATTGCAAAGGCCCGTATGAGTACGGCCATGACTGTCCTATGAGGCCAAAAGGGAAGGCCAACCGGGCAATGTGGGCTTATTACGAAGGCTCAGATTCAGATGGTTCAGAACATCATGATGAGGATCCTGATGAAGCAGAGGGAGAGCAGGAGATAGACAGTGCAAGGAAAAGCAGGAAACAGAGCTACATTTACAGGAAGCACGACTGTCTAGTATCCAGAGAGAGGGATCTTTCAGACTTCGGGGGGTCTTGGCTGGGCAGAAGGTTATTACATTGTTGGACACAGGTGCCACGCATAATTTCATTGATGCACGATTCGTAGAGAAGCGTGGACTCATTACTGAGGAGTTCGAGGGACTAAGAGTCAAGGTAGCTGATGGATACACTCTTCGTTGTGACAGGATGGTACGAGACTTACCTTTGCGCTTGAACAACTATGAGTTTAAGGCGGACTATCATGTGGTCAACATGGGTGACATGGACATAGTACTTGGGATGCAGTGGCTACATTCATTGAAGGTGGTTACCCTGAGATTAGAGGATATGGAGATACAATTCGAAATGAATGGTAGGACTCATGTGCTAAAGGCTATCCGTAATGGAGACATCAGGACTATCTCATTTAGGCGGCTGGAGAGATTAACTAGGCATAATGATATAGAGTGGGCAGCAGTTTGTACTTTGATACCTACACAGGAGGAGCAACATAAGGCGGAATATCATCCTGATATTCAGAAGTTGAGGATTAAGTACGAAAAGGTATTCAGTGAGATTCCACCAGGCAGGCCACTGGACAGAGGCATTGAGCATATTATTGAGCTGGAGGAAGGTGCTAAACCTATCATGATCACACCATATCGACATCCAAAGCGACTCAAGGATGAGATCGAAAGGACCATTGAGGAGTTGCTAGCTATGGGGCACATCCGACCCAGTAAGTCACCTTTTGCATCTTCTGTTGTTTTGGTAAAAAAGAAGGATGGAACGCTTCGGATGTGTATTGATTACAGGGCATTAAATAAGAGAACCATTAAGAACAGGTATCCTATTCCTCGCATTGATGAGTTGATAGATGAATTGCATGGGGCCTGTTATTTCACGAAAATTGATTTGAGATCAGGATATCACCAGATCAGAGTCCGTGAACAAGATATTGAGAAAACTTCTTTCAGATGTCATTGTGGGCACTTTGAGTTTGTAGTCATGCCTTTCGGCTTGACCAATGCACCTGCCACTTTCCAGTCCACTATGAACAGAGTTTTCCACCATCAGTTGAGGAAATTCGTGCTGGTGTTTTTTGATGACATTTTGATCTATAGCCGATCATGGCAGGAGCATCTAGAGCATTTGGAGACGGTGTTGAGCATTCTACAGAAGGAGTCCTTGTATGCAAAGGAGTCCAAATGTAACTTAGGGATGACCGAGCTATTATATTTGGGACACATCATTAGTGCAGAGGGAGTGCGGATGGATCCTGAAAAGATTCGCGCTATTGTTGATTGGCCTCCACCAGAGAACCTTACACAGTTGAGGGGGTTCCTTGGTTTATGTGGTTTTTATCGCAGGTTTGTCAGTGGCTACTCACGACATGCAGCTCCCATGACAGATTTACTGAAAAAAGGGGAATTTGTGTGGACTCAGAAGGCACAGGACTGTTTTATGAGATTTAAGGAGATAATGACTACGTGCCCAGTTCTAGCATTACCTGATTTCACGAAGCCATTTGAGCTTCAATGTGATGCATCTGGAGAGGGAGTAGGTGCTGTACTTATGCAGAATAAGCACCCCATAGCTTATGAGAGCAGGAAGCTCAGAGGCCCTGAGCGTTCATTTAGTATATATGATAAGGAGATGTTGGCCATCATGCATGCTTTGGCCAAATTCAGACAATATCTTGTGGGTAGCAAGTTTTGTATTAAAACTGATCATAACAATCTGAGGCATTTCTTGGGACAGCAGGACCTGAATGATCGCCAACAAAAGTGGGTAAGTTGCAGGCATATGATTTTGACATCTCATATGTCAAGGGAACTCAGAATGTTGTTGCAGACGCTCTATCTCGAAGGCCACACCTCACTCTTATGGTTCAGATATCAGAGGATTGGCGACACTTGATTATAGCAGAGTATGCCAGGGATACATGGGCCTCCGATATAGTAGAGGGAACAGTGATTGATACCAGATACACACTTGTAGATGATTTGATCATTTACAAGAACAGGATTTACCTAGTCCCAGGATCGAAGGTTAAGCAACTAATTATGAGAGCACTTCACGACTCACCGACAGCAGGCCATCCCGGGTACTTCAGGACTTACAAGTCAGTTCGAGAGCGGTTCACTTGGAAGGGGCTGAAAGCTGATGTTTTGCAGTATGTTCGAGAGTGTCTTGTTTGCTAGCAAAACAAACAAGAACACAGCTATCCGGCAGGGCTCCTACAGCCACTTCCGATTCCCGACAGGAAGTGGGAGTGCATCTCCATGGACTTTATCACAGGTTTGCCCAAGGTACAAGGACGAGATTGTATTTATGTGGTGGTAGATAGATTAACGAAATATGCTCATTTCTTTCCTATCACCACTACACACTCAGCAGCTCAGGTGGCAGAGGTTTTCTTTCGGGAGGTTTTTAGATTGCACGGCTTGCCTCAGAACATTGTGAGTGATAGGGATAGCCGTTTCATGAGTCACTTTTGGCAGGAGGTATTCCGGTTATGTGGCACGGAGCTTACACCCAGCACTAGCTACCACCCACAAACCGATGGTCAGACAGAAATTGTGAACAAATGGGTGGAAGGGTATTTAAGGAATTATGTGGCAGCTCAGCAGCGAGCTTGGGTCAGATGGATATATCTCTGCGAGTATTGTTACAATACTACATATCATATGACTATACAGATGACACCCTTCATGGCACTTTACGATTATGAAGCACCTAGTTTCTTGGATTTGTTGTTGAGCGACAGCCGGGTACCCAGTGCAGGTAAATTATTACAGGAGAGTAAGGATATAGTTGCTACCCTCAAAGACAATATTGCAAGAGCTCAGAACCAGCAGAAGCAGTATGCAGACCAGAAGAGAACTGAGCGTAGTTTTGAGGTAGATGATATGGTTTACCTCATGTTGCAGCCATACAGGCAATCTACTCTTAAGAAGAGTGGTGCAGAGAAACTTAAGCCACGCTATTATGGACCATTTAGGATTATCAGGCGAGTTGGTGAAGTGGCTTATGAGTTGGAGCTTCCCGCAGATAGCAGAGTGCACAATGTGTTTCATGTGTCACGCCTCAAGAAGGCGTTGGGTCAGAATGTGGTGCCTTCTGCAGTATTACCTCCTTTAGACGATGAGGGAAAATTGATTTTAGTACCAGAATCCATCCTGGAGAGCAGAGAAAAGCGGCTTCGTAGAAGGGTGATCAGAGAATACTTGGTTAAGTGGAAAGATTTACCTGTTGAGGATGCTACTTGGGAGGGGGACGCTATTTTGCAGCACCCGGCGTTGAGATTGCTTGAGGCCAAGCAATTTCAGGAGGGGCGGACTGTAATGTCCCCTCTTTAGTTCGACATGGCATTGATCATGGATTTGCCTATTCCAGACTCTCGTAGGCAAATGGTGTGGAAAGAGAGTCAATTCTGCGGATCAGATGGTCATATCTTGCTCTTGAAGAAGTGTTAAGAGGTTATATTTTATCATTATGTGATATTGGGGCCTACATGTTATAATTTTAAGTTGAGTTGCACTTTTTATTTTATAAAATTACTTTATTATAAAAAGTGCATTATAATGAGAATTTATAAAGGATGTTTCTAGAAGTTCTAGCAACTTCTTAGAAAAGTAATAAATAGAGGGCTGGGCCTCTCATTTGGACATGCTTGGATTTGAGAACTCTTCTACTTCTTCATTGTGAAGACATTTGTGGACTTTGGATCTGCAAATTATTACTCGATCTTTGGGAACGAATCACTCCCTTGGATTGGCGACTTTGAGGGTGTGAAATATCAGCTGAATTGTTGCATAATTGGAGTTGGTATTCAGCCATCTCATTGGAGCTTATTGAGAATTCGTTGTTAGGGTTTGTTTTGGTTGGAATAAGGATTTCAGATTTGCCCTATCATTGGAGAAGCATCTGACAAGAGTTTGAAGACAGAATAGGTGCATTTTCAGAATTGGCAAAGCAGGGTTCGGAACCACATAATTGCTCATATCTCCTCAACCCCTTGGAGTTATTTTTTATGGTTTTACAGGGTTACTACCTAACCCTAGGCGCCCATTTTCCTTGCATTTGGGGGGTCCCAAAACCCTGGTATTATTTTTATCTAGCAGTCGTACAGGTACGGCTTGGTACGGCCCTGCTAGTTTGGGCAGCAACTGCAAATTAAGGACAGTTTGGGGGTGCGGTTGGAGGTCTTCATCAACGATTTGCATCAGAACGTGGTGTTCTTCCATAGTTCTTCAAACCAGGTTCTTGCATTCTGAAATATATGTCAATTTTTGGGTAAATTTGCTGTCATACAGTCATTGTAATAATCAGTCCAGAATTGGTAATAAAACAATTTCAGAATTTATTGCATTGTAATTGAAATATCGTTCAAAGGCTTTATATATATTGTAATTCTGCGATTATATTCTGAAAGTATCAAATCTAAAATTGCCATATTCTGAATATTGTTACTGTTATTATTCATTACATGCCAACTGTTTGACAAAATTCCTAAGTCCAGTTTGAGGGTTTCAGTGGCCTTTATAAGAAGGGTCATTACATAATTGGATGACCCTCTGAATAAGTTCTTCCTTCTAGGCCACCGAAGATTCCTCAATATTGTCAACTACAGAATGCTTGGGCTAAATCATCAGCTAGCTGTTCCATCTTCAATCTCTCTATCTTTGCCATATCTAGTTCGACATTTGAAAGATCTGGTAAGGTATCCTTATTCAAAAAATCTTGGAATTCCTTGACTGGTAATTCAGCTGTTTGTACACTGTCTTTGACTTCATGCTGAAGCCTGCTACACAGAGTGAATGGTGAACTGCTGGTAGTAGCTGGAGTCTGCCAAAACTTATTAAGTTTGACAAGGGACTCCACCATACTGTCTTCCACCCAAGGCAGATTTGATTGTGGAGAGATTGGATCCTTATGAAGTACTATTTCGTTGCTTGTCCTGCATGAAGTGAACAACATGAGGTTTTCAAGCTCCTCTAGTTGTCCTCCTTGATTATCCTCTGAAGAACTTGCTTGTTGAGGGGTTGGATAAGAATCTTCACTTGTTGGATATACTGAACTTCCTGAGCCCTTCTCATAAGATGTTTCTATTGGTCTCTTTTGAGAGAGGGAATTGGCCTTTGGCGTTTCCTCCCTATTATCAGAAGGATCTTGGCCCTGAGATGTTTGTATTTGATCTGTCTCTATTTTTCCTTCTCTTGTTTTTCCTTTCATTCTTACTATCTTTCCTATTGTCCACAATGGTGCTCAATAACCTGGGCCTGCTGGAAGAGTTGTCATATTTATAACCCTGACTGTCCTTATCCTTGGAAACAATGTCTTGGGAAGAAATGTCCTTGATGCCCATTGGGCTCTTATCCAAAGGGCAGAAATTATCTTCTTTATTTGTTGATTTGTTTACTTTGCCTTTGTGGCTCTTTACTCTTTGTCTTGTCCTATGATTTTCCTTGAAAGGAGTCGAATCAAACAAATTTGCACCAATTCTTATGAAGCATTCCTTGGGTGTCTGATCTCCTTGAAGCATCTTGAGATGTCTGCTTCTGATTAGAGGAAGGGACTCATAGAGATCCGTAGTTACATTCATCATATTGAAAGACTGACTTCTTTCATCATCCAGTCTGATGATATCCAAGATTTTTCCTTCATATTTGATAAATTCTAGATCATATTTAGATCTATTTGTAATGAGTTTTAAATGTTTGGTCTTGGATTCATTGATTTGGCCACTGATTAGGAGTTTCACATTATTACTTGTTTCATATGCTAAATCCACACCGATAAGGTTTCCTAAAAATCTACCCATTCTTTTTAAAATGTTGATGTGCTTTAATTCTGGGGGTAATGAGTGAACTACATACCATGTAGGAATTGCGAAATCTAAATCGCTTACATTGCAATTAGGAATCCAATCAAAAAAATGAACAACATGGCCTTTGAACATGCATTCAGAGGCATTAATGAAATCTTTCTTAACTAATTCATCATAGCAACGAAGATAAAGAATTCTATCAGAAAATTTAGAGATACATACCTGGGCGCCACAAAACTCATCAAGCCAATCAATCAATCTTTGTAAGTCCGAAGCAGGGCCATTCCAATAGTTGAAAAGGCCTACCTCTTGACATTCTTCCCATTGTTCTTCACTGACTTGATCGCTGATGATAAGGACCATGTCGTTGAGTTTCATCGAGGAATGATGGATGGAAGTGGAGAATTTAGGGTTTAGATGGTAGTTTTCCTTCGCTCTACGATGCGGAGGGATGTAAGGTGGAGACAAAACCAAGGGGGAGCGGGTCGGTGAATGAGATGGCATGACTAAATTAAGAGGATGGGAAGAACCCTCAATCCTTGAACAAGGCGAGATTCGGTTTATCCTAGCATACTTAGTTGAATTGAATATTTTAATCTGCTTGTCTAAGTCTGAGACGGAGAAGATTTTGGGAGGAATATCTCAACAAGTTTTTCCTATCGGATGCTCCTCCTCTGAATGCCAATCTGCCAGAGGTGCATAGAAGTTTGAAGTGTGGATCTTCTCTGTGACAGGGTAGCCGAGATCTCCTGCCTTGCTTCAGGCTTGAAGGTTGAGCGAGGACTTGCCAGACCACTTTGATGTTTGATGGTAGCGTCCCAAATGTTTCTTGGTATTGATCGAAGTGAAGGGCTTAGGGTTTTTCACCTAATGTCTGCTCGCATTTTTCTCAGTGTGTTTTTTGCTCGCCTTTTTTTCTTTTTTTTGTTTACAGAGATGTTAGGTGTTAGGTGTTATTGTTTTATTTTTATTTGCATTAGTCAAATATTGTAAACAAAATATTAAATGACATCTATAAGTCATTTTAATACGTTTGTTATTATTTTAAATGCAAAAAAGAGGGAGTGAATTGGTCTTAGGACTAGTGAATCAATATGACATGTTTAAAAATACTAAGTCTTAGGAGTTACAGGGAAAGTTGTATTCAAAGACCTCGTATTATTATTTATAGTCATGGAAGAGTATATCTAGGAGCCTTTTGAGTCATTTCAAGACTATGGGTCGAATTTTGACCTTGTCTTGGCAGTTTGAAGCCATTTATTGACAATTTGAGTCTTTTGAAGGCAGTTTTAGTGAGTCATAAGTCTCTTTATGGCTTAGTGGATTTTTTTCAGGGGTGGAACCTTCTTTCATGGGTTGTTAGGTCCTCTTTTTGAGACTATTTTCTAGCATCTTACCCAAGGGTTGTGTTTATATTTAGTGAAGTTTTGGACTCATTTTTAGCTTAGTTCTGATTATGCAAAGGAGGCTTATGAGACATTTTTATTCTCCTTAGCATTTTTTGTGCAAATATTTGTAAGTCATTTTGGAAGATCAAATAGAAGTAACAACAGTTGAGTTTATGTTATCTGGATCTATTTTTTGAGCCTTTTTCTTTCTTAGTAATTGTGTGTGTTTTCAGGTGATTTGATAAAGACAACTAGTGAATTGTCATTTTTTCATGTTGTTTTGTCTCACCCAAACACCTAGTTGTAGAAAAGTATATCTGTTTGCAAGTTGTAGTTCATGTTTTAAGAGGTGAAGCTCATAAGAGAGGCATTTGTTTTCCTCCTTATTCTAGTTCATTTTTTAGACTTTATTACAAAATATTTATGCAAGCCTATACAGAAAGGAAGTGTTTTGTATTCACTCAGATAGTTTAGTAATCCTTATTAGTTACCAGTATTTGAACTTTTATATCATATTTCGGTGTATCACCTAGTTCTCTAGTTTAGAATTTAAGATCTTAGGTTCATTTCAGTAACTTCTATCTATTTTCTCATAATTTCAAGTTAGTTTTGTGGAGTTATCAGTGATTATCTAAGAGGAACCGGTCTAGAATCCGAAGGTTTCATTTCTAGTTACACATTTCCCACATGCAAAAATGAATCCCATGTTAGGCAAGGTTGTTAAACTTGTTTAGTTTAACAGGGTGCACATTTTAACCTTAACAACATTAAAATATAATAAAGTGTCATTATAAACTAATTTATTAAATTCTTTTGGCTCTGAAAATGACCTTTTCCACCATAACTTCAAATTTTGACACGTAAGGCCACTTTTTCTTGTCCCATGATTTAAAACTTTTCATCTCGGTTCCAATGAGCTATGATACTGAGGTGACCAACCAACAACACCAACAAAAATAGCAACCTTAGCATATTTAGATGAATAATAATAATAATTCACCCGTCTTGCGAAAACCAGTGAAGAAGCATTAGAATCGAAATCTGACAACACCAAAATGATCCTGATGATGAAAGACGATGAATGAACTTGGTGAGGTGACTTACTATAAATAGACGCTCCCTCCAAGATTCTTGGAGCCCAAACTGAAAGCTCGAAATAAAAACAGAGTATCCTCCAACTCCTCTAACTCAGTTGAGCTCATCGGAACCAACAAATTGACTGACCATAAATAGTAAGTCCCTCAAACAGAGCCAAAACACACCATAGGCTGTTGGAAAGCCTATAACCACACAATTGAGACCCTCAAATCCTACTATCAGCTCATGAGGGTCGTAATGGTGAACTGAGCTGGCCAATTGCAGGAACTTGCTAAAAAAGAGGGACATTACACATCCGTAGTAGTTTTGGTGAAGAAGGACAAGACCCTCAGGATGTACATTGACTATCGAGTCTTGAATAAGAAGACCATCAAGAATAGATACCCAATTCCCACGATCGACAAGCTATTGGATGAACTACATAGAGCAGTTTATTTCTTCGAGATTGATCGCCATTCTGGTTACTACCATATATGGATCAGGCAACAAGATATCTAGTAGACAACATTTTGTCGTCACTATGAATATTGAGTTCCTTGTCACACTGTTTGGGTTGACCAATGCTCCAACCACCTTCAGTCTGCATGAACCACATCATAAGAAGCGACTCCATAATTTTTTGGTAGTGTTCTTTGACGGCATATATTTACAACAAGATTTGGGAGGAACATCTGAGACATTTGGAAGAGGTAATAGGAATCATGGAGTCATATTCTATATGTGAAGAAATCCAAGTATGAATTTAGGATAACTGAAATCTTGTACTTCGGTCATGTCATCGGCACGTGAGAGGCTCATGTGCATCGCAAGAAGATTCAAGTAGTTTTTATTGGCCCACATTTCCACGGATTTTGGTAGAAATTTTGTATAATTGACTGTATGGGGTTCAGTACTAGTTGTACATCTGAGGGGGTTGAAGAGATCGACCATGTACTAGAAGTGAAGTATTGAGGAATTTTGTCTTATGGTGAAAACTAAAGCATATAGTAAAGGCTTGTACAGAAGGCATATTGTGTGGGTCAAATATATCATATGGTGTAAAGAACCGAACTAACTTCTAAGTAGAATGCTGATACACATCTGGATTTTTTGTAATTTTTAGAATATATGTTTTTTTTTGTAATTTTTGAAATATGGATATATAACTTCAAAGGAACCAAAACACACCAAATTTGAATTGCAAAATCAAAATTAATTACATTGAACGAAAGCAGCAACTTAGAACCTGGTTTAATAATTGATGAATGTTTGGCCTTGCCCAACTGCCCCAACCAGTAATTCGATCAGACTTCTGTCATGCTGGTTCACTGAAAATCAATATCTGATTGCCCTTTCTGCCCTACAATTCATGCACAAACTCCGGCAGAGGTTCCGAAAGACAATCTCAGGTATAAGAAAATGAACTCTGACCAATGTTAGTGAATTGTTCCACCCTGAATGCAGATCGCAAGCCCAAGAAATTATTTGTAGACCTCCTTCACACTCCCACGGCTACAATTCAGACTCCTACATGGGTTGAGATAAATCGCAGGCCCAAAATCATTAGCCGTCCAGCCTCTATGTGAACATGTGGCTCAATATTAACCAATCGTACCTCATCCAAATGAAACGCTGCTTCCCAGATAGCAATCGGCAGCTCTCAATTTCACAATTTTGAATCTCTTAACCTCCACAACAGTTTGATAGAAGATTCTCCATGCCTATCTATCTTTAAATTTCATAAAATTCTTCCTTCACATAAATCTCCTTAGACACAGATTAAACAGTGGGAAAAGTTTGACAAATTTTTATACAACAGCAACAATTTGCAACGATACTCAAAATAATTCCCAGAATTTCAAAAAACCCTCAGCTAGTTATTCAATTAAGAAGATATATAGTCAAGATATCTCACATTCTCCCAAGAAGTCATATTAATAATGCAATTTTGAGCCAATTAGCTTCACCCATCCACCTTTCACTTATAAGCAACTTTTATAATATAAACTCTAGACACTTTATAATATAAAGCACAATAATAATCAAGTGTGCAATAAATATTCATCCATCATACTCGAAATAAAAATGACTCTATCAATAATCCATTGTAAGATCAAGTATCCAAATGCCAGAGGCTCACCCAGCCTAAACTGCTCAACCAAAAATAGTAATTGCCCAAAAGTGACTTACTAAAAATAGTAAGTCCAAAAATAGAAATTCCTCGACAAAGACCCCCAAACCAAAGCGCTAGCTCACGAGGGTCACAATGATGAGCTGACAAAACCATACTCCAAAAACCTACTAAAACGGGGACATTACATATGGGTAGTTGTGTGGTACTAAGCTGTTTGGTACATTACAAATTCTCACACCATTAGGGTTATAATTTCAATTTGGTTGATGCTGTTTTGAACTATAGCAGCAATCTGTTATGGTTTGATATATTCATGTTTGCACCTTTGATGGGCATTCATCACATTGTTGCAGATTCACTTAGACTTAAATGGATAGTTGGCATTGATGACATGATGAGAGACACTAATCTTTTTCATTTAGGGAGTGTGATTGCATCATAACATGAGATCTAGGGATTCATGTGATGGATAGAATTGTTCCCAAAATGTCGCAGCATGATAATGTGGTCGATGATAGTTATATCAGAGTGATGCAGTGAATAGGCAACATAGTTTCTCTAAGATTGTTTTGGGATCTTGGTATTACAACTAGCATATAGGTGCAAATAGCATTTGGTTTGGCATGTGGATGCATATTGCTTGAGGGCAAGCAGTTTTTGGGACGGGCAGACTATGGTGTCTCCATTTTGTGCCTTCCTAAGCATCAATTATTTTCAAAGATCATCCAAATAGTTGTGGCCCCCAAACCTAATGTGGTGACAAAGGGACCTTCTGTGGGCCTCAAGGGTTATTCAACTCACCACTTGGTCATCTATATTAGTGTTCTCCATATTAGTTCATTAGGTTATTTGTGGTTTTCCTCCTAGAGGTCTTTCATGCTTCGTTTATACACATTTACTATTTAGTAAGTCACTTGGATATTTGGGTCCATGCTATTTATGGTAAGTCATCTAGATGGTCAAAGGCCACCATGGTATCTGAAAAGTTGCTAGGATCATCTAGATGGTCAAAGGGCACCATGTTTATATTTGAAAAGTTGCTAGGATCAATTGTTAGTTTGATACTTGGTAGTTAATGTAGTTTAATGATTTAATTTAATTAGTTAAAGTCTAATCTAGCATTGACTTGATTATAATTAATTAAGTTAAATCTCTTTAGGTTTAAAGGAGATATAAGGGGTTAAGTGTGATTTAATATATAATGTCATAAAGTACAATTATAATGCCAAATGGGGTGCCAACATATAGAGGGGTAAGGATATTGAAGTGACTTTATATTAATGAAGAAATTGTGAAGGGTTCAAATTTATTTTTTTATGAGGGGATCACTTTATTATTAATTTCCATATGCAATTGAAAAATTTAATTATAAAAATGAGAATTTTAACTAGGGTTTCCAGAAACTTAATGAGAGGATTATAAAATGGGGTTTGTGGAAGTCATTTGATATACCTATTTTACTTTATGTTTCTCCCTAAGAAGTTTGGGAGTTTAGCTTGCAATACAGGAAATACGAGGACGAAAACCCTTAGAGTTTCTCCTTGGTTTAGATCAAAGAACCAAAATCTCGGAATCAGCAAGGCCGACTCGACTCATGAATTGGATTGGAATCAACTATGAATTGGCAAAATGAAAAAACCCTTTAAATTTAGAGATTTTAACAATTAGAAACTTATTTCATGCACCCTTTATTGAATATAACTTGAAAACACTTTAACATCATCAAATTGAAGCTAACATACATAAACAATGAACATAAATGATAAATCCATCACATGCATAAATTGTAAATTGTAATTTGTAGCTGAAGTAAATAGAAAACATAGGATCATATGATGTAGATATATAGAATTATAAATGGTGTCAAATCATAAATGTATGTAAGATGAAGATCCATAAAACCAATGACATCAAATCATAAATGTATGTATGTCTATTTGTAAACAAAATGAAAAAAAGTCTATCTACTCTAGCTCTAGCTCAAGGCTATCTCTCACTTTTCCTCTTTTTTCGACATACTCAACAAATAGAAGGCCTTTTAGGGTTATAAGAATTTTTTTAAAGAAAAAATTCTTTTAAAAAGTTGTATTTTATATGTTTTTAAGTTGCTGGATTGGGCTGCCTGATTTTTCGAGTCGATTCACAACATTTCATGGTGATTCATGCAATTCATGGGCAAAAATTGATGATCCAATTCAGCGGGCTTGCCAAAAATCGCCCAGCTTGTTTCATATCGCCAAATCACATGAATCGCATGAATTGCCATGATTTTTGATTCTCTGGTTTAGATAGAAAGCAAAATTCATCTTTGGTATGGATTAATTCAGAATTCACCATTGCGCTCATTATAAGATTGTTGGAAGTTTCAATTGGAAATCTCTTTGGTGGGTTTGACAATTTTTTTAAATAGTTTCAGTTTTGATCATGATACGACTATAACATTCTTTTGGCACAAGGGTTTGCATATTTTGGGTAGGGTTTGAGGGTCAACACTTTATATCAGATCTTCAGAGAATATTTGCTACTGTTATCAGTCATTTTGGTCACCAATTAAGATAACTGTACACTTATGAATATTGGGCTTCTATCTCTGCTTTTGGGTATGTATGTGTCCATTTTGACTTGTAATATTCTTCAATCTGAGACATTAGTCTGCGTTTTTAATTGTATGAAACTTATTTTAGGTCTGAACTGATGCTAATAAAGTGAACTTTTATTGTGAAACTTGATGTATATGTTTTATGCATTTAGTATTTGCATTTCGACATGTTCTTTATTATTGTGCATCGAAAACAAAACAAGAAATGAGAAATGAGACATTGCATGCAAAGTATTTGACAAAATGTCAAACATCCAAAATTTAAGAAAGAATGGATCAGAATTAGCATGGGTTCTTACACCAACATCCTTAGATAAAAGATTATTGAATTTAGGTGAAAGACTTTCTATTTCTAGTAACCCATGATATCATCATTACCTTTCTCAACATTTATCAACAAGAGGATAGTATTTGCTTGTGTTCGTAGGAGGATTGGATGAGACTAGGTTTTAGATATGAAGAATTTTGGTTTGCAGGACAAGATTAATTTTGCTGTTTTTCTGTAATCCTGAAATCCTATATAGCATCAACATCAATGATATCCTTATATTGGAAGTTTTCAAAGATTTCATAAATTTATCAAACTAATTAGTTGGACTTCCATTTCTGTTTCCACCTTTCCCTCTATGCCAACTCCTGTGGAGGACTGTATTCCAGGATAGAAAAATCACTAAAGGGTTTGAGAGAAAGCAACTGTCAAGCATTGTCATAGTACTTGGTTCTTGAAGGACTTACCATGCCCACTTTTCCTTTTTTTAGTGCTGTCCATCCTAGCTTAGCATATTGGTCTTGTGTTAACTTTGACATGCTTGGTTCAATCCCCTAAGGTTGGAATGGCTTCATCTATCTCCTCCCCATGTAAACTCCTTTGGAATCATGTCAACATCCTTGATAAATGGTTGAATATGTATTAAGGATGTTACTTGTCGACTCTAGCTGGGATATTACTATTACCTTCACCAACACTGGCCACTTAAGGAGATTATTTTCAAGGGTTTATTGCAGGATTAGACAGGACTAGATTCTAAATCTGAAGTATTTCAGATTGGTGGACAAGATTGATTTTGCTGTTTTTCTACTATCTTTGGTGTTTACCTTCTCCAGAATCGGCATCCGTACTCAACTCATATAAGAAGTTTTATCGATTCCATAGATTATATGAAATTGATTGATTGCTCTTCCATTTCCTTGTCTCCCTTTACCTTTGCCAAAATTCCTTCCAGCAATGCTATTTCTCACTACAACCAAGGCATCCTTTTCAGGTACCAGTATGGTAAATATTTTAACTAGAGATTGATTCTCTGTTGCTTGTTGGCCTTCACTTGCGTTATGTGAAAGATTTTGCTTTTGTGCTCCATGGGAATGCATCCCCTGGACTTTTAGACTTGCTACTACCCCCAATACAATAGGGGAATGCAAGGACAAATTTTTGTCTTCCCCAATGGTATTTCAAAATGGGCAAATCAGGTATCGTCCCAAAATGTCACTTGTAGAACAGCAGAGTACATGGGTATAGCTAGAAGTCCCCTACCAGTGTGGGGGACTTTTGGCTGTCCCCTATGGCCCAAGCCATTTTTGTACTGCCAGTGTAAGAAACTAAGGCATTTTAAATTTGACAAGAAAAAAAAAAAAGTGTCTGGCCCACAAGGATATCCAAACCACATTTAGCAGTACCAAAACCTAGTCTAAGCATAAAATAACCAAAAAGAAGAAATTGAAATTCATTTCACATTTGGAAAGGAGAAGAGCAGCACAAGAAGGAATGACTGGTCAGGGAGTGAAGAATAGTTGAAAGGGGATGTTAGGGCATTAAATCTACTTGATTTAGACTCTGATTATGGACAGTTATATATTATTGTGGGCTTCCATCCTTACTGTTTAGCAGTTTAGTTATAGCATTGGCATTTTAATATCTCTGTCATTTCATGGTTGAAACTTGGAGCCTTTGGGCATTTTTGCTATATGTATATAATGTATTGACAATGAAAGCATTTGAGTTATGTTACTTTGCATATTGACTTTCTTTATATATAAAAATCCCCCTAGTTTTTAAATAGCTGACCCCTGCCGTCCCCTAAGTATTGGCCCTAAAACGTACCGGGACCAGAAACATATTGCCATCCCTAAGCCATTTATGGGCATTGGAACATAGTTTTGCACACATTTATGGACATTGGTGGTTAAGTCAAATTGCCAAGAGTCTTGACTTTTGGATGAGCCTTTATAATCAAGAGGTTGTTTAACACTGATTCTATAGTTGACAAATCCATCACTTATGGTATACCTACAGGCTTGCTTCCACCCATATCTTTTATTAAATGCTTACTTAGGTCCACGGGTAACACATCCAAACATAATCCACTTGTTTCATTGCATCTTCTTTATTTGCCAACACTTCTTTAATATTGTCATGAGATTAAGAAGGCTCCAAAGTCACGGTATTATTCAACAACCAAGTATCTGCCTTGCAGATCCATTGCTTGAAGCATTTGCTTTAATGCTTTGGCAGTTTTGATTCCCATATTAGTGATACACATCCTTGTGGGCATTGGTGGGTTAAATTCTCATATAGCTGACACCCTTGACATTTGTTTGAGCCTTCATATTCAAGGCGTTTTTTAACAGCCAAGTCTCTGGTTCATAGATCCATCAATTATGGTAAAGGCTTTCTTACATGCACATCTTCTAATAAATGCTCATGGAGATCCATGTTCCTCAGATCCAAACGTAATCCGCTAGTTTCATCTCCTTTTAGCATTAGAGAATCCTGTAAATTTGTTGAATACATTTTCAATATTAAAATATCTTCTCTCTATTACTCAAAGCAACAGTTTGAATAGACAGATCCAAGCAGGAATGTTTGGTAAGCTAAATCTCATATTTGTCTTAAGTTTTCAAAGTCAAGATATTATTCAATGACCGATATCTAACTTGCAAATCTATTGCTTCTAGTAGATGGTTTGTTAATTTTTTTGGATTCATTCACGCATAAGTGATAGTCTTGGCACATGTTTTCTTTGGATATATGGGGATTAATGGATGGTAAATAATGAGAAGTCTGTTCTTAACTGTTGGATTGGGACATTCTATGTCTTATGTAATGTTAACTGGAATTAATTTGATAATCTAATTTGAAGCATATTTTTCAATGTGAAGTATGCTGTTGCTCAGTTGAACAAACTTGAAGATAGCATTCGAGAACGTTGGGAACAGAGAAAACTGCACAACAATGTTGGCTCAGGTAATTTCAAGAAATGCACGTGTGAATTTTTAGGGTAAGTTAGTTTTAAATTTTATGTAGCAGTGTTGAATGCAACTTCCAATGGCAGCGAGTGAAATGACTGGAACAACGTTACAAACTTCATTTATGTAAATGATCATTTTTTTAATTTTGAGATTGACTGCTTCCACTGTTATTTCATATTATAAGATTTCTGTTAGCATTTCCTCTTTTATGTTATGGTCTAATTTTGAAAAGAAATTTTTGGAGACAACAGTATTCATTCAGTACTATGCGATAGTGATGCGGAATCTCTTATAAGATTTTTTTTATAATGAACACAATTCTGGGAGTCACGAACAAATGGAGAATATTGTGATAGTGATTTTTAAAATCAAGAAGTTCCAGTCACAATGGGACTGTTAAATTACCCAGCACAGTGGATAACTACAACTTCTTCAGTCGTGGATAGATTCACATGGAATGTTGTAAAATGAATATGATGCAAGGTGCAAAGTGATAAAGAATTTGAACTAACTGTTTTCCTCTTTCTTTATTTTTAACTCTAAATTTTTCCTTTATTGTTAACAAGGACGGAGCTCAGATGATAGCGATCTCAAACAGAGGCGTGTTATAGTTAACAGGCCGGCAGATATTTTTTCAACAGCTTTTGATGGCACAAGAAAAGCTGTTAATGCAGCCATTGATAAAATATGTGAATTCACAGGTAACTGCACTGGTGCTGAAAAGCTATTTGATTGTTTTACACTCATTTAAAAAAAAATTATATGGTTTGCAAGAAGCATGGATGTGATTTCCATGTTGACATATCCTATCTTTACACACGAGTTCTACTTTGTAGCATTTTACTTTAAGTTATTTTTGAGCAAATGTCAAACTCGCTTTCTGTTTGCAGGAATAAAAATAATATTTTGGGATATGAAGGAATCTTTTATAGATGGATTGTACAAAGATTGTGTCTCACAATCACGAATGGAAACAGTGGTTCACAGCCTTGATTCGGTAGGGTTGTTAAAACTTAAAGAGGATGTTGGCCTTCTTGTACATTTCTTTGGCACATGAGAGACTATCACTGTAGCTATTATATCATAAAAGAAAAATTATGGATAAATAAAAAGACCTAAGCAGAGAGGACCAACCCAATGACCATAAATGGTTTTTGATATCCAGTTTTTAGATGAATCTTGATGGTTACCTTTTTTTCCAACTCTTTCAATTAAGAAATACATATTGCCAGTTCTTGTGTAACTGCATTGTGATGGTTACTAATGCAGGTGCTGGTGCAATTATGCGATGTTATTGTTGACCCTTTGAGAGATCGCATTGTAATAGGGCTTCTTCAGGCATCACTGGTGTGTTATGGGTTCATTCTTTGTGTTACTAATTTTCTTTGTTTGTGAGAAAGTCCTGTATTCTTGCAAATATATGATAGCATATATATCCAGTTTTGATGAATGCAAGTTACTACACTACAGGATGGTTTGGGCCGGGTGTTGTTGGATGGAGGCCCATCTCGAGTCTTCTCCCAAGCTGATGCTAAACTAGTGGAAGAAGATTTGCAAATTTTGAAGGTATGGTGAATCTTAGGAAAGAGTTGTGGATTTTCTATATACAGTTATTATTGAAGCAGAACACATCTAGAAAGACAAGGAATTGATTAACCTTTATAATTATTATCTCTATTAGAAAGGAATGGCTTGAGATACATTTAGAAAATAAGTCATAGCTATTTGATGTTGAGTATTTAAGGGTTCTTGACCTGAGATATAGTATATAAATTATGTTGATCTAATGCACAAGAAACTTTCTCCAAACTGTTGATAAATAATGATCTAGCATATGACTTAGAATTTTCTGAGAGAAGATAATTTGTCAAAGAGGAGGGAGTACTAATAATTCTATTTTTGATTGCTGCAAATGTGTTTCAATTTTATAAGGATGCACATTATTGAAAATTGGCTTCCAGGATCCTGGAATGTATGACCAAGGGAATAATAGATGCAAGTGTACTAAATTCTTGGGGAGTGTAATAGATTTTATAGTTAGTATAGATATTTCCAAATTACTCTAGAGACATGAATCTTTGCAGTTTCCATAAATATCTTATTATTTTACTTTTCCCATAAACATCTTAGTCTCTCTACTATTTGTCAGTCATGGACTTTGATGTAATTCGATTCATTATTTATGTTACAAGCTAGAGTTGTCGTTGCACCAAAAGAGCTGTTAATGCCCGATACAACCACTAGACTTATAGAACACAGGAGGCGGTTAAGCCATTTCACAAATCTTGAAGTGGAACGTTGGCGATCAGTCCAACAATCCTCCCGTAGCGTTACCTAAGGAGATTGGAACCTGTGACCAAGCTTTGATACCACTTGTTACAAGCTAGAGTTGTCGTTGCACCAAAAGATCGACCTGTTAATGCTCGATACAACCACTAGACTTATAGAATACAGGAGGCGGTTAAGCCATGTCACGAATCTTGAAGGGGAACGTTGGTGGTCAATCCAACAATTTATTTGTATGTTAACTTAAGAAAACAATCAGTATCTTCTTTGAAATGAATTGTGTTAAGGGTTGAAATGCTACTAGAGAGATGTACGCAAGCATGGAAGCGAACATAGAACTGAAATCATCACATATGCCAGAGTGCAATATAGAAGAACACATTGCAGGAAGAAATTCCCGAAGGATAAGATAGTTTGCCTTCATTTGCCTTTATCCTTTAGGAAGAAATTCTCAAAGGATAAGATAGTTTGTGTCTATGCAGTTGCAAAAAATATTGAATCCCAAAATTCATGAATGGAAGAGACATCATTTGATATCAGTGTTACACCAGTATGAGGGTACTTGGGAACAACGGGATGTCGGGGTGAGTTTCCGGGACATGGGGAAAATGGGCCTCATTTTCGGGACAACATGGGGATGGCCAGGGGACAGCGGCAAGGGGAGGAGGGGCGGAGAGGAGTGTTGTATATTATACATATAAAACTTGAAATGCTAGTTATCAAATGATGTTTCAATAGTTTACTAGAACATACCAAATTAAAATACTTGAACATAGCAAAATTGCAATATGAATTAGAAGCATTGACATTCAACATAGTAACATATTGCATACCCAATAGTAACATTCAAAAATCAAAATTCAAATAGAAATTCAAGTACACATCCCGCGCCGGCATGGTTGCGGAATGGTAGAGGTGGGGGTGCTTGGGCACTCAAGTACCCGGTGCAGGGAAGTCTCGGGGATGGGTACTTCAAGGTTTGGGAGGGGGGTGCGAGTCTCCAGGTTACACTGCTTGATATCATCACTTCTAAATGCTTTGTTGTCATGGTACACATTGGCATTGTCTCAAGTGAACATGAAAACATACTATTCAATTCCATCGAGTATATAACATTCTATGTAAGAATTTACACTTTGGGTCATGTGTTGTAACTTGTTGCAGATCTCAGGGATTATCGTTTAAATCAGACAATTGTCTAGCTAGTAGAGGATATTAATCATTTATGCTAGGGAGATTAAACATCAAACTTGAAGAGTTGACCAGACTTTGTGGTGGAAAAACACTAGTAATGGTAATTATTGTTTTAAAAAGTGTGTTTGACTTCCTCTGTGGGGTTATCTTCAGTTTGGATGCCATCATTGAGGGTTATATCTTACAGCAAATTTCAACTAATAAGTTGTGATCCAGTAAAGATTTATCCTGATGTAATCTTGTCGCAATCCAATCACCGCCACAAGCTGCGTAGCATTACCAATCAAAGTTGGTTGCTACATGCTATGTGATGAAGGCAAAGCTGAAGGGTTGTAATGGGCTGCCTAATTACAAAATATATGTATATCTTTTTGCCTTCTAAACGTCTGTTGTATTCAGTTCACTAGAATATGTGAACACTTAAGTAGTTATCAGCATTGACAATTCATCAAATAGATGGACACTAATGTAAGAATAATGTATGCATAATATATTTTCCGATAATCTGAAGTAAATAACAGTTTCGATATTTTCAGTACTAAGACAGCAATGTTTTTCTTCTTACAATAGCACACCACTCAAAAGATTACTACACACCAAGACACCATGTTTGCATGAGCTTGCAGACCAACAGCAATGTGATTCTTAAACTCCAACCACAAGTCTCAAGAAAATCAGTTCATAGTCTAGCTTGATTCAAACCTGTTGCAATTTCAGTTTTGTCTGCACAACGTTTAAGTTAAATGCAATGTGTTTGGCCGTCTCTGTTGCACTATCTCAAACCTAAATGGATATGTCTGTCACACTGTCTTATGGCTATACAGCTTCTTCTTTGAGATCACAGCCATGCATAGCCCAGCTGTAGCTGATTATCAGTCTGCATGACACTTGAACAGTCTTGTACGGCCAGCAAACTCGGATAATAAGCTTTTAACACCCCCAGACACCATGTAAAAATAGTTATCAGAAAGTTCCAGTTCAAACACTCCCACCACAAAACAATCACTCCCAGCTCTGAAACTTCTTGAAATAAAGTAATAAATATATTGCATAATCAGATTATTAACTTAGAGCCCAAGTAAATCACAAATCGTCTGAACTGTGTCTTGCAAGCACAAGAAGAATGTAAGCATAGAGGCATTTCATCCTTCAAACTGTTGAGAGAAAATCTCCAGAGTTTCAGCAATTTTCATATAATATCCAAGCATGCTAAAAAGAGAGCACTTCATTCCTTTTTATACACTTTCTCGCGGATTCACTATCTTGTTTCTTCAATGTGGGATAAAAAAATACAACATTGCTTTTTCTCCCTATTGTTTCGCAACCCCTATTTATCTTGTGGCCCTCTATTTTCTCATGGCCCCTATTTTCCTGCAAGTGTCTTTTCTTCAATATCTCCCTTTACCTTTTATATCTCCAGTGTGTTATAAAATAAAGGGGAGCCATTTAATTTAAATATTTCTCACAACTACAGATTATGCATTAATAAAGTTAAATAATTAAATTTAACTTTGTAGATATTATATAATGCAGAATAAATTATACTAATGATAAATAAATGAACCTGTTGATAGTGAGCAATTAACCATTGACATACCACTACAATGGTATTCCAAATATAGCCATAATGAATTACAATAAGTAGTAGGTGTGCCCAAAACTGCCCCAGAACACCTGGAATAAACTGTAACTGAAACTTTCTTGGCCAAATGGCCTCAAAGTCCCTTTTATGTTGTAGGAAACCCAACCGGTTCTGAGTTCACCACTGTAATATTTCTTGTGTTTCTCCTTTATATTTTAAAATTTGTGCTAAATGTATTTCGTCAAACAATTGGCCTTCAGAGTCTAAACTGAATTTCCTGATCTTTCTTGTGCCAAATTTTGTTATAAAACACGGACCCTTTGCAAAGTAATTTTCTCAAACACTAGTCCTGCAAAATAAAGGACATTACTTCATTGTGCTGCCATAAAAAGAAACATACTGCAACATATATAAAGTCTGAATTTTTGAAAAATAGTCATAGGCATAAATACCAAACAGTTAGTGTGCAAACCTTTATAAAATCAAAGTATTCATAATGGATACAAATAACAATTTTGATATTTCTGAAACATTATTACAAAATTGGAGAGAACCTAGCAATGAAATCTAGCCCATGTGTTATGCCAAAAAAACTCTCCAATATATATGTTGAAGTTCTTTGTAAATGTCCTTCAATTTGATGCCAAAGATGGAAACATTGATTTGAGACACCAATTATCAAAGAATGTGTCCTAAGTCTGCCAATGCCACCTCTAATATTTAAATCGTAGCCTGTAGAAGACTGATGCTTCACTTATATCACCTGCAACCTCTCAAAACTCAAATATTGAACTGTACATGGGTTGCAATCTGCCCTAATTAAAACTTTCTGCCCTTGCAATCAAATCTGAAATCCTATGCTGAAATACTTCTCACAATTTGATCACAAATGAAGCATAATGATGGTTCTGATTTAAACCATCCTCAACCACAATTTGTTGGATAGTTTCACCAGCTCAAAGTGCAAAAAAAGTTGGAAGAATTTTCATTTCTCTTGCTCGAAATCTAAAACCCTTATTTCATTTTCTTCAACACACGAACAAAAGAAAATGTACAAGTCATGAATGAATCCATTTTCTCTTGTCTTGGAATTTTTTATAATTCTCCAAGAGATATCTTTACAAATACTCTTGTCATAACTTAAAAATTCCTTAGCTTTTGAAACCCTTTGCTTTTTTTTTTGCAATTCAATTATTACCCCTCTTTTTGGTGCACAATATAAAGCATACTATATTAAACACTTATATCCCCCTTTAAAATAAACTGCACTTAAACATAAAGTTAAATTATATTATTTGTGATGCACTTTATTTAATCATACCATTTTAAGTCATTAAGTAGCCCCATTGATATAAAGTGAAAATATAACTTTATAATAAGCCATTTAATGTTTTATAATATATTGACCACTAAAATAATAATAACTCCCAAATATATATCCATTAAATATGTCTTGTTAAATAGGAGTCACACCTATTGTTTCCCAATGGTACCAAAGGAACTTTCCAAAAATAGAAAGGGTCTCTCTTAATCGTCACCAGAGTTACCATAAATAGTGAATACATGAAACTAAGCTCAAACAAAGTTCAATTTGAGCCAAACAAAGACTAAATTGGAACATACTAAATTGCAATGAGGACAAGACCCTCCCATAATTAAGCTTTTGCCTCAAAAGACCCTTTATCCACAATAATTAGCCTATGATTATCACAATAATAGGCTATCCCTTAAACTCTAATGCTAGCAAAAAATGGGGACATTGCAACCCGTCCTGATAATTGCTTGCCCCCAAGCAATCTCAAAGCAAAAACATATCAGTCCACCTGGATCCCAAGGGTAAAATTGTGTATTGTCCTTGTTGTATCCAACTAGCTCGTGTAGCATCATCACCAATCTAACTCGTAGAACCTACCAAATTGAAATGAATCCAATGGTAGATGTCACAAGAGTAAACATCTCATAGGGAAGCAACTTGAAAGGTTGACAAAGCTTATTTCCCAAAATTGCACAAGGTAAGTTGTCATACACACTATTTGACACATGCAACTGAACTGTGCATCGAAAAGAGATCGTGCACATGAGGTTCAAAAGTAAAACTATATGTACTCAACACCATGTACACATCCCAAAACTCATTTGGGAGCTCTACTTGAAACCCCAGTGCACTAGAAGGATTCCAAAGCACACTAAACTCACAACTATCCCTATTATGGAGATAAAAGCATCTGGAATTGTCTGTAATAGGATCACTATCTTCATCCTCTATTGGGCTCCCAAGGATGTGTTGTCTCTATAAGAAATCCATCTTGCAACCACTAATCCCATCTACTGCAGATGGAAAATACTCATCCCACAAAGGATGGTACAACCTCAAAACTAGTCCACATCGATGACTCACTTAAACCTCTATGTGTGGATCAAAGAAGTAGCGATGAGTACTCTTTATGGAGTTTTGATTAAAGGCTTCCACCTTGGTCAAGCATTGACTGTCATAGTAGTACATAAAACCTCTGTTGACTGACTCAACATCAACAATTGCAATGAATGTAAACAAGAGAGAACTTGATGCCTATTTGCACCTATAACCGTAATGTTTGTAGCCACATCCCACTACAACCATCACCATAACATGTGGATGACAAATCAGGACCAACTACCATTGTAGAGAACTTCATTGTACCTATAGTTGATGAAGACTATGCGCAACCCCACTCTTTGGTAAACTCCTCTAATCGTGATTGTGTCTCCCATAAAGCCAACTGGGCATTGTCCAATGAATTTGTAGTCAACTCTAGCTCGTGAGTGAGCTCATCTATCTCATCCTCTTTTCCCTTCAGTGCATCATAACAAGAGCGACTCCACTCAAGAAGATAGTCTCTATTAGCCAATAACTCCAAATAGTTTTGTTTCATTATTTTGATAGCTTCACATAGTGTATGAAACTCTGTGAAGGAAAAGCTACCACCATAGTGCTTATTTATCGTAGGAGTGCTCTATAGGTGGCTAACATTTGACACAACATCAAAATACTCAATGGTTATGGTAATCAGACTGTCATTCACATTTAATTGCCCAACCAACTGAGGTCTTTGGAATTCATGGTACTCTTGCAAACTCTCCAAATAAAATATCTACATTATGAGAAGGTGTTGTATCCTCAATGCTCACTTGTAATCAACATCATGTGTGCTGTCATTAGTACACACATCATAAACCGAGGTAATGCTACTAAGCACCTCAACAAATGACTCATCTAATAATATGGAAGCTACTATTTTGACAATCTCTTTGCACCCTTCCGCTTCCGATATAATTGTAAGTCCCCACAAGTCACAATCCTAGAACCTATATCCAATAGATGAACTCTCTGAATCATTTTCCTAGGTCTGATTTATAAAATCAGATTTGTTGTGACCTACATCTATATTACATATCTCATTTCTAGCACCCAGAACTTGAGTGTCTTCATGTGGCAACAAACAAGAAGCATGTTCTTTAAGTGAAACAATTGCTACTTTATGATAATGCAAAGAATTTAAACTGTTGTTGCAAAAAATTGAATTTTTGTTGTGATCCTCAAATCTCTTGGCATATTCGAAAAAATCCTTCGAAATCTCACTCCTAAGTTGTTTGTTATGCCAAAATAATTTACTGAGTTTCCCTGGAGAAGTGTCAAATAAACCTTGCTCTATCTTTTCCCCATAATTCCCTCGAATATATTTGACTCTATTAGACACTTCCAAATTCAAGCCAAGCAAGTAATCCAAGCAAGCATCAAAACCATCTACATTTTAAGCTTATCTGGCATGATCTGTTATTCTTTAAAAATTATATCAGCTTCCTACTTTATTTCTTCTCTCTTTTTTCCCATGACTGAACAAGCAAGTGTGTGAGTCACTTAAGTAACAACAGCAGGACCAAAATATTTTTTTGCCAACCCCCAAAAGGATGACAAGAAACCGCTCTAATACCACTGTAAGAACCCTAATTGGTTCTAACTTCACCACTATAATATTCCTTGTGTTTCTTCTTTATATTTCAAGATTTGTGTTAAATGCATATCATCAAACAATTGGGTTGCAATGTTTAAACTGAATTTTGTGATCTTTCTTGTTCAAAGTCTTGTTATAAGACATGAGCCCTTTGCAATGTAATTTTGTCAAACATGTGCAGTGCAAAATAAAGGACATAATTTCATACTGACAACATATATAAAGCTTGAATTATTGAACAGGATTAATAGGCATTAAATCAAACAGTTAGTCTGCAAACCTTTATCAAATCAAATCATTCTTAATGAATACAAATATGATTTTTGATATTCTGAAATATTATTACAAAATTAGAGAGAACCTGGCAATGAAATGTAGTCCATGTGTTATGCCAAAAAACTCTCCAATAAATATGCCGTAGCTCCATGTAAATGTCACCCAATCTAATGTCAAAGCTCGAAATGTTGATTTGAGACAGCAATCATCAAAGAACATGCCCTATGTCTGCCAACGCTGCCTCTAATATTGTAATTGCAGCTTTAGAAGACTGCCACTTCACCTATATAACCCACAGCTGCTTTCAAAGCTCAAATGTTGATCCTTTCTGCACTTGCAATCAAATCTGAAATCCGACACTGAAATCCTTCTCATAATCTGATCACAAATAAAGCATAATGATGGTCTGTTTAAACCATAGTTACACCGCCCTGGGAGACGGGGGGACGGGGGGACAAGTTTCCGAGACAGGGGGATAGAGGGGCCTTGATTTGGGGACGGCAGGGGGACGGCGGGGGATGGGGGGTGGCGGAAGGAGTAGGGGTGTATATACTATACATATGGTATAGCATATACCATATCAACTGGAATATCATGATTCATGATCAAATGACAAACAAACAATGAACATTAAACATTGAACATCAGCAAATAATAAATATTAGTCTAAACTCTATATATCAGCCTTCAAATCAATAGCATGAGTATCTAGATTCTACTATCTAATAGTAATCAATGATCATATGAGTCATGACATAAAGATGATTACAATAAGTATCATGTGCCATGAATCATGATATCAAAATAAGTATATAATGCAAACAAAAACTACAAGTCTCCAAGAGTCCAAATCAAAATGTCAAATCAATGGAGACTCCTTGGCGTCCCCCCACAATGAAGGAGACTTCTTGGCGTCCCCCCTCAATGAAGGAGACTCCTTGGCGTCCCCCCACACTTGGAGACCTCTAGCTGTCTCGTCGACGTCTCGCCGTCTCTGACGGCGGTGGCACTCTAAGTGGCGCCGCCTGAAACACCGAGACACCGTCCCCCGTCTCGGGGACGTACCCGTCTCCGAAACGGCCCAGTTTTGAGGGGGGACGCGTCCTCGTGTTACACTGGTTTAAACCATACTCAAGCACAATTCGGTGGATAGTTTCACAAGTTCAAAGTGCAAAAACACTTGGAAGAATTCACAATTCCTCAAGCTCGAAATCTGAAACCTTTGTTTCAATTTCTTCTCTAGACAAACAAATGAAAATGCACAAGTCATGAATGAATCCATTTGCTCTTACCTTGACTTTTTTATAATTTTTCTAAGAGATATCTTCACAAATACTCTTAACATAAAAATTACTTAGCTTTTGAAACCATTTTCTTTTGTTGCAATTTAATTAAACCCCTACTTTTGGTGCACAAAATAAAGCATACTTTTATAAACTCTTATATCTCCCTTTTAAATAAAGTGCACATAAACCATAAAGTTATATTATATTATTGTGATGCACTTTATTAAATTATTGTTTAAGTCATTTAGTGGCCTCATTATTATAAGTGAAAATATAACTTTATAATAAGCCATTTAATGTTTTAATAATAATATGGCCACTAAAATAATTATAACTCCCAAAATATTTATCCTTTAAATATGTCGTCTGAAACTGGAGTCACCTATTACTTCCCCAGGTGACCAAATGCACTTTCCAAAAATACAAAGGGTCCCTCTCTATCATCATCAGATTTACCCTAAATAGTACACACATGAAACTAAGCCCAAACGAAGTCTAATTTGAGTCAAATGAAGACCAAATTGTAACACATTGAATTGTGGACAAGACAAGACCCTCTCATAACTATGCCTTTGCCTCAGAAGACCCTCTATCCACAATAATTAGCCTACGAGAATCACAATAATATGCTAAGCCCTCAAACCCAGATGCTAGCAAAAATTTGGACATTATATATATCCTAGTTAGCTAGTGGGACCAAGGGAAAATAGGCCAAAGATGACAATGGGTTGTGAACTCTAGAAATAGGACATTACAAGAATACCCTTGATGCTTCAAATGATATTTTTGTAGCCAAAAAGTGGAGTGAGAGAGGTGCCCACTTGGATGTAAACATAACATTTAACATCAAAAGAAATATTGTTTTAAAGGTGAGTGAGATATATCATATATAAGACTACCCAAATTTTCTAGAGAGTAGGTCACCAAGCAAATCTAAGAGGTATATTAACTCGATGTTTCGTGCATGTAGGAAGAGGTATAAGAGTAGCTGGTTGCAGTTTTGAGGATCAATCTTTGAATAAGATTTAAGGCATGGCGTGATTGTAAGAGTATAATATCTGTTGGATTCTAAGAGATTTTGTTCTCAAGAAAATAACATTGAATTCTCATGTTTGTCATCTCAAAGAAAATCTAGAGTTGGACTTTTATCTCACAAATGAGTGAAGACAAGTCGTCAGGAATTATCATATTATCAACATAAATAATAATGAGAATGTGGCCATCCTAGTAGCACACACAGACAGTCTAATTCCACTTATAATGAACAAAGAGAAAAAAATGCAAAAAATGGGAATTCTCTCATACTAGGCTTGGGCACATTACATGAGCCAATAAAAAGATTTCTTTGATCTCCAAATATGAGGAACATCTCTTTAGGGAAATTGTAATGCCCCAAGCTAGACAACTAGGGCATTAGCCAAATATTCTTTTAGAAAACAACAATAACAAATAAGATCATCAATAATATCTATCGTATTGGTATTTTTCATTATCATCCTTTAAATTAATTTATTAAAGCCACTTAATATCTTGTTCTAAGTCTACAGTCAGAACTAATTATTTACAATGTTGTCTCCAACCCCCAAAGTGGATTGGAAACTTTGTTCACTAATAAGATGAATTTCTATTCTTAATTATCATCCTTCAATCTAATTATTTATAGCCACTCAATATTACTTTGTTAGGCCTGTAGTCCAGAGTATTCCTTTTTACAATGTAGTCTTTGGCCATTGATATTTGCCCTGCTGGTTAGGCTTCTCAAATTTGCATGTAAACCTTGGGTATCCTCTCAAACTTGAGACTTCCTCCAAGTTTGAAATTCCACCCTATCTTGGGGTCTCATTACATCATTGAAAAGTCTGATTCATGGGCTTGGGATTGTAATGTCCCCATTTTTAGTAGGTTCCTACAGTTGGCCAGGTCAATTCACCGTCATGACCCTCATGAACTGACAGTGGGATTTGAGGGTCTCAGTTGTGTGGTTATAGGCTTTCCAGCAGCCTATGGTGTGTTTTGGCTCTGTTTGAGGGACTTACTATTTATAGTAAGTCAATCTGTTGGTTTCAATGAGCTAGTTGAGTTAGAGGAGTTTTTATTTCGGACTTCCAGTTTGAGCTCCAAGAATCTTGGAGGGAGCGTCTATTTATAGTAAGTCACCCTGTCAAGTTCATTCATCATCTTTCATCATTAGGATCACTTTGGTTTTGTAAGATTTTGATTATGATGCATCTTTAGTTGTTTTTGCAAGACGGACGAATTATTATTATTATTCATATAAATATGCTAAGGTTGCTATTTTTGATAGTGTTGTTGGTTGGTCACCTCAATATTATAGCTCATTGGAACCGGGACAAAAACTTTTAAATCATGGGAACAAGAAACAGTGGCCTTACGTGTCAAAATTTTAAGTTATGGTGGAAAAGGTCATTTTCAAAGCCAAAAGCAATTAATAAATTAGTTTATAATGACACTTTATTATATTTCAATTTTATGTGTGAGAAACTTCCTAAGTGAAGTTCATTTGGGAAACTTTGTGCCATTTGGAGATTATAAATATGAGCTTATTTGATGAGTAAAGCATCTGATTGAATATTATTTTCTTTTTGTCTTGGTGACATTTCTCAGTCTGGTGATTTTATTCCCTTGTTGAGATATAAGGGTTTGATCTTTGGTACTCGTCGTTGATTGTGCTTTCCACAACTGAGGTATTGTGGTTAAGTCTGAAATTGTTCTTGTTGCATTATCTTCCATGACTGTATTCTCTATTGCTTTGGAAGAAGAATTTAGTCTTGAGGGTTTGGACTCCGGAGATTGTTCTTGAAATTGGGAGCAAATTGTTGCTTTGACATAAGAATCTTTTCTTGATTCTCCTCTATATTACTGTGGTTGAGAAGTTGTTATTTGCTGAGGGATATTAGCTGGTTGATGAGAGTTTAGGGCTGCAAATTAATTCATCATACTTGCGATCTGCATTTAAGAATGTGTGGTCCATTTGTGAGGCTGCTGTACACACTCCTAGCAGAGTGTGGACTTTGTTTTCACACTTGGAATCTCCTGTAAGGGCTGCGATCATACTTTTGGAAGCTGTGGTTAGTTTGGACAGGCTGCATTAAGTTTTTGAGGCCTGCAAACTATTTCCAGAGGTCTGCGTCCCATTTTCAAGGTCCAATTTTGACCAGGCAGTGGCAATGTTAACAGCTGGGAAGTCAACACGTCATTACTACATCTATACCAAGTTCTTTAAGTTACGAATTGTAATTATCATTTGCTGAAACTAATTATTTGAATGACATACAAATATATTAATTGATTAAGACTTCTAGCTCTCTGCATTTCAAATTCGTGGGTTAACTGCTTACTCTCTGCATTCAATATATTTATAGGATATTAATACATATTTCAAAATCAGAAACCTAAGAATTGGAACACAAATTTTCAAAATCAGTTCATATCATTTAACACTATCAGTTAGAACCAGCTGGAGTTTTCACAAGGGCATTAGAGTTTGTTCACCAAGTGTTTGACAAAATGTCGAACTATTGATTTGAAGAGGAATTTAATGTTTATTTGAACTAAACTAGCTGAGGGTTGTTACAATAGTATTAGAGTGGTTTCCTGCCATCCTGTGGGGTAAGGAAAGTTATTTTATTTTCAGATTTGTTGTTGCATTTAGAGTGATCAGCGCTCTAGCATTTTCTAGCTATGGACAGACATAGGAGGACTGACAGTTCTAGAAGTTGATGGAGTAATGAGAAAGTTAGCGCGAAAATGAATGCTTTGCAGGAGAGTATGGAGAAACTTAAGCTTCATTAATAGAGGTCGACAGAGAGCTTGTCGGATCCAAAGACAATTGAAAGGGCAGCAAGGTATATGGTTTCTGCCTTTAGAAGGCCGACATCGAGCTTGCAAGGAAGGAAGCTTGAGGTTTCCCCGACAGGTGTCCATGATGCAGATGTACCTATATTTAGTACGACACCTGGTAGGCCTATCCACAGTGTTGATGATGGACTTATTTCACCGGGACATGTAGTCATGTCAGTGACAGTAAAGGATAGTAGCATTGAGCTTTAGTAGGCTGAGGCTTCTAGAGCTGTTACTGTAGTTAGTGCAGAGACAGTCGATGCAATTGTTACCAATGATACTTCTTGCTCTCTCAAGGAGGGGATTATTATTGGAGATTTGTATGTGAATTATCATAGTGTTTCTCCAGTACAGGAGACAGTTGCTTCCTCAGGTGGGACCGATGCATGCATAGAGTCACCTAACTATGATGTTGGTGATGTGGGTGTTACAATAGAGTCAGTAGATGTGGGTTCATGCACTAGTGTTATTGATTCATAGCCTGACATAGAGTCATGTGTGCAGAGTCAGGTGACGACAGTTGAGGCTTTGTCAAGTGGTGGGGATGCAGATAGTATGGACACATTTGATGATCCATTCGATGATGCTATGAGCTACACTAGGTATGACACCCCTTGTCACATATTGGGTGATGACTCTAAGGAGTTTTTTGATGGGTCCCAGGATCAATGTTTACAAGATCTTACTATTGAGGTGGAAGTTGAGATATGCAAGGAGATTGATATTGCGAGGGCTTCTATTTCTTTGGATGTGGAGTTGGTTGAGGTACATGGTAATTGTATCTTAGATGCAAAATTGTGTGAGGACGATAACACATGTATGAGCGATCTTTTGGTGGAGAGTTTTGAGTTAGTATCCTATCATAGTGCAGTTAGTGAGACAGAGAGCTTGCATAGGAGTTAGGGGTTACAAAGGCATCATGTGACTTGTCAGCTAAAGGTGAGTGATAATGACATTTCTTCAGCTCTTGAGCATTATGATGTTATCCGTAAGATGCTAGCTACATCTGGTTAGGGTGCTCCTATGTCAGATGAGCACGATGATAGTAGCTTTTCCCTAGCAGAGGTTCATGCACTTCGAGAAGCTGTCAAGATCTTGAAGCATAGTTACTCTCAGTTAGTGTCTGATAGGAATTATCTTCTCAAGTGGGTATCACCTGTTATGAGACATTGTTAGGGAAAGAGGAGGAGGTAGTTGAACTCACCCAGGAGCTTGAGGTGACTCTGGACTCTCTTCAGTACACTCAGTTGGCTCTTCAGGAGTTACAGTCACAGTTGGATGAGGTTACCATGGAGTTAGAGAGCGTACAGTCGACACTAGCCCCAGACCCTATTCAGTTACACACTGTGGTTGGTGGTGAGTTTTCTTGTACGATTGGGGATGATGGACATGATAATGTGGCTGAGACATTCATCCAGCATATGGGTGCAATCAACATCTTCAATTGCTCTCTCTCTCTCTCTCTCTCTCTCTCTCTCTCTCTCTCTCTCTCTCTCTCTAAATGCTGTTGTGCATTCCCACATGAACTTAGGTTCTAGGGCTACCATTCGGAAAGTGGAGACCAAATGAATATTGCTTCTTTTGATTTTAAGTATTTCTTCTTGACAGGATGTCTCAATAATTTGAAGAAATTTTGACATATCTTGACTTTAAGAGTTCGCTGTAACATGAAGATTCCAAATAATGAAAACATCATCCAAAAGGATTAAATCCATTAAAGCTTCAAGATTTGAACAATAATGGCAGATCCATGGAGGGAGAAGTGTTCGAATTATAGATTAGATACTTATTGAACGCTTTTGAGGGTTGGAAATGAATGGAACAGCTTGTATTTTGAGTAGAAATGACCAAAATCAAGGTTTGGATGGTGGATTACATGTAAGCAAAATGGGACTTTTGCTTTGAATGACTTAGAATGCAATTGGGAAGCATATGGATGCATGTAGCATGAAAGCTTTTATGTTTAAAATTGTGAGTTTTGACCAGAATCGGGCTTGGGAGATGCAATGCAATGTCATAAAAAATCATCATTTTACTTGATGAAAATATGTAATCGGGTTTTGGGATTGAAATTACATGTTTAGGAATATGGAGTTTGGATGTATTTGGATGATGGATAAAAATGGAAGTTGAAAGAATGGAAATTTACTTGCATTCTTGAGGGAAGATCTCCAACTTGTCTCAAAAAACAAACCAAAACAAGCAACAAAATATATACAAAAACTTAAAAACAAAAAGAAAAACATACCTCTTACTTTGACTCAAACTTGATAAACTTCAAAACTTCACTTTGCATGCAATTTTGTTTTTGCAATGAGAGATCTTTTGCATTTGCAAAGAATGAAGGTTTCAAACTTTGTTAAATAACTTAAAGCAAAACACTAGGGCTGCATTCAAACAAATGGATGATAAAGAGCCAAACAATGCAACAAAATAGAAAAGTGATGAAGAAATGTAGCAAAACCGAATTCTTAAACTTATTTGGAGAGCAAAGAACAAAGTTTGGAAGAAGTTGGAGTGAACTTGCTTTCTCTAAAATGGGGTTCTACAAGTGTGTTTGCATGTAATGACCACATGCCTTAAAAAGATTCAGACTGCTTCAAATCATGGTCTAGAGATGCAAATGCATGTGCAAAACGTTGCCCTTGTTTCTGCAAATGCATCCCTAAGTGTGGATCTCACTTCATGGAGTGATTTACATGCTTGAAATGTTCCTCTTCAATGCAAATTGTGGTCTAGGAGCTGTATTACGTGTGCATGTATTTGATGCAAAAAACTTGTTGTAAATACCTTTCCTTTCAAGCTGCTTGGAAAAATGTGGTTTGGATGCCCTATTGCATGGACATTTTTACCTTGGAAGAGCAAAATCGGATTCTCCAAACTCAACACATGTTTTAAACATGCATTGAAGATGCACATTCCTCATTCCCAAGTCAAAATCAGGTTTAGAAAGATGTATTACATGCAGCATTTTTTGATGTAAATGCATTCCTAAGACTCTCTCTTTCCAATGTCCAAGGCAAACTAGGTTTAGGAAGAGCCTTTGCATGCCACATTTTTCATTGAAAGACCAATATCAAGGTCTCTAGACTCAAATGGATGTCTCATATGTGCAATTTAGATGGAAGTAAATCACTTGAAACCCAAGATTAGGTTCTATAGGCAAAATTACATGTAGCGTTTTTAGTCTTGAAGTACAAAATCAAGTTCTCTATGAGAGATAATATTTAAATTGTGCAATGAAAACACATTTAAGTCAAAATCGGATATAGAAAAGCCCATTGCATGTGACGTTTTGCATTGCATTTGATTAAAATGTCATTCCTTTGGAAAATCGGGGTTAGAGGAAGTGATTGCATGTTTTAAATATGCAATGCACTTGCATGCATTTGGACGGCCAAGCCAAAATTGGGCTTAAAAAAAGGCCATTGCATATTTTCAATACTTGCATTTGCCTGTTAACGAAATCTTTTGGCAAATCAGGGTTACAAGATGCCATTGCATGTGATGCATTTACATGTAAAGAGTAAAATCGAGGTCAGAGGATCCATTTGGATGTTTTAAAATATAAGTGAAACCACCCAACAAGTTGTTTTGTGGAGAAACTAGTTGTTTGCAAGCCAAAAACCTGGTTGGAGGAGCAATTACATGTATTTCAAACAAAAATAACATGTAATGGACTTGCATCACATAAGTTTTCTATTTAACACATCTAATTGAATCAGTTAAGTGAATCTCATTTAAAGGGGTCAAGTACATATTTACTCTAATATATTTTACCTATCATGTGTAAATACTAAATATATTCGAAAAGTGATATATCTCTTAAATGTTTTTCACTTGAAACATTAAAGTAAATCTCAACATCAAATTAGACTATGAAGTGCTAAAATCATTTTAAGTGAAAAATTAAAAAATAACTCAACATCAACTTATAACTTAAAGTGCACTATAATGACTTACATTACTTAAGTGATAAATTAAAATTCATAAAGTAACTTAAAAGCATAACATAAAGTGAAATTAAAGTTATATTTTTCAAAAGCTGTGACTCAACATTAAAATATGAGGTCAATATTTTAAATATGCAATTGAGGTTGGAGAACCCACTTTTTGGGCACTTAATCCTTAATATCTTTTGACTAACATCTCCGTTTAAACCCCAAGATATCTTGAATTAAAAGTATCATCTAAAGCAAGAGATTGAAGGGGAAAAAAAGACAAACAATCTAAACAAACACTTAAAAATGCAAAAGGAACTTTGAAGGTCTCCAAAATCAAATATAGGCTAACAAACTAAAAAAACGGAAAAGACTTGATGAGAGCCTTTTGTAAAGGATTCATTAAATGAATTGGATAAGTGGTTGCAAGTTGGATTACTTATAATAGAGTCAACACATCCATGGGAGCCTTGTAGAGGATGAAGATGGTGCTAGTGATACTACCACTTTCAGATGTTCAGATCTCCATAGTACGGATGGATGTGCATTTGGTCTGCCTTGGGTCCCTTGTGCTGACATCGTTAGCACTGAAGTTTGGTGGGGTCTAGTTGATTGGCTTCACCACTTTGGGCTTGGTGAAGTTGAGTTCAGTGTTGAGCAACAAATTTTGAAGGATGTTCTTATTTCGTGATTGCAGGACCTAAATTAAGGTTTACCTTGTTAAATGGCATTTTAAGTGGTAAAATTATATCTCTAACCATTTTTTAATTCTTATTTTAATGGAATTTGTGATTTTAGGGAAAAACTTAGGGTAATCCCAAAAAGTGGACATTATAGTTGCACAAAGTGAGTGTTAAAAGGCTTTAAGGGGTTGTTTGGATCTACAATAGTGATGTTCAGACCTGCAGCATATTTTGCAGCTGTATCTGATCTGCATTGTCATGTGCAGTAATTTAAATGTGTTGCCTAGCTGCTGTGATCATTTCTGGCTGTTTGGCATCGCTTGGGGGTGAAAATGGTTGCACAAAGTGAATTTAGGTTGCTTTAAGGGGTTGTTTGGATCTATAATAGTGATGTTTTGACCTGCAACATATTTGTGACCTTCAATGTCGTATACAGTAATTTAAATGTGTTCCCTAGCTTCTGTTATCATTTCATCTATCTTTCGAGATATATTCCTTTATTGTTTTCTACTGGGTGCTAGTTTCATGTAATTTGAGCAATCTAAATTATCTTTGCAATGTGCTTCCTTGTACTGGCATTGGTATCAGCTTGTAATTTTTACCACTACCTAAATAACAGAGATAGCATTGTTTCAGTTTGCATGGTTCTTAATCTTGTAAAAAAAAAAATCATCATCTAGGGTCAGCAAAATTGAAATAGATTTCTGCTGTTATTTCCATAGCTTGGGCTGAAATGATAGTGGTAATTAGAGGTTTTACTCTCTTTAGCGCTGATCCTTTTTAAGATACTCCACCACAATCTTTCTACTTGAAATTTAATATTCAGAGTTCAGTGCAATTATTGCAATGTGTTTTCTTATTCTTTACATAGTCACACATCTTTGTATTTTTCAATTTTAGATGTAATTCAGTACCACTCCCCTGCCATCCCAGTTCCTGCAATTTCCCCACCATCCCCAAACTTAGGCCCCCGCACCCCTGTTCTCGAAACCCATGGGCCATTGCCTCTATCCCCATGCCATGAAACTCAGCAGATCATAGGCCAAAACCAATTGTTTTATCCAAACCAAATATTATTATTATAGCCTGGGTACTACAGGGTGTTTTAAAAGGGAATGATAACAAATTCACATTTGCTACATTTACTTGATATAGAAATTTGTCAAATAATATTAACATTTATATCAATGTTTTCCTTTCTCAAGCATCTATTTCTTGTACTTCGTTAAAATTAGCATTTGTTTTCAAGTTGCCATGGCAAACAAGAAATTTATTAAGGTCCTTTATTTGCTGTTGAAAGCCAAGGCTATGCTGAATTGTACATGTACATAGTGAGAGCCATGAAATATTTTGACTGGTATATTGATGTGTAGCCCTGATTCAAGCCAAGTGTGCCTCTGCCCTGTGATAATTGAAAGAAAAATAGTGATATAAATAACAATTGTTTTTAAATTAAAAGGAAATGTATAGGGATCTAGAACCTAATTATGTTTTCATTTTGGTGCAAATACCAGATACGGATACACCAATTCTGGCTTCTAATGGGATAAGTTCATCTTTCTGTGAATTCTATGTCTGTTTTGTAGGAGTTCTTTATGGCAGGTGGAGATGGAATTCCCCGTGGAGTAGTGGAAAATGCAGCATCTCCTGTGCAACAAATCTTGAAGCTGTACAGCCTTGAGGTCAGTTACATATTGATGATTAATGTATATTTTGGCTCTCTCTGACAGTGTTTTGGACTTTGTATTTAATCATAAATTACTTGGTGGCCTACAGACCCATGCAGTGATTGAGAACATGAGGCATGCAAGTGAACAAATGGCCGCAGGAACTAATGCTCACAGAAATGGAAACAAAACAGCTAATGATGCAGATACTATTCTCCGTGTATTGTGCCACAGGCCTGACAGCGAGGCTTCAAACTTTCTTAAAAAGCAATATAAGCTACCTAAATCTGCTGGTTAGCCATTAGAATAAAGCTACATGATGTGGTCTATGTAGGAGCAGCTTCCAGTTTACATACGATCATTTAATGATTTTTTTCTAAATCTGTTATGTATTTTATCATATTCAGATGAACCATTTTCGGCAGCTATTATCTTAGGTGTCTATGCAGTTTTGAAAACCTATTCACTAGGCTACAGATTCTTGCCGTCTTGGCTTGTATTATATTAGATACTAACTAAACTATGCTGCAACTTTTTATTTGCATTTAAACAAAATGTAATTGCACCAAAGAATATAAATTCAGTAATAAATAGTTCTTCCATGTGTTATGAACCTCTCAGTAATGTGTGTGTGATTCTAGTTAATTGTATTAAAAAAGTAGTAATAAATGTTTTAGAGGCTTCAAATTTCTGATAGTCCAATGCTTTTGGAAAGGCCGGTGAAATAGAATTTGGAAATCATCAATTTGACATGAGGGTGAGATCAATATGGACTGCTATTAAAATATATGGTATTTCAGAAGGTGCAACTATGGTAGTCTTCAGCACTAATAATATTACGAATATTAGTTCTCCACGATTCATAACTGTGGATGCCAATGTTTCTGGTTAAAAGTGTAAGTTTTTATATTGACATTTCAGATCACACTGTTTGATTCATCATCAGGATGTTAGAAAGCATAGAATTAAAAGCTCAAGATTAAGATGCCAACAGTCATTGTTGAACCACTGAAGATGCTGGATTTACAACAAAGAAAAGTACCAAATTCTGCGTGTTGAAAGAATTGAGATTTTTTTGGAATGTTGTTTATCAATGCGTTATTATTAGGTTAACAGAAACGCACCAGTGGAGACCTCAAGCATGATTATCAACTCTTTTATTAGATATAAACTTTCACTGACAATTTATAGTAGGGACATTCGAACTTTTTAAGTACTTAGAGCTAGTATTTTTCGAGGGAATATGATTATTATAATGAGCTCATCTAATTAGTGAAGAAAATAATAGTGTGAAACTGAGTTTCAGGCATAGTTTTTGGAGAGATCTTTTGTGCCATCATTTTTTCATATGACAATCTTTAAGAAATACTCTTCCATACTAGACAATTATTTCTTTGGCGATGATTATATCACTCTGAAACATCTTTTCAATAATGCCTCTGCATGAGATAATTTCATTTGAGCTAATCAATAGACTTGGATGATACGATGATGAAACCCTTTATTTAGTCACTGAAATAAAACATGTTTCTGAGTCCCATATTTGTTATTTTATAGAAGAATAGAGAAAAAGTAGCATTGTTGTCCTGGTTGTAGATATGAAGCATTCAAATTGCATTCATGGCCTATGTGACAACTACTAGAACAATTAGCAAGAAATGATGCACATAGGCCATAACCTAGTTGTTTACAAAAGCTAATTAGATGAAAATTAAGTGCCATAAAAATGATGTCTATAAATGCCCAATGTAGTTAGCATCATTATAAGTGCAAGTAAAGGAATAAATTGCTAATCATGAGCTTGATTTTATCAAGTGAAGGTGCACAATTCTCACAGGTCTTGCATATATGGTGAAAGGATCCCTAGTATGCCTTAGGTTTTGATAAGAGGTAGGTTTCGTTGATGTTTGTACATGTGCTCATGTCAAAAATGCAATTAAATGATTCAAATCATTTTTTCTTTATGGACGGTTTAGCTTTTTCACCTAGCCACTTAGATTAAGAACCAAGGACTAAGGGGTATCCATTCTGCCAAATTCACTTGGGGCATGATCACAACCTCATCCCTTTTCGATGTTGGGGCCTTGCACTCAACAAGATTTGATCCTCGGTGGGCTCTTTTGTGAGCCTCTCAACTTCACCAATAGAAGGACCCTTTGACAACAACTCATATTTTAGATTTGATACATTAATAAAAGCAAAGTCAACTGCTCATCTAGAGCATGAATTTGTCAAATGCAGGTATAGATTTCTTAGTCATCAACGAGTTCAATAGCCTTGCCAAGGCATATTATTGGCATTTCATTTTTAATAAAACAACATGAATCACACTTAATATTGTGTCATTATTATTTTTCTTGTTAGATTGTGATTTCAATATTTATGGAACAATTTTTTTTATTTGGTGCAATATTTTCTTTCAGTAGATCATGGTTAGCTTATTATTTTATTTGCCTTGTTCATAGATGTTAGTTGATATATCATTGTTATGTTTTCTTTTCTAAGTTGAAGATTAATAAACATTTGATAAAAAATGATATTCATCAGATATTAAGTAGATAAGTACAGAATTAGGCATTAGTTGTAAGTAGTTTTGTAATTGATTTTTTTTTAATCTCTATGTATAAAATAAATTTTCTCCATCAATAATCTGGAAACCTTTTTCTTGGTGCATTACTTGAATTGATCTCTAGATCATCTTGATAATTGTTCTCACAAATTAATACCTTCAATTGGTATCTAAATGCAGGGGATGTTTGTTCCATACGATTGAAATAGACTCAAAAGAGATTGATGTCAATGGTAGGCATGAGATGAAGTTGCTAAAACATAATGCTTGGAGTAGATTTGAGAAATAGATTGATGCACAAAGATTTGCATAGATCCTTGCACAAATAGATGGTACTGAAGTTTATGATATCATCAATCAGTACTAGAAAATAGAAATTGCAAAAAGTCCACTCATTAAACAATAGTGCAACATTACTTCAAATTAATAACTCCATTGTCAATCAGTCTTAGATGTTCATATGGATTTTGATATGTTTGGTTTTATGTCCTTGTATAATATCTCTACAAAAAATTATTGTACTCTTATTGTCATACCAATTAGTAGTTGGAAGATGAAAAGGAATACATAGCTTAGGAAGTATTTTAACCAAATGGTTGGAGTTGTAACATTGATTGCACCTCTATATCCATCCTTTGTTGATGATAAAGAATTACTAGATTGCTTCTTTCTTGACCAACCAATGGTGTTGGATATAGACTAAAAACATTTCATGAAGTAGACTTGTGATCAATGTTGTCCTCAGTTGTAATGAGTCAACGTAGCCAATCAGAGCCAAAGTGCATCCTACTGAATAATGAATCCCACAACTAATGGTGCATCAAACATAGTGAAGTACATGCTTGCCAACTTTCTAAGATGATGTGTGTGGTTTATGCATGTATCCAGGAGCAACCTTGATTGCATATGAGATATTATGGACGAGAGTGGGTGATAAATAAGTTTCCCCACAAATTGTTTGTACTAAGTACAATCAACCAATGGTGCAACCTTGTCATCCAAAATAATTACCCTTGATAGGAAAGGAGAGGTCAATGGCTTGTAGTCAATCATGTTAAACCAAGATAAAAGCTCTCACATACTTGGATTGAGTAATATTGATTCCCGATTCATTCTAGTTGATTTCAAGTTAAGGAAAAAGTGCAGGACACACATATTTGTCATGCAAAGCAATTTTAATCGCAACAATTGTTGTAGTCGAACTACTCATTAGTAGAGCATCTATATAGAGCACTTTGATCAATAGGAAGCCAAAGCTTCTTCTCATATGAACACTTGGTCAGAATTTACACTAAAAAATCTTGTGAGGTAGAAGATAACGAGTCCATTTTAGCATACCAATCTCTAGATGTTTGCTTGAGGCCATTGAGTAGCTTCTTAACTCTTCATACCAAAGAAGACATTTTGTACATAGCCTTGCGAATGCTCCATGTAGATTTTTTATTTTTTTATTTATTTTTTAATTGAAATAATGTTCCATGTAGATTTCTTCCTTGAGGTCGTTGTAAAGAAATTTAGTCTTCACATCCATGTGGTGAACAACTACTTTTTGCAATAGAGCAAAAGTCTAGCAGTAGTCAGTTTTTACACATGGAGAAAAAGTCTCGTCATGTAGTCAATGTCATGATCTTGTTGAAAACTCTTCTATACCAACCTTGCTCTGTATCAACTCACATGCCCATTTGCTTCTTTATTTGTCCTATGATAGGGCCTCTGGTAGTTGCATTGATCAATCGCTATTGGACTTTTTCCCTACGAGGACAAATCCCTAATCTTTTCCATGATGTCTCCTACTTTCTTCTTCTTTACTTGTTCTTTTGTGGACATCATTGGGTGCTCTGTTTGTCTACTATTTTCTTGGTGCAAGCTTCCAGTCCCATAGACCCTCGTTGTGGTCTTTTGTTGGACATTAATAATATTATCTTATCTATAAGCCTACTTACATATGGCAAGCTTCTGATCAAAAGGAAGCAAGAGTAAGTCGCAGTTTGGTTCACAATGAGGGCGTGTTACTTCTTGTCCATGGATGCTCTCCAAAGAGGATTCCTTGCAGCTTTTGCACAATTTAAAGGGTTAGATCCTAGAATGATGTAGACATGCATTGACATGATAGACTTGCTAGTTGAGAGTGCATGAGGGGCATCATATATCTCAACCATGTCCCTTGTTTAATTTCTCACATGGGATTTTGAATCATCACTAAAAGCCCAATCACAAATTGGATATGGATCTTCATATGCATGCTCATGTTCATTTCAATTAGAATTAGAGATATCATAAATCATATCAATATGACTGCATGTATCATTTTTGAGATTTGTAAGAGGAAGCACATGAGTGGTGGCATGTTGTTCTTGAGATGCACACAAGAGGATTTCATCATTGTTTTGTAAAAATCAACTCATGTGTAACAAGTAAATTCTTAAAGCTAATAGGACAAAAACATATATGAATCTATAAACACCAAACAATTGCATAAAGGTATATAACATTTCATAAGATGATATAATCATATACAAACATCACACAACATAGGTGTTTAAGTGGAAAATACTTGAATGACAAAAAACTACTATGAAAATGAACCATGTCTAGCCTCTTTGCCCAAAAATCTCACTAGTTATAGTCTATGCTTCACAGATAATACCTCACTAGAAATCTAATAGATATGCCTCATCGATAATATAAGCACCATCTTAAATCGTGTGATGAATCAAATTTAGAAGGAAACAAATAAAACATAATGGTTATTCTTTGTTAAAGACAAGTCACAACACTTGAATCTACAATAGTAAACAGTAAATGAAATTTTTACTTTAATATCTATTACTCATCTTTAGAACCTAACTCTATCATTCTTCTCTTATCACCACAACCTCCTTAAACAAAAGCAAGGGATTTGCCCCAGTCACAAATTTCAAGATCGTTGTTGTAAAGCTATTTGCAACAATTTTCTTATATCCCCATTAGTATTAGGAGATAAAATTATTATCTTTCAATTCCTTATATAATCCATTTGTTATCAAGAGAACTTAATCATTTAAAACATCTAAAACCCTTGAGCACTTAGTAGAATCTATTACTCGTAGAACTAAATTGACAAATACTCATAAAGTCATTTCCATATGGACTAGTTGTGGTGTTTGAAAACTAATATCCATTCCTACATCTAATAAAAATTGAATATTGAATTTAGACATAGCTTAGAGATCCATTTAATGGTTAAAGTCATTATCATTTGATATTATTCTATTTATTTTAATCATTTAAGTTTTTGTTATAGTCAGGTGTTCTTGTCTCAAGTTCCTTTCACCATAGAAACAAGATTCAAAACTCATGTTGTGGGCCTTTCACAAAAAACTCGAATTGTCTTCTATGCAAAAGAATTTCAATGAAATATGTCATGGATATAAGAAATGTACTTTTACATTCTTCAAACCTACATTAAACTAAACTTTGTCTCAAATGCTAGATCACTTTTTTCTCTTGACATATATGGTTGTCTTAATCTAGCATCATTGCACAAATGTCATCTTGACTTAGTTGTCATTCTTAATAACGAGAAGACATCCCTTTTGGGAGCTATTGTTCTATTAAAAAATCATGAACGTCATTCAACTATTCCTCAATGCAATTGTTCAAGTAAATGATAAAACTTTGATACCCAAACTCACCACATTTGATATCAGTGATAAACATGCCAACAAACTCTCCTTTTGGAATCAATGTCAACATTTACAATAATTTCCATGTTCTCCTTCTATCTAAATACATTTTCTTTCATTAGGAACATCTTTATCCTAGACTACATCCTTTGCCAGTGCACTAATATGTTTGCACTAACACATTCAACAACTTGCAACTTACTTGTGCTACATACTTGAAACCATTTGTTTTCAAAATCTATGTTGTGTTGACAAAAACTTTGAAACTTCAAGTTTGATTTTAATACAACCTACAACTTCATGTAGCACAATCCACTTTTCAATATGAAGAAAATTGACAACTTACTATAGTACAACACTTACTTCAATCTTTGTACAATTTGAAACTTCTTGTAGTCAACACCTACAATCACATTTTTATCTTAGTTATTAATGTTAAGAAGTAAAGTTCACACACAACTTGGGGGGTGAATTAATTGTGAGAAATTAAACTTAAATCCAAACTTACGAATCTCAATTCCAAAAAATAGGATAATGATGTACAACCAGAGAAAACCATACCACCATAACACAATGACTTGTTCACTATGGAAACCCTTGATCAGCAGTGGGGATGGTATCCATAAGATAGTGTACTAATATATAAGTTCCTTGTTAGAGGTTGTGACCTTGTTAGGAGTCAATTACAACAGATTTAGTATGATAGTCCCTGTTGGAGGATATATTCCTGTTAGGAGACCTTGAACCCTTGTTAGAAGGTTCTACCCTTGTTAAAGGTTGATAAAGAAATAAACAAACCCACTTCAAGATAACAATATCCAAATCAGTGAATTGACTGGTTTGCAACTTACTTACCAAAACAATTCCCTTGAAGCTCACCACAATCAACCAAGTGAATCTTTGCATTGTTATGATCATCCAACATAAAAGTCCACATCAACAATACCCACAATGATAAGGCATGCATGCCTTCATAATCATCATTACAAATGTAGCATTAGATTTCCTACACCTTACAATACAAATATTACATTTTACAATGATAAAATATACTCTTCCTCGACGGAGTCAGTTGCCAGTAAAATATATTGTATGTTACACAACAATGACATTTTCAAAATAATCTTAAAGCCTTGCTATCACTAACATATTTACACAAACAATTCTTCTACATTATCTAATCTTGCTAACATTAAATCCACCTCACTAATTACATACAATAAATATATGATCAATTGTCTTTGATATTATTTCCTATACACTAGCCTTCTACCAATCTTCACCAAACATATTGTAATGTGTCCATAGCTCAACATAAGATCCAACAAGAATAGATATGATATACTAATTTGTCTACACAAATCCAATCTCACATAGTTCAACCTATTATATGCCACCCTCGTTATTGTAACAATCATCCTACAATATATAGAATCAATGTTTGTCATGATCAAATAAACATATGTTGTCATCAAGGAAGAAACCTTCCATCAATGCAACACATAAATGATACATCCAAGTGCCGGCCAAACTTGTATTTCTAATAATCTCTCCCTTTGACATTGATGGAAACATATGATGAAAAACCACCAATCTAAAAGTAATCATGTAACTTATTTGACAACTTAATATGATTTTATGAATATCCTCAATGTTATATACAAACTTTGATGCATTCCTACAATAATCTTCTCGAACCAATCTTCTCTCGCATAGTTTTTTTCATTGAACTTATCCCAAAAGTTTTTTTATTGAACTTCTCCCCCTTTAAACATTAATGAAAAACACATCAATATGCCAAGTATCAAATTGTCATTCATGAACATCTCCATCAAAGTGTCTATATTGGATCAAGCCAATTTGGAACCAAAAACATGTCAAGTATCAACAAACACTATTATGTGGAAATCATTACATAAGAGCTCTTGAAATAGCTTTTCTCATTGCAACCACTCCCCCTTAGGAGGGGTACTGAGCTTCACATACAAATGAATGAATAATGCTTTAAATATATTGGATTAATGCAAAGTTACATCAATTATTCTTCACTAAGTGGGGCTAGTACCCCAAGCATACCTCTAAGATACTCAAAGGTATCTTTAGCTAATGGTTTAGTGAATATCTATGCTATCTTCTCTTTTGTACTCACATATTCCATTCTTATTTCCTGCTTAGTGAACTCCTCTCTTAGAAAGTGATACTTAATTGCAATGTGCTTAGTCTTAGAATGTAAAAAAAGATTCCTGGACATGCTAATTGTACTTGTAGTATCACAATGCATAATTGTAGGTTCAAAAAATGTAATACCAATATACTTTAGCATCTATTTCATCCACATTATTTGATTACAATTATTTGCTACTGCAACATGTTCTACTTCTACTATAGATTGAAAAATACAATCTATCTTCTTTCTTAACCAAGATGCTAACTTTCCTCCAAGGAAAAATGCTCCACCACTTGTCTTTCTTTTGTCATCGATGTTTCCTCCCCAATCAACATCAATATATGAATACAATGTGAAATCGTTAGATTTGTCATGTTGTAAACTAAATTTCAATGTTCTTTCCAAATATTTGAAATTTCTTTTTGCTACTATAAAGTGTATCTCGCTAGGATCTTCTTGATATCTTGCTACAATTCCAATTACATTAGCAATATCTAGTCTTGTGTGAGTCAAATATTGTAAGCCACCAATCATTGATTTGTACCTTGTTTTCATAGCATTAGGTAAATCATTCTTGTAAATTAATTCAACTTATGTTACAGGGGAAAAGGTTTCTTCAAAGTCTATACCATCTTGATGTGAATAGTATTTACAATCCAATCTTGCTTTGTTCCTTACAACTTCACCTGCTTATTCATCATATTCTTATCTTTAGGTCTAGGGACTTATTCCCATGTATTGTTCTTTTCGATTTTCTCAAGATCTTCTTTCATTGCATTTATCCAAAATTCATCTATACATGCTTCATCAGTATTCTTAGGTTCAATTTGTGAAATCAAAAAAATATCATCTCTTATCATTACTCTTCTACTAGCATCAGCAATTATCTTATTATTAGGATGGTTTCTTGCAACATATTTAGGTGTTCTTTGTACTTCTACAGGTTCTTTAATCTACACTTTTATTCCATCATCAATTTCAAAGAATAGCTATTGTTTGATAGTCTGATTTTGCACTAGTCTCTGACTTGTAGTAGCTTGATTTGAATCATCATCAAACTTATATTCAAATGTTTTTTTTTTGTACCTGAAATCTTTCATTGATTCTAACATTTGCACTTCCAACTAGCTTCTTCAATTTCATATTATAACATCTATAAGCCTTACTCTTAGTTGAATAACCAAGAAATATATCTTTATCACTTCTAAGATCAAATTTCCCTATCTCATTTTATCTTTTGATATAACATTTGCTTTCAAAAAATCTGAAATATTTAACAACAGTTGTATGACCAAAGCATAGTTCATAAGGGTTATGCACAGGATCATGGAGTACCAAACTATGCCCTTAAGTGGCAGTGAAAACTCAACAAATCAAGGTTATGTCAACTTGATGTGCAACCTTGAACTAGTTATGAACTTTATTATCAACAAGTTGTAAGAAAATAATTTGTAGGAAATTGAAATATAGTTTCTAAACTACTAGGCCTTATCTGAAGGGAAAACAATGAAAATGATTGGTCAACAATTTGGATTATAATGCAAAATAGTACAAAAATTTCAGGACAAAAATAAGGTGTATTACTGAACACCTTAACCACAATCAAACGACAATTTTTTTTAGAAGATTCTAGATATTAGAAGTAGAATCATGCCCAGATGTGATGCATATTTTGGGGTATTTTTATTTTAGGTAAATAATTAATTATAATTTTTTCGCTACAACATTTTCAAACCACCTTAACAAATTCACAACATTACAAAAATGTTTTGTTTTTTGTTTTTTTCCCTTGTAGTGGGAAAAGCATAGAATGTGACACATCTTTTGGATTTAAAAAATGTTATGTCATTTGAAAGTTATAACTATTTTTCAATTAGTATAGCAATCAACACTTTGTAGGCATCTCCATTAGAAATTTAGTAATAATTAGTAATCAAACTCGTAATTTGATAAAAAATTTATCGATGAAATCTTGAAAACATTCTCAAGAGACCTTTTTTGTTTCATTGAATTGAGATGAAATAAGAGCTATCAGATGGTTAGTCAAAGTCTGGATCTAAGATAAACATGCCAGAAACACTTTTTTTGGGTTGACCAAAATGGTTTGGTAAATACCAAGCCTAATCAGGTACTCGACAGGTTTTAGGTACTCAAATTGTGGTAGGAAAATGGATTTTTTTTAAATTAATAAGTTTTTACATTTAACGCAAACATCTAACTAATTCCCACTAAGTTAAAATTAAATATAAAAGTAATTCTAACTATATATCTGTCAATTTATTTAAAAAAATATTTAGTAGTTCTAACTAGGTTTTATTTATATATAAAGGTTATTATATTGTATATCATCATCATCATTATCATTATATTACTAGACATAGTATTAAATGTAATTATATAGCACTAAATATAACTATATAGTATTCTATATTATCTATAGTATTTTGAATTATTATAAATATTACATTATTATATACTATTAAATATATTATTTATTGCACATGATTTTATTTAATATTATATGGTATTTGATCTAGCTAATTTGCCATACATTATCATATAATGGGTCAAAAGGGGTCATATGACTGCTTTTGACCCATTGTATGACATCCTATGACTCCTTTCAACCCATTCAAAGACATAATGTATTTTCCTATAGGAATAAGGACCCCTAGGAACATACGTTGTTATGTAATGGGTTAAAAGAGGTCATAGGGTATCCTATGACCCCTTTTGACCCATTTGAACATATTATGTGTGTTCCTAGCCATCCCAGGGCCCTTAGGAATATGCATTGTCATATAATGGGTCAAAAGGGGTCATATGGTACCATATGACTTTGAGCCAATCAAACACATAATGTATGTCCTTGAAGGTCCTTAGACTCATAAAAACATATGTTCTTATATAACGAGTTGAAAGGGGTCAAAGTGTATCCTATGACCCATTTTAACCCATTGGTACACATGATGTATGCTTCTAGGGGCCTATATGTTATCCTTTAATGGGTTGAAAGGGGTCATAAGGTATTCTATGACTTTTTTCAACCCATTGGAACACACGAGGTATGTTCTTAGGGGTCTTAGGAGCCCTAAGAGCATATGTTGTATATCCTATTACCCCTTTCAACCCATTGGAACATGTGATGTATGATCTTAGGGGTCCTAGGACCCCTAGGAACATATGTTGTCATGTAATGGGTTGAAAGGGGTCATTGGGTATCCTATGACCCCTTTTGACCCATTGGAACACATGATGTATGTTTTTAGGGGTCTTGGGATAGCAAGGAACATATGTTGTCATTTAATGGGTTTAAAAGGATCAAACGGTGTCCTATTACCCCTTTCAACACATTGGAACACATTATGTTTGTTCCTAAGGGTCCTAGTGTTGGATACAATTGATTAATTGTGTATCGTCTTTGATGTTACACAAATGTCATATCATTATTAGTCAATGTATGTCAAGCTCACTCAGGCAGTGAAGACAATTGTCTGTGTCTACTGAGTGTTCCTATGTTTGCCTAGTTCAAAAGGTAGTAACTACCGAGTTCACTCAGGCCTCGAAGGATAGTCTGTAGAAGGTGAGTGTTAACCAAGCTCACTCGGTTAATGAAGAAAAGTTGGATGGAACCAGTGTTAATCAAGCTCACTTGGTTGCCAAAGGATCTTTGTGAGTTTGCAGTGTTAACCGAGCTTCTATTGGTTAACACAGGAAATCATTTCTCAGTTAGTGTCTACCAAGTTGGGTCGGCTAACGAAGGATTTTCTTATTTTGGAATATTAAGCTTAATTGATTTATCTATTGGTTCTAGCCGATTGAGATGATGAATATAAGTTATTCTAAGTTGTATATGAGCCGACTTGACAATATGAAAGATATAAGTATAAGGTCAAGTTGTGGATTCAATGAAAGTAAGATGTTATGAATGTATTGAAGATTTAATGATGAAGAGAGGAAGTGAATTTAAAGGATAAGCAAAATATCCTTATGGAGCAGAAAAGATATATTTGATCAGGAAGGATCAAGTACAAACTACAACCGAGATCTGTAATAAAAAATTTAGTTGCATTCAAATTAGGTCATCTCATTATTACTCTCTAACCATTGTAGCAATGATCTAAATCTCTTAACGAAGTTGGCTTAACAGCTATTTGTAAATCCTCTAACAAGGCGGTAGTTCTTTTGAATTGTCTTAAGACCTCTAAAAAGGCCACTCCTTATAGGGTGATTAAATCCTTTAAGAGGGTCACACTTAACAGTGTGTTTTGTAACCTTTAACAGGGTTGGCTCCTAACAAGGCTCACTTTAGAAGAGTGAAAATAGTAACTAGTTACAATTGGTGGTTTTTCCCAAATTAGGTTTACACGTTAAATCTTAGTGCCAAATGTGTTCATGCTATTTTCTTTTATGTGTTTGACACTAAGTTAAAGTAAGGGTAATCACATATAACATTTAAGCATTTGCATAATTAGTACTTACCGAGTTACAACATTTTATGTCTGTTTACTGAGCATTAGCAATATTTGGTTTTCAAACTTTATTTTGTACTGACATCTAAGGGATTTGGGATTTATTTTAGTAGTAACTAGTTCACCCCTCCCCTCTTAGTTACTCCTCTTATATTTTCAACAATTGGTATCAGAGCTTTTGGTGCTTGCAGAGAAGGTTTCAAGTACCTAAGCTAAAGATCAGGATGTCTTACAAAAGAGAGATTCCCAAGCTAAATAGAGACAATTTTGCAGCATGGCAAGGAATTATGAGATTACATTTGGCTACTATCAGTGATTTAGGGTGCAAATATCTTGATGCTAAACACAAGACTCCCACTGGAACATTATCAGTTGAAGATATTGTTGAGAAGAAGAATCATAACATCATAATGATTGATATTGCATCTGCTCTTAGTTATATTGAATTTGATGAAGTCAAAGACTAAAAAATAGCTCATGAGATGTGGATCAAACTAAAAGACATATATGGAGGAGATGACAATGTAAGAAGAGCTAAGGCTGAAAATCTTAGATGTCATTTTGATCAGATGAAAATGAGAGAAGATGAGAATATTGCAAAGTATGTGGAAAGAATCAAAGCAAGTGTAAGTGCAATCAAAGCATATAGAGGAGACATTAAAGAGAAAATAGTTGTAGGTAAAGTACTTAGAACTCTTCTTCCTATTTATGCAATTAGAGTGTTTTCTATTCAAGAGATGAGATGTGATCCAAATAATAAAATATCTTTGGATGCTCTAGTTGGAAGATTGATAGCTTTTGAGTTAGATAACTTTGATAACTATGTTCCTAGTTCAAAGGTTATTGATTCTGCTTTTAAAGCTATACTCTCACTCAAAGAAAAGGCTAAGAAATCAAAGACCAGTCAATCAGGAAGTGAAGAAGAAGAATTGGAAGAAAGTTTAGACAATGATCTTGAAGTTGTTGAAGCCCTACTTGTAAGAAAGCATTCCAAAGGCAAAAAAAAGTATAAAGGAAAAGTTCCTCTGATATGTTTTTCTTGTGAAGAAGTTGGTCACATTGCTACAAGGTGTCCAAACAAAGAAATCAAAGATGAAAAGAAAAGCAATAAGCACAAAGGCAAGAAGGATTTCAAGAACTATGAGTACTACATGGACAAAGGTAAGAAAAATTGTTTTATAGCTAAAGATTATGTTAATAGTGAAGATGAAATGGTATATATTGTTGTAAAAGATGAATATAATGGTATATATAGTTTGAGAGTTGGAAATAATGAACCTTGTAACATAAAAGGAAAAGGATGTGTTTCATTGACTAAAGAACTTGTATTTGACAATACTTATTGGGTTGAAGGACTAAAGCATACTCTACTAAGTGTGGCATAGTTGAATAACATTGGATTCAAGGTAGAATTCATGAATGAACAGGCCAAGCTACTTGATGAAAAAGGAAATCTGGTTGGATTTTGCAAGCAAACAAAAGATTATCATGTAAACTTTGATAATCTAGTTAAGATAAGCAAACATAGAAGAATAAGAGGTATTCCTAATTTGAAGAAGCCTAATATTGGTTTATGCAAGAATTGCCAAATTTGTAAGATGGGAAAGACTAGTTTCAAAAGCAAAAACTATTAGTCAGAAGAAGTCTTAGAAATTGTTCATACAGACTTATGTGGACCTATTGAAATAGAGAGTTACAGTGGAGAAAAAAAATTATTCTTTTTGTTGATGACTATTTTAGAATGATGACTGTAATGTATCTAAAAGAAAAATTAGAAGTCTTTCAAAAGTTCAAATGGTATTTGGCAAGAGTAGAAAAAGAAATTGGAAAGAGATTAAAAATTTTAAGATCAAACAGAGGTGGTGAATTCATCTCCAATGAATTCAATAATTTCTGCATTGAAAGAGGAATTAAAAGACAAGTATCAACCCCTGATACACCATAGTAGAATGGTATAGCTAAAGGAAGAAATAGATCCATCATGGATTGTGCAAGAACCTTGATGAATGAAAAGAATGTTGTAATCAAATACTAGAAGGAAGCTATTAGCATTGTAGTTCATACCTTGAACAGAGTACAGTTGAAAAAAGATTCAAACAAAACTCCTTATGAACTATGGTATGGCTACAAACCTATTGTAAGTTACTTGAAAGTATTTGACAACAAATGTTGTATCTTGAAATAATCTTAAAAAAGAAAATTTGATGTAAAAGGTGATGAAGGCATATTTCTAGGATACTCCTACAAAAGCAAAGCATACAAATATTTGAATTTTTCTACTCATAAAATAATAGAAAGTGCACATGTTAGAATTGATGAGTTTGCAGAAAAGAGTGAAGAAGAAAGCAATAAAAAGCTAGAGGATTACAGAAGATTTGTTCACTATGAACTTGATATCTTGGCAAACCTATCTGAAAGAAAGGAGGCTTCATCTCTTAAATCCCCACAATCTTCAATAGTTACCGAGTTGCAGACAATGCAACCTAAGTCACAGTCTGAAGGACCCAAGTCATAGTTAGAAGCTACCGAACTAGTTCAAGCTAAGTCTGATGGACCCAAGTCATAAACAATGGGACCTGAGCTTGATACTGAAGTTCATGATGAAAATAGTGGAACTCATTCAAAACCAAAAGAACTTGTTTTAGCAACATATGTTAGAAGGCATCATGCACCTGATCAAATCATTATAGACAAATCTCATGGAACAATGACAAGAAGAAAATTAAAAGGTACATGTTTACTTGTTGAATTTGAACCTAGAAATGTTAAAGATGCTCTAAAAAATGAAAGTTGGGTTGAAGTAATGAATGAAGAGATAGAACAGATAGAAAAGAACAAAACTTGGACTCTTGTTCCTAGACCCAAGGATAAAAATGTAATTGGCACAAATTGGGTGTTCAGAAATAAGTTGAATGAAGATGGAAAAGTTTCCAGAAACAAGGCAAGATTGGTATGTAAAGGTTATTCTCAAGAAGAAGATATTGATTATGGTGAGACTTTTTCTCCTGTTGCAAGATTAGAAGGTGTTAAAACTTTACTAGCATATGCAGCACACAGAAGATTTAAATTATATCAAATGGATGTTAAATTTGCATTCTTGAATGGAATTATTGATGCAGAAGTCTACATTGAACAAGCAAAAGATTTTGTAGATCCCAACAAAAGAGACATGGTTTGCAAGTTACGCAAAGAATTATATGGTCTCAAGCAAGCTCCCAAAGCTTGATATGAAAGACTTCATAATTACTTGGTACAGATTGGCTTTCAAAGAACAAATGATAATAGTAGTTTGTATATCAAAGAAGGACCAACTAAGAAGATTGTGGTGGCAAAAATATTTGTTGATGATACTTTATTTACAGAAAATGATGACTTGTGCAAAGCATTTTTAGAAAAAATGAGTAAAGAATTTGAGATGTCCATGTTTGGTGAGATAAAATTCTTTGCTGGATTGCACATTCAGCAAAACAAAAATAGTATCTACATCACTCAATCTAAATATATCAAGGAGATACTAAAGAAATTTGGAATGGAAGATTCAAGACTAGTTGGAACCCCTATGTTTACTGGACATAAGCTTTCCAAGAATGATGATTCCAAAGAAGTAGATCAGACCACATATAGATCAATGATTGGAAAACTGTCATATGTAGTACATACAAGGTCTGATATTGCACTAGTAGTTGGTACGGTGGCAAGATTCTCAGTGAATCTCAGAGAAAATTACATGATGTAAATCAAGAGAATCATGAGATATCTGAAAGGTACTGAAGACGATGGCCTATGGTACAAACTTGGAAGCAATTTGGACTTGAAGGTGTTCACTGATGTTGATTGGGCAGGAAGTCTTGATGACTAAAAAAGCACTAGTGGTGGAGCATTCTTTCTTGGTTAAAGAATAGTGTCTTGGACAAGCAAGAAACAAAATGGCACCTCTCAATCCATAGTAGAGACAGAATATGTGGCAACAACAATTAATTATTCTAGCATTGGTTGGTTCAAACAATTGTTGGAAGGAATGAAGATAGAGATCAAGGATCTAGTACTCATATATTGTGATAACACTAGCGCAATCAATATATCAAAGAATCTAGTGATGCATACCAAAGTAAAACACATTGCTATAAAATATCACTTCTTAAGAGAGTTGGTGCAAAATAAAGAAGTCAAATTGGAATATGTAAAGACAAAAGAATAGATTGCAGACATATTCACCAAGCCATTACCTAAGGATGCATGTATGTATTTAAGAGGTAAGTTAGGGGTCATTCCCCTATCTAAAGCTCACTAAATAAATTTTAGTGATGCATCAACTAGAGCAAGTTGAAGATCAATCAATTGGTGTAGAATTGACAAGGGCATATTGCAAATGAATCAATACTTAAGGTACATAGATATTAATAGAGTTGTTGCCTTTGGCATGTGTTTTCAAAGAGGGAGAAGTTTACTATCATATCTCATAGAAATTTTTGTCATTCCAAAGAAGGAGAAGTTTGTTATCATAGAAACTTTATGTAGAGATATCTAAGAGGGAGACTAAACTTGGCAAAAGCTATTACAGACACAGGGATAAATTGAAGAAGGAAGAGCTCATGCTAACAAAGGGAGTTCTCATGAATAAAACTAAGGATATGTTCCTTACTTTATTCTTGTTCCAAAATTTCATTGTGATATGACATATTGTGTTTCCATCAATGCCAAAGAGGGAGATTTGTGGATATAATTGACTAATTGTGTATTATCTTTGATGTTACACAAATATCATATCATTATTAGTTAGTGTATGTCGAGCTCACTCGAGCAGTGAAGATAGTTGTTTGTGTCTACCGAGCATTCTTGTGTTTGCCTAGTTTGAAAGGTAGTATGTATCGAGTTCACTTGGGTGTCGAAGGATAGTCTATAGAAGATGAGTGTTAACTGAGCTCACTCGGTTAATGAAGAAAAGTTGGATGGAATTAGTGTCAATCAAGCTTACTCAGTTGCCAAAGGATCTTTGCAAGTTTGCAATGTTAACTGAGCTTCTGTTGGTTAACACAGGAAATTATTTCTGAGTTCACTTCTACCAAGTTGGGTTGGCTAATGAAGGATTTTCTTGTTTTGGCATATTAAGCTTAATTGATTTATCTATTGGTTCTAGTTGATTGGGATGATGAAAATTAGTTATTCTGAGTTATATATGAGCCAACTTGCAATATGAAAGATATAAGGTCAAGTTGTGGATTCAATGAAAGTAAGATATTATGAATGTATTGAATATTTAATGATGAAGAGAGGAAGTGAATTTAAAGGATAAGCATAATATCCTTGTGGAGCAGAAAAGATATATTCGATCAAGAAGGATCAAGTACAAGCTAGAATAGAGATCTATAATCAACAATTTAGTTGCATTCAAATCAAGTCATCCCATTGTTACTCTCTAACCATTGTAGCAGTGATCTAAATCTCTTAATAGAGTTGGCTTAACAGCTATTTGTAAATCCTCTAACAAGGTGGCAGTTCTATTGAATTGTCTTAACACCTCTAACAAGGCCACTCCTAATAGGGTGATTAAATCCTTTAACAGGGTCACACCTAACAATGTGTTTTTTAAATTTTAACAAGGTTGGCTCCCAACATGGCTCACTTCAGAAGAGTGAAAATAGTAACTAGTTACAATTGGTGAGTTTTCCCAAATTGGGTTTCCATGTTAAATCTTTGTGTTAATTGTGTTCATGCTATTTTCTTTCATGTGTTTGCAACTAAGTTAGGGTAGTCACAGATAACATTTAATGATTTTCATAATCAATACTTATCGAGTTATAACATTTTATGTCTATTTACTGAGCATCAGTAGTATTCAATTTTTAGATTTTATTTTGTACTAACATCTAAGGGATCTAGGATTTATTTTAGTATTAATTGATTCAACCCTCCCCTCTTAGTTACTCCTCTTATATTTCCAAGACCTAGGACCCCAAGGAACCTATGTTTTCATTCAATGGATTCAAAGGGGTCAAACAGTATCCTATTACCCCTTTTCACCCATTGGAGTACATGATGTATGTTTGTTGTACAATGGGTCCAAAGGGGTCATAATGTATCTAGTGACCCATGTGGATCCATTAGAACACATGATGTATATTGTTAGTGGTCTTAGGACCCATAGGATAATATGTTTTCATTTGATGGGTGAAAAGGGGTCATATGGCATCCTATGACATTTGTTGTTCTATAATGTTCAAAAGGAGTCATAGAGCATCCAATGACCCCTTTCAAGCCATTGGAACACATAATGTATGTTCCTATGGTTCTTAGGACCCCTAGGAACACATATTAGTGTCCAATGGCTTTAAAGTGGTCATAGGGTATCCTGTGACCCCTTTCAACCCATTGGAACACATGATGTATGTTTTTAGGGATCATAGTACCTCTAGAAACATATGTTGTCATACAATAGATGGAAATGGGCCATAGGGTATCCTATGACCCATTTTGACCCATTGGAACACAAGATGTATGTTTGCAGGGGTCCTAGGACCCTTAGGAACATATATTGTTATGTAATGGGTCGAAAGATGTCATATCCTATGACCCCATTTTGACTCATGGAAACACGTGATGTATGTTCCTAGGAACACATGTTGTCATGTAATAGGCTAAAAGGCATCATAAATTATCCTATGACCCCTTTCAACCCATTGGAACACATGATGTATGTTTATAGGGGTCTTAGGTCCCCTAGGAACATATGTTTTTGTGTAATAGGTTGAAATGGGTCATAGCATATCCTATGATCCCTTTTGAACCATATGAACACATTATGCATGTTCCTAGGGGTCCTACAACCACTAGGAACATATGTTGTTCTCTAATGGCTCGAAAGGGTTCATAAGGTATCCAATGACCCCTCTCAACGCATTGGAAGACATGATATATGTCCTTAGGGGTATTAGGACCCCTAGGGCCATATGTTGTCATATAATGGTTTGAAAGGTGTCATAGGATATCCTATGACCCCTTTTCACTTGTTAGAACACATGATGTATGTTCTTATGGGTCCTAGGACTGCTAGGAACATATGTTTTCATGTAATGGGTTGAAGGGGGTCATAGGGAATCCTATGACCTCTTTTGACCCACTAGAACACATAATAAGTTAGTAACTATATATAATGAGTTATGTACTATGTATAATAATCACATAATAATCATACTAACTATATGATTATTATTTAACAATTTACATGTTGAAGGAGATTCATCCATTATTATTAATGTGTGTATTAAATGTCATGTATATAATTGGTTCATGCATTATATATCATATCAAGTATAGTCTCTTCTTGATTCAATCTCTGAATGTTACATCATGCATACTTATAGAGAAGGCAATATTTTAGCTAATCTTTTGGCTAATTTGGGTACTAACGGGGTTTATATTAACTCTTTACTTTTCCCACTTAACCTCCTTGATCTCCCCAACTTGGTTAATATTATGACAAAAGAATATGTTTAGGATAAGGTTGAGTCCTTATATTTTATTTGATAGTAAGTCATGGCTTCTCTATGATTTCACATTTTTTTTATTTTATGGATCTCACTTGTTCTTTTGAGATATTGTATGTAAGTCAAGGTCTTGGATTACACTTGCATCAGATGGCTTTCTAATATCACGGTCTCAATTAGAGTTTTGGATGAAGATTAGTGATGGTAATTTTTATAACCATTTTTGGTTGGGCTCTTGGTTTAGTCTCTGGCACCAAACAATGAATTGTATTCATATGAGTTTTGGGCTCTTTGTAATCACTATATTCTTGATTCAGGAATCTGTAGGACAAGATTCATAGTGTTGATAGACACTCTCTCTTGATGCATTATTTCTTCTTCTGTATCTTTTTTGTATTAGGCAATGATCAGAGTTTTTCTTTTCTAGTTCTTTTCTTCGAGAGCTATTTTGAACCAATTATTATTAATATATAATAATATTTAATATTTTAGTACAACTAAATATAATAATTATATAATAATTTAGAAACTACATAATAATTATATATAATTATACTTATATAATATTATGTAGATAGTATATTTTATAATTAAATATAAAGCTAATAGATCCCTCACTTGCATAAATGAGTCAAGAGCACCTTTGTATTTGAGTTTGACACCAAGTTTTTGGTTGTACATATCGGGTACCTGATACCTATGGGGTACCTATTCTAGTTTACTAGTGAACTTTTGGCAAAAGATTATCTGTTATTACAAACTCGACAATCAAGTTTACTTTTTTTTAACTTTTTTCATGGGTTTTAATAGTTTTGTTGTGAAATAGAAGGTTTGGAGTTCATTTTTTGAAAAGGTGGCAAATTTTTTTGATAAGATCGAATGAAGAAATTAGAGCCTATTGGGAAAGAGGTAGGGAAGATCATCAAAGGAAGAGACAAGGTATGTTAAATGTGAATAAAGTTGATCCTGCAACTGTGGTTTCCAGTGAAGAGGATGTTGAATTTGAAAAGAATATTGAGATTAATGTTGTCAACGACAATGTATTGATTGAAGGTGAAATTTTAGAGCTCAAATATGTAAAGTTTGAAAATGTACCAATTGAGAATGATAATGCAAGGACTAAAAATGTGGAGGATGAAAATGCAAAATTGAGGAATAAACATGAAGGGATTAACGATGAAAATTTTGGACAAGAACCCTATATATCTTCTAATTATAAATGAAATGAAGGTCATTCTAGAACACCAAAATGGTTAATTGAAATTGATGAAACTATTATGAGAAAATTCAAAGGGAAGAGATCACAAAGAACCATTTGGTTGTGGGCTTCAAAACTACATGATAGTTTTTTTTTGCAACGAGACATTGGTAGAGTAATGCCAAGTTTTTGTGTAGTTGTTAAAGATGCAAAATATGAGACCTATGGTATCCAAATTGAAGATTTGTTTCAACAAGAAAATAAAGAGAAATACCATTATTGTGAAGAATATTTTTAGTTCTCTAAATAGCATTAGGAAAAATAACACTGAAAAGGACAAGAGAGCTTCTCAAAGGGTTATTACAACCTTCTTGGTAAGTCATCATTTGAGAAAGGGTAGATTTATGAGACAAACTTGTGTTGACTTGAACATAATTCATACTAATTTGAGTAGAGAAATTTGATAAAAGGTTATTAGAACCTTCTTGGTAAGTCATCATTTGAGAAAGGGTAGGTTTATGAGACAAACATGTGTTGACTTGAACATAAATCATACTAATTTGAGTAGAGAAATTTGGAGAGAGAAACTTGATGATCCTCTTTGAAATGATACATGAGAATATAGTGGAAGGACTTACTCATTTTGACAAGAAGCTAATTGATCATGTAAAGAAAGATATTGCACAATTTTGGCAGTCTAGCTCAAGAGTCTCACTAATTGCAAAAGATGTGTTGAAGTTGAGAATTGGGAATAAAAACTGCACCTTGCATCCAAAACACTATTTGGAGGTAAGTCAAACAATTTTGTGAGACTCTTCCAACATTGCACATATCAAAAAAAAACTTTTGAATCAATGAAGCCATTTTATTGTGTGTCACTCAAGATTCAAAATACATGTTGCAAATGTAATGTGGATATTTCTATGCACCATGAAGTATTACACTCAATCGATTCTACTTTGTGTACTAATGAAATGTTAGCATTTTTTAGTGCTAGTGGGCTTCCAAAAAAAGAAAGAGAGTTACTAGATCAATTCTTATGTCCTTGAGATGATGGTTGTTTCTTTTATAGAAACTATTACCCAAATGAGAAGTGCTCTTAATTTTGTGGTTTATGAAAATGTATGGCATGTTTCCTTGAGAGGTATGATGAAGATCTTGAAAAGATATATAATAGTTTCAAAAAAGGTATATGAAATGGTGAAATATAAATTAAAGAGGGGAGGTGCAAGATCTAGATGTGAGTTTTTTGCAAAATAAAAGTGAGTGGTTGATTTTATTTCAAATGTCAAGTAAACTATTTTCTACAAGGCATAGTCATAGGTCTCACTAGTTGGATCAGTAGTTTAGAATGTATAAGGAAACTTTCCCCATTGGAACTATTATATTATTTGTTTCCTATTTATAGAACTACACATTATAGCCCCAAAATGAGACACAATCTTAGTACTACAATTCCATTCAGATTGCTTTTTTTTGTCCACATGGCATATATATACACCCCTGACACTGTAGAAGATAATAAGAAGATAGTTAAAGAGTGTCACTTTTATATGAATGATGATATTGATCTCTTTAGTTTTATTGTTTATTAGTGTCAAACACTTAGTCATATAAAAGGAAGAGTTGGTTAGTCATCAATGTGATTACACCACTCTATATAGGCCAAGTTATGTATTTGTTAGACTTGTAAATAATCTTGTATGTGCCAAGCTTTATAGGATCTAAGAAATTATGTGGTTTCCTAGTATCTCTATGGAAGTCAAGTACAATGAATACCTAGTAAATCAAAGTGAATTGATGTTGATTCATATAGAAGGAGTTGAGGTAGTTGAGGTTGAGTGTCAGCAGGTTGAATAGTTATGACCGAGCATTAGAAACTTTATGTGTCAATTAACACAATTTGAAAAAGAATGTTTAGAATGGCACAAAATATGAGGTAAAACATTTTGGGCCGAAATGTAAATGACATTTAATTTTTTTAGAGTTTGTTATAGATTTTCTTATGAATTTTGGCATGGATCATTGATCCCTATGAAGTAAAGTTAGTCAATCAATTTAAGAGGTAAAAAGGGAAGCATCCAGATCGTTAATTATATTCTAGAAGACTCTACATATGCCTATTTTAGGGCATACCCAAACTCTATTCCATAATGATGTGAAGTGTTGTGAATGCATATCTGAAGGAATTGTATTTTGGAGGTAGCAAGCAAAGTTTTGAAGTAATAAAGTATAGCAACTGAGTGAAGCAATGAAGAGCAGAGAAAATATATATAAGGTAGGACTGCAAATCAGAGAGTGGAAAGAGAATATTTGTAATCAACATTGTGAGTGTAGACAGAAGGATCAGGCATTGGTACATTTTAGCAAGTGAATCAAGGTAAATCTCTTAACATAGTAGTTATAACAGGCCTAAGTAAATTTCTTAACAAAGTGCTTACTTCATTGTAAGTTTTAAATACTTTAGAAAAGGTAGACCTAACATTCTTGTAAAGCTCTTAACAAGGCATACCCGTCATAGAGTAGATCATTAGAAGTGATCAAATTTGAAGCCCTAACAAACGAACTTTGTTACTGTAGTAGTGAAGATTTGTGGGTTGCATCCCCACCCTAGTTTTATCTTCACCTTGGAGGGTTTCTGGGTAACCAAAATCTTTTGTGTTATGTGTTTAACTGTAAGCTTATGGATGTGATGAGTAGTTAGAATTATTTCATCATTACAAGTTTAAGGTTGTGTTATTCATGATCTAGATATGAGATGGATTAAGTGGTGAATATAGTTAAGTTGTTATTTTCTTAAGAGGATAAAAAATTTAGTGATCCTGATTCACTTCCCCTCTTAGTATCTGACATTCCCAAATAAACTTCCAACAATTGGTATCAAAGATTTGTTCTCTTAGAAGAAGTTTAACCACTTGAGAGTTGAGATTTTGGATATGGAGGCTTAGAAATTGGGAAAGACTATTCAGAATCAAATGATTGACATCCAACTCATATTGCAACAACTTAAAAAAACAAGAGGGGAGTTAAGAAAATCCCTAAAGGAAAGGAAATATATGGTCATTCAACAAAATAATACACTCTACCAAGAAGTAGACACCAAAGGGTTGTTTGAAAGTGGAAATTCTAGTGAAAGTGATGCAACAATAGAAGACCTATTGGAGAAGAACTACATTCTAAATGAAGAAGTCAGAGGATTGAAGAGGGAACATAAAATCCAATTAGTAAGATTGTGTGAAGTGATTGAATAGAAAAAGAAATCTAACAAAGAAAAATTCATGGAAGCAGAAAACAAAAGACAAATGGTTGTAAGACTTGATGAAATATCATTTGATGTGCAAAAACTTACAAACAATCAACTAGACATGATGAATCAACTACTACTTGCAAATCAAGAACTAAATAGAAAGGGCACGAAGATTGCAAATATGAGAAATGATATTAGATCTTAAAAGGAAGTAATAAAAAGGATGAATAAACTAAGTGAAGCTTGTAGATACTACGAAAAACTAATGAGATCACCAAGAACAACCAGTGACAACTTTGGACTAGGACTTAACAAGCATCATTCATCTACTAAAGGAAAATCTTCCACAAGTGGAGAATAAAGGAATGCAAAAGCAGAAGGAAAACCTACATGCTATCACTATGGAAAACTTGGACACATAGAAAACATCTACAAAAGCAAGATTGGTGAGCAAAATCCTAAGGCCAAGTTTATTGGTAACTATTTTAATTGCAACAAACATGGCCATCAAGCACATGAGTGTAGATCAGAGGTCAGAAATACATGTATACACCTAGATTTGAGGGATACTGCTACAATTTTCAAAGGTTTTGATATAGAGCACATGAATGTAGATCAAAAGAAAATTATGACTGGACACCCAAAAGATAAGAAAATGCACCAAAGAAAGGTAGCTCCAACAATTGGGATTACAACACATGGTATTATTGTCATTATTGTGGAGAATATGGTCACATTCCAAAAAATTGAATAAGAACACACTTTAGAAGAAATTACAAGAAATGGTTGAATGGAAGCTTAGTTTGTTTTAGTTGTCACAAGACTTGACATGTGAGCAAGAACTACAAGACCTAAGCACTAGCACCAAGAAATGAACGCATTAAGGGAAAAGGAAAAATGGATGTAGAACAAACAAAGAAGGAGATGAATCAAACCTAGAAGAAGAAAGTAGAAGCTAGAAGCAGTGGAACAGGTGAAGTTGAGATCAACCAATCCAATGTAGAAGGTGATCACACTACCTTAATCTGATTAAGAAAGGTATGTAAAGAACTGCATAATCAAAACCCATATTATACATCATTTCCTAACACAAAGTGTGCCAAAGTTCATATTTGCATAAGATAAGATACATTAGGACATATTTGTGGAAATAACTGAGCAATGAAATCAACTACATTGTTAGTGTTGAGCATGAGTAATATTATATGTATTGATCGAGCATTGCAATATGACTAAATGCCTACAATGACCAAACTGATGTGTTGGCTAAGTTAAATAGTATTACTTGAGTTTTGTAGTGGAGATCGAGTTTTAAAAAGGTGTAATAATGACTGAGACAATTGGATTCCACCTAATAAAGTACACAACATTTATGAGTGCCCTAATTTAAAAGAATGAAAGTATATAGTGAAAATTTTAAAGTATTTTACCCACCTTGCATTTTGATTTCAAAAACCCAAGCAATTTGAGTGAGTTGAGAAGCAATTCTAGAGGCAATTATGAGTAAATTTGGTGGAAGAGTGTGATCAAGTGTTGATTGTTAGAAGTAAAAAGTTACTTAAGAAGAGAATCTAAAGCCCTAAGGGTTTGTTTGGTTTGTGGAAGATGACGGGAATTGGATTTTTCATAATCTAGATTTCAATTTTTTTGCATTTTTTTCAAAATTGGAAAGGAATTAGAATTCTAAACTTCTAAATCATCTCAAAACTAGGTTATCAAACTTCCCACTAGCAACTAGGAATTGAAAATCAAAACCTGGTTATGCTTTTTGTGGAGTATAAAAATAATAGATTGAACTATTTTTTGAAGTCTACCTACAACTCAAATCTTATGCATAAATATGTGTCTTCCCACTCATCTTCCAAGTGAGACAAACAATTCAAGTTAAATCCCAAAAATAGAAATGAGGATTTGCAAAACCTTGATTTGACTAAATCAAGAATTGTAGAAATATTGATTTCTACAATTCCATGAACCAAACAGACCTTAAATTAAGACATGACATCTTGATCAATATCACCAATGAAGAAACAAGGCAAAGAGGTTAGTAATGTTCAATTGGTGAAGAGTGACACTTGTCCTCCTTCTAAATACTGAGTTATTCCAAATGTATGCCATGAAAGGAGATTTAACAGGTGTTCTATCATCAATACCACCTACAGTTATTATGATAAACAATGTATGGAGTTGTTATATTTGTAAGATTACTCAAGTTGCAGACAATGAAATTTAAATGACATATCATAAATTGTGTAATGAAGGTTTTTTGAAATATGAATTCAAGATTGTGGAGAAGAAATGGTTAACACTCACCCTAGATTTTCCAAGAAATTTAAAAATCAAATGGATTAAAGAGGTATTGATCCAAATTCATGATATGGAGTTATGAATAGAGAATAGGCTGATGAAAATCACAAAGAATATTATACATACAGTCACAAGGTATCCTACATTTGGGCAGAAAGAAGACCATGAGGTGCTAGAGAAAAGATACTATTGAGGCAAACACTAAGGTCGAGTGGAATGACCACGGTATGTAAATTTCAAGTTTCACATATCCATTGGTAGACTTTTAGGTATGTGTGATTGCAGATAATTTTTACCATTCAAGGAAACTAAATAGTGTGTCGTGTATGGCAGTAGATCAAGATTGGAAGATTGTGATGAAAAATCATGAGTATGATCTTGTCAAGCTCCAAGGTTGCAATTGGCAAAGAATCTTCTATCAATTAGGAAAGTGAAGAACTCTATGTGTAAGCTTGAATCATTGATAATGTGCATCTTCTTTTATGTTCAACATTATTTTCCTATTGTTGGTAACGTTGTTTGGGAGCAAGGAAAGCTTGTTACTACACAAATAAGTGAATATATTGTGAATCTAGGAGATGGTTTTGAGAATGTATTCGATGGATGCTTGGATGAGTTTAAACAGAAGATGAGAAGAAGAGAAAGGATTCCTACATCTTTAGTAGAGAAGTACTACAATGATGTGTATTTTTTAGTGGACACTAATTACACATATGTTCAGGTAGTTAAGCTAAGAGTAGCCCAAAATAAACCATTTTTCTATGAAATTGATATTAATGATGCAAGTGTAGAAAAAAATGCATTGCTTGCTGAGGAGGTTGATGCAAAGGTTGAACCCTTTGGAAAATATGAGAAATTAAAGGCAAGGATAACAGTAGATGTTAAGATTGCTTTATCTAATAGAAAGAGGAAGAAGATGATAAAAGACCTAGAAGAGAAACTAGGAAAATAGGTTGAAAGTGAAGGAGCCTTAATGACTTCACAAGGTCTTGCATAACATAGAGAAAGTGATGATGATGATGTAGAGGAAAAGGAATAAAGTATGGAGAAGAAGGGTAAAGCCCTATCACTTGTCACACCATAAAAAAATAAGGTGAAGAGAGTTAGAATTATAGAGCCTAAGGTGAAGAAATCTGTAAAGAATGCAAAACCTTAACCCCTCTCTCCTCCTGTACTAATTAGATTGAGAACCAAGGAAACTACAAAATCAAGTTTTGAACCACCTTTGACAAAAGGGCCTACTAATATTACAAATCAAGGTGAAGGTTCAAGTGGCACAAGTAGCTCAAAGAGAAAATTTTCAGTGACCAAAGGTCAACCTCAACAAAGGAGAAGAAAATTTATTTTCCATCAATATGGTGATGAAGATGGTGTAGAAAAGACAGAGTCAGATGAACCTAGTCACTACCGAGTTGCAATACATACAAATCCCAAATGAATTGATGAGGTATGTAGCAATATAAGGAATTCTATAGGCTTATCTGATTTTAAGTTTATAAAGTATGGAACACTAAGTGCAACAAATAAGACTACGATAGAAGAAGCCATGTTAGGTATGATGGTTAAATTTAAGATCACACCCATAGAGATAAGTAACAATATTCCTTATGAGTTGTATAATAGAATTGATGCCAAATGGAAACATGCAATAAAGATTGAAAGATAAATTAGAGAAGGAGCACTAGCAAACATAATGCTTGAATTATCAAATAAGAAAATCACAAATTGTTCAGAGAAGTATAGGAATAGATTTGTTCCTAAGTATAGAGAATTTTTGGTTTTGCAACATAATATTGAGGATGTTGCAAAAAAGTGGATATATATGGAAGAGCATTTTTGGTTTGACCACTAAAAAGAAAACTCATAAGGATGATAAAGGCAAGGGTATTGGAGCTGTTGATCTGGATAATGGGCAAGATGTGTACAATGACCTAGACATACTTGAAGAAGCTATCAAAAAGAAGGTCAAGGAGAGTGAGAAAGACACAGTAATAATAGAGGATGTTCATATTGATGAAAAAGACATAGGTGTGTTGAGCTCACCAGAGTAGGGTAATGTATTCCCTATTCCTTCAACCACACCTAACACTCTAGTATTGTAGAAAATAAAGAATTATCCTAAGATAGGAGAGACACCAATTCAAGTTGTTGATTTTAATGCACAGATCCAACAAATATAATAACTCCAACAATCATCCCAAAAAAAAACCATTGGTAATTGATATCAAGGAGCCAGAGATATAGAAAGAATCTAGTGAGGTACAAAAGGCTAAATAGAAAGAGGAAGAACTAGACAAGAAGTCTAAGGTAGATGAATCTACCATAGGTCAGCAAGGACCACAAGTCTCATGACCTGTATTCAAGGGAAACAAGGATACTAAGCCAAAAGAAAAGGAGAAGCAAAAAAATAAGAGTGATGTATCACAGATAAATTCGAGTGTGAGAGCCCACACTCCACCCCTAGCTACTTTAGATTCTACATCTACATGCAACAGGTGAAAGAACCTACAATAAAAATCATGCCAAGTGTTTTTTTTTGCCTCTAGCACTAATACTCAGGATAGACCAAGCGGTGAGACCCCTTCACGCACTCTAGTCTTAGCAATGTCGAGTAGAAACACAACCAAGAAGACTAAAGGGAAGAATAGACAGATGAGTTCTCTAGGTAAATCTATTACCTTGGATGTGTGATTGAATTAGTTGACTGGGATTTCAAGAATCTCTCATTTGAGTAGGTAGTTATATTGCAAGATATCTTAACAAGAAAGAAAAGGAAAGAATAAATGAGGAGAGAGAAACAACATAAGAAATTGTTGCATTTATAAAAGGTATATATGTTGATGCATTTGGCATTCATAATATTGTTGAACAAGCTCCTATTATCTCTTAGTTAGTGCATATTTTTGAAAAGGTAAACAATGAGGATATAGAGACAAATGAAAAATTGATGGCCTAGTCAGAAAAGAAGTTTGAGAAGAAAGTACTTGAGAAGGTTTTTACTATAATTATATTGAGGAAAGTTGAATTGTTAGCACTTGTACAAAATTTGGAAGAACCTATGAAGAAAATCCAAGATCTATATAATACTCTTTGTGATGTGACCAAATTCACAAATGAATTTCAAGATAGTATTCAGAAGATTGAGGGTGATTTAAAATCCTCGGGTCACTCTATCTCTCAATATGCTAGATCAAGTTCAATGCATTACAATAGATGATTGTTTGCACAAGGGAGGCTATTCAAGCTACATATTGTAGATAGTTAAATGAGGGATAAACTTGTCTCCATACAGTCTATGTTAATACCTCAATTGGAGGTAATGCAATGTGAGTTAGCTTCAACAAAGGATCTCGTACAATCAGATCATAATTTTTCTATAGTTGATAGCTTGATTGACTTGGTTACAAATTTGGAGATCAAGATTCAAATTTTGGAATCAGTTAGAACCACATGGGATCATGCTCTTGTTGTGATCATCTAAACTCACAAGCTATTTATTGATAATTATGATTTGATTCCATCCTCCCAACCCTAGAAGTAGATACGAGTGAGAAAATCAATATGGATAGAAGAAGATTTGAAAGAAGGAACATAAAAATGATAACATTCAGAGAATACATGAACAATAGAAGATAGATTAGAGGTATGATGAAGCTACATTAGACTACTTGAGTCATGTAATATATGTAATGTTTATATGTGAATGATGTAAAAGTTCTTTGTAGTCCTATATGGACCAAGTCATAGACATGGGGGGAGTACTATCACTTTTTTGGATTGTTTGTGATGAGGTAATCATGGCAATTTGTTTTTGTCGCTAATTTCAAAGGGGTAGATTGTTGATCTCTTTAGTTTTAATGTTTATTATAGTCAATGCTAAGTCATATAGAAGGAGTTGATCTAGTTGATGTTGAGCATCAATAGACATAATAGTTATGATATAGCACCAATTGTTAGGTAACATAGTTTAAACAAGAATATTTGGAATGATACAAACTATGAGGTAAACTATTTTTGGCTGACATGTAAATGAAATTTAATATTTTTAGAGTTTTTTATAGAGTTTTTTTATGTGTTTTGGCATGGACCATTGATCCATATAAAGAACATTTAGCCAATTAGATTAAGAGGAAAAATGGGAAGCATCCAGATCATTGATTATGTTCTAGAAGACTCTATAGATGTTTATTTTAGGGCAGATCAAACCCTATTCCATAGCGATCTAAAGGTTTGTGAATGCATATTTGAAGGAATTGCATTTTGGAGGCAAAAAGCAAAGTTTTGAAGTAACAAAGTATAGTGACTGAGTGAAATAGTGAAGTGCAGAGAAAAGATCTATCAGATAGGAGATCATATCAGAGAGCGGAAAAAGAAGATCCATAATTAACATTGTGAGTGTAGACTGAAGGATCAGGTATAGATATATTTTAGCAAGTGAATAAAGGTAAATATCTTAATAGAGTGATCTTAATAGGCCTAAGTAAATCTCTTAACATAGTGCTTACTTCATTGTAAGTTTTAAATCCTTCAATCAAGGTAGACCTAACAGTCTTGTAAATCTCTTAACAAGGAAGACCCCTCATAGGGTAGATCATCATAATTGATTACATTTGTAGCCCTAACAAGAGAATTTTTTTACTAAAATAGTGAATGTTTGCGGGTGTCATCCCCACCCCAGTTTTACCTTCACCTTGAACCTTGAAGGGTTTTTGGGTAACCAAAATATTTTGTATTATGTGTTTACTTTTAAGCTTATGGATGTGATGAGTAGTTAGGTTTATCTCAGCATTACAAGTTTAAGGTTGTGTTTTTTATGATCTAGATATGAGATGGATTAAGTGGTGAATATGGTTAAGTTGTTATCTACTTTCAAGGATAAAAGTTTTAACAATCCTAATACACCCCCCCACCCCCCAGTATCTAACATTCCAAAATAAACCTCCAATAGATGATAGATCTCACTCTCATGATTTTTTCAAACATTATTTCAAGAATTATTTTGAGTTCTTGTGAGAACATGATATTTCTACGGAGAGAAATCTCATTTGGTTAGATAACTGCACATGTCAATTCAAAAATACTCACATGTTTTATTAGTAGTATAGAGTGCATGTAGAGAGGGGTGTGCCTCAGATTTTTTTTGAATTTAGGTAAGGGAAAGGGGAGAATGATGGACCTAGGGCATATTTCAAGAGAGCTCTAGTTAAGGAGAAAATAAATAGTTTAGGTGCAAAACTTCTTGATTCTCATAGCATAGTCAATTGGTGTACATCTACATTATGACATGGGGAACTCTTGATTTTGTAGTGCATAATTTCTTCAAAGATATATTCATTTGCAATTTTGATCCTAGTACATTAACCATTTAGACATGACAACTAGCTTTTTTTTTGTCTTAGTTGTTTTCACTATTATTGGGATCAGTGTGTGTTAAGTGAGTGGGTGTATACATGGATTTACTATTGCATATTAAGGAACCAAAAAGAGATTAAAATTATGTTTAGAGGATCAACGAATCACAAAATCAACACATCGGCTAGAACGAAGAGTTTACAACACATTACATCACTAGAAATGACACTACAATGTATATATTAGTAAAACTATATTACTCTTCCTATTCACCACTAGACTTTGAAATAGTGAATCTCAGAGGAGAAGGCATAAATTTCATGCTCGAACCCTCCACTCCTGATCCTCTTTCCCTCTAGTTGCCTCACCTTCAGATTTGTTGCACCAACTGCAACAAAGGACATTGAAGTTGGCTTCAACAGTGTTGTAATATTTCTCCTTCATAGTAGTGAATCCATCCTTCAGATCCTTCTTAGTCAATAGTCCTTCCCCTTCCTAGATAAATTTTTGGAACTTCCCCTCCTTCATTTTGAACATGGATTTCACATTATCTTACTTTGTTTTTCTCATTCCCTCTACCAAAAATGATGACATGGAAAGTTCAATTGAGTATGACTATCTATCAAATCTTCTTTAGCAATGTCATGTCTTCACATTGGTTGTACTATAGGAGAACAATGATAAATTAGATTACTAGTTAGAAATTTGTATAAGAGGTAAACAAAATCTTGTATAATTGATGAAAGATGATGTCAGATTTACATATCCTACTAGTTTAGTTGTTGTTTTTGGAACATGGCTGCAAACATACATGCTAAAAAAGAATGAAATTATTGCATTCAAAGACTATGGAAATAAATAAATAAATAACCATTCACATATATTCACACCATATTATAGCATAGAATTTCAATGTTTTAGCAACATCAAGGGAGACCAAAAATAAAATAACTTTTTACTATTAGTAATGTTGATCACAAATCCCTATTGGAGATCCTTAAGTAGAGATATTACCTTTACGAATAATTCACTATGTATATTTACTAACTCATGCAACAAGGTTTCATATGTTGACTATAAAATTATAATTCAATTTGAATCCTTTCATTTTGGTGAACTCTTATGATGACCCTTCTTCAATTCCCATGATATGTGAGTGTAGTTGGTACACATATCAAAGATATTTAAGTTTCAAAAATACTCAATTCCTGCAAATAGATTGATGGTAAAGTCCACTGTGAATTTTTCCCTTATGTTATTTATTTTTCATTTAATTTTTATATCCATTAGGATTATCCAAACTAATTAATTTCTTGTTTTTGAATTAACCTATCTTATTCTTGTGCCTTCCAAATATACAAATTACAAATGATGGATGTATGAGATTCCTCTACCCTAGTTTGGAGTATATCTTTTTTTTGTATCAATATATACTTATTCTTATGCCTATAATACTAACATTTTTTATGGTATTAGAGTGTAGGTGTCATCAAGAGTAGCAGTACATGCAGATAGAAACATTTTAAGGAGTGGAAGAAAGACAATTTTGTGCTAGTTTTGACTCTGGGCATTTTGGTAGTTGTTTATCTAGGGTTCTTTCTAGTATTGATGTATTTATACATAATATAGCTATATCAATGATACATAATGTATTTTTACATAAGGACTTTATTATTCAAAATGATATACACTTAGTACCTTTTGTTCCATCTACATATTACTTTATATGGTACAAATGTATTCATATTTCTATCATTCAGTAGTAATAATGATGAAAAACTTAAAACATTGAAAGTATGCACTTCTTGATTTAAAATACTTTTTCATAAGGTTATCTAATGTGTTTTCATAAAATATATTTCAATTGTAAATTCCTATGGTCATCAATGTAACCATTTTCCCTATTAGTCCCTATTGGTCAAAGGTTGGTCAAAGTGGTCAAAGAAGTCAAAGTCATTAAATAACATAGATGGAGAATAAAAATGATTTTTTTAGCTCATCTAATTATTATTGGTCATGTTTACAAAGTTAAAAGTGTCATTGATCTAATACTATCACAAAATGCAATTATTGTAAAAACTTGTCAATTGATGTTAATCTATTCATTATGGCATCAATTTGTTAGTGCAACTACATTTAGATGGGTGGGTGAACCCTAGTTATAACCATGTTTCAACCATGGAGAACCTAGAACATTTACAACCACCATGCACTAAAGTGTCCCCAAAGTGCATAAACAATATTAAGCTACAAATTTCAAAGGGTCACAACTAGGAGCTCCCAAGAGGTATCAAAAAATGTCAAATCGTAAATTATGGTTTTTCAAGGTCTATAATAACCTCACTAATTTCTAGGAGATTCAAATCCATATGAATTTGGAACAAAAATATCCCTTGATGCTAAAAATTGCAGTGTTCTTAGGCTCATTGGTGCACCACTATGTAACTTTCCAACCGTTCCTTATGGGATTGATTCCTGTAAGAATTTGCCTAAGGGAAAAATTCACCCAGGAACTAAGAACTCAAACACAAGCACACAGTAGAAGAAAGAGAGAGACTATGATCAGAATGACAATGTATTCAATATTCCATACAATGTAATGTCAAAGTACACTAGGAGTGCCTGTATATAAAGGCCTCTGAGATACATCTAGAATGCCTCGTAATCAGCACCATGATATGTCATACAACCAAGCACATGCCTACAAGATATGGGTTATCTTCCATTAAGCACGGAAGTAAGTGCGGTGATAAGAGGATAAGCCTACAAGGGTGTGACACGCAAAACAGTGTTGTAGACACCATGTGCTAAAATAGAGTTGCGTACTCCTGTGTTGTCTACATGACAACTCAAAAAGGTGCACAAACTCCTAAGTGTCTCACAAATAAAAATAATTAAATAATGCATTAACATAAGTAAACTTAAGTAAGTGTAATAAGTAAATACTTATTTATGCCAACACCCCCCGTAAGTGCAACTTAGGGGAATGCCCTTAAGCTTACAAACTAGGATGAAGATGCAAAATGGGTCCCAGCTACTAGGCCATATTAGGTACCCATGTACATAATGAAAATGCAAATCTCTCATAAAGCGGGGAAAGAGGGAAAACCTCATGGGAAAAATCCTCCCCCAAAAAGAGAGATAAGTAAGGATGCATCGATGGATGGAGTAATCAAGATCCCCCCATTACAACATACATCCAGTATATACATAAGAGAATGAGAGAAGGAATAGAGACAAAATAGGCTCCCCCCCAAAAGAAGAGTGCCGACAAGTGAAAGCCGCTCCGATGAAGAAGCTAGTCCATGAATGCAAAATAGTGTTCCTCCCCTTAGGAAGAAACAAAGGAAAAGGTATAGTCCTGAAGATGTATGTTGGCCCTGAAACCTACTCAAGTACCCCTGTGTTGATGCTGAAGTTCACCCCTTCCAATTGTGCTAAAAAGAACAAATGTAGATCAGTCAAGAATGCCTGTTGAACCTGTTCCACTAAACCATCTGTCTCCTCTACTGACAAAGAGACCTCAACTAATTGTTGTTCATAAGGATCCACAATCACGCCAACCTGTGAAGATTGATCATGTAGAGAATGGACATGAGGGTTAGAGGACATGAGGGTCAGAGTGGGCCCTCGCAACAATTGTAGAAGAATCATCATCAATGAGAAGATGTAAATCCTCAAGTTTATCTCCCAAGTCAACTAAAGTAGTAGGTGGAAGATGAGATGTACCATGATGTGATGGACCTTTCGCTGTGGCAATATAAGCATGTGGACTAGACTGATGTGACCTCTCACTACAACTGTTGATAGAACCCCACGTGTCTGAACCTATTGAAGCACTATCGCTTGTGTCACTATCAGTTTCCACTATGTATGAAGTGTGGAGAGGAGTAGAGGATAAACTGGGAGAACTTTCCTCAAAATGTACATCCATCTCCACAAAAATCTCATGAGTCTATGGATCCATAAGTCTGTAAGCCTTCACATTGTCTTCATAACCAATGAAGGTACAAGGCCTAGGTGTCGGTGCCTTGTAACTCCTAGAGGATAGGTTTTCCCATGCTGGAAAATTGAAGACTCTAAGGTGACTCGCAATCAATTTTCTACCGCACCATGCCTCAAAAGGAGTCTTGCCATCTAAGGTTGGATGAGGAGACCTATTAAGTATGTGATTAGCACTGCTAATGGCTTCAACTTCAAGTGTAGGATCAAGAGACTTGGCCTTTATCATGAAACTTTCCATGGTCTTGAGAGTCCTAATCCTCATAGCTGCAACATCTGTCTTGTGCGGACTAAATGTTGGTGAGTTTTGAAGATCAATCCCCTCAATTCTGCAAAAGTTCTTAAGTCTTCTGTCAACATATATGTTCTCGTTGTCCACTCTAAGTACTTTGATGGCTTTCCTTAACTTGTGTTCAACATGAGTCTTGAAGTCTTGAAGCTTATGAACCACTTCATTCTTATGATGAATGAAGAAGACCCAAGTGAATCTCAAAAATTAATCAACAAATGTGAGTATGTAGCGGCCTTGGTTGACTGAAGTCATTGCAAAGGGTCTTGCTAATACCATGTGAACAAGCTAAAAAAAAAATAGAGTGCAAGAAGACTTCCCTTTATCATACTTGTCCTTGAGATTTATATCCACTGAACAAGATGAACATTCTCCCTTAGAAAAGCTAATATTAGGTAGACCTTTGACCATGCATTTTGAGCAAAGTTGCTAAAGAGAGCGAAAGTCAAGGTGACCAAACCGTTCATGCCATAAGTTGATGTTTGAAGTAGAGTGAGTTAACAAGGCTTGGGAAGGACTCTTAGGCACAAAGTGGGAGAAGGAATAAAGTCTTTTGTCATCATTGACTTTCCCCACTGCTACCACTGAATCATCTCTTAGACTTCACACCATCACTAAATCTAGAAGGAACTCAACCTTATGACCATCTCCAAGGTGAGTGATTTGTTAAACTGATAGGAGATTGGAGCTAAGATTTGGAACGTAGAGAACATCTTTGAATTCCCCATTTTCCATTTCCACATGTCTTTTTCCTTCAACTTCCATTTTAGTATCATCTCCCACGAATATGTGTGGCACCTTTGACTGCTTCAATGAAGAAAAATCTTCCTTTGAAGAATCCATGTGGTAAGAGGCACCATAGTCAAGTATCCATTCCAAAGAACTTTTGTTTGCCATAAGTGCTTGACCTTTACCTTTTGAAGAGGTTGGAGTAGAATCCTTGGAAGTACTTGGCACTTGAATCTTGTTCTTCTTGAGTAGATTTTCTAACTCATCGATTCTTTTTTTCTTGCAATGATGCTCATCATGATTTGGCTTTTTGCAATATGCACAAAAGAGTTTTTCCTTCTTTTCATTACTTCCCTTCTTGTTTGAAGAAGAACCACCTTGTTGAGAGGAGGATTGTTGTGTCTCAGATTGTGTTTTTTGCTTCCACTGCTTCTTCTTCTTGTTGCTTTTCCCCCCTTGACTTGTTTTGGGATCATCACTAGCCACCAAGGCTTTGGTCTTAGATGACTTGAGAAGTCCAAAATCCACCAAGTGAGGTGGTTCAACAATCAACATGTCTACAAATCCATCAAAGGAAGGCTTCTAGTAAGCAGATCCCATGGTTAACCTGTGAGTATTGAAACTTGAAACAAAGTTGGCATACTCAAAAGGTAGCCTCTTCAAGATGTGATGAATCAACTTGTCATCCTTCATGGGATTTCCACAATATTTTAGAAGTGCCCTATACTCATTGACTTTAATGATGTAATCTTGAATTGTGTCATAATTCTTAGGATCCAAGAGAATTAGATCATTCTCAATCTGAAATCCCTTTTCTTCATCCACCTTACTATACAACTGTTCAAGTTTATTCCAAGCTTCTTTAGATTTTGAACAATTTTTAATATGAAAGAGAAGATCCCCTTGTACACAACTCCTGATAATACCTAAAGCTTGTTGGTCTTGTCTTTGCTAATCAATGAGTTCTTTAGCATCAGTAGGTTTGGTAATTGTCCCATCAACATAAAGACTATATCCTTTTTCCATTAATCTACTCCATGCAATATCTTTCCATGTAGAATAGTTGCGTGAAGTTAGAGGAGGACATTTAAAACCCATGATGCAAAAATGAAAAGAGCACAATAGAGAGACACAAGAAACATGGTACACACCCCCCCTTTTCACTCAATCAAAAGACCCCCCAAAAAAGATGTTGTTGGCACTTTATAAGTAGTGCGTTTACAATGGGCCACGTGTCAAAATGAACAAAGTGGACTTTCTATTTTTGATTTTACAACTTCCTTATGAGGATTAAATCTATCACTTAAGCACTGTAGCTTAGTTTTACAATGATTCTGAAGAAGAACCAAAGCTTTACAATGCCAAAGAAGGCCTGATTCTAAAAGTGATAAATTGGTCCACACAACCCTAGAATTTGACTTTAGATTTGGAAAGTAGACAAAAAAACACGCACTTTCAAAAAAAATAGAACCTGAAAAAGTTAATAGATGTGCTTGTACGGAGCTTTTGAAGTTGCAAAATGTAGGATTATGTAGGTACAGTCACCAAAAAACACATTTTTTGCAAAATCTGCATACAAAACTAGAAAAAAAAACCACCACTAGAAAATTTAGGAAATTTTACCTAATTTTAAAAAAAAATTGCACCTGAATCAGAGTCCAGATGTCCGAGTTATGAACTCACAAATTTAGGCTGCCAAACTCAAAAGCAATCTGGAGAGGGGTCTGGAAGAGAAACTATGATGCTAAATTTAACGGTCAAATGATCGTCATTGCAGTTCTAAATTTCCTGGAAATGGTAGTCAAATGACCGTCAATTTTAACACGCTAACTTAATGACATCAGCAAAAAGTTCGCGCACTGGGGTGACATGGCAAGCTGACTGGATGATGACTATGTATTTCATACTGTATGGATCAGTCTGCTGATGTGGCAAAAATTCCAACTATCCACGTGGCTAATGTGGCAGTTCTAACTAATGATGTGGCCTCCTACTGAGTTGACAAATATGCATGTCACCACTGGACACGTGTCAAGAGATGACAAGTCCACTGTTAGGAGAGTTGGCATGGACAGGATAGGTCCACGTGGGCAAGGAGGAGTCTACGTGGGCGGGAAAAGTTTATATTCTACGTGGATATTGAAAACCATAGGTTTTCAATATCGTGGGTAGAAAACCACACGATGAAAACCTGACACTAGAAGAGTCTATGACTGTCGAACTATTGTGTAAGCAACACGTGTCCTATTCACTATGATTGTCGGATTCAAAAAATGCGATGCTGGAATCTCACATACTAAGGGTGTATTTGTTTCACCGGTATCGGGATACTATGGTTTGGAAAAACCACTGGCCAAAATCCAAACACTATGCTTTCAGAATATGTTGTAGTGGGATGTCGAAAATGCAACAGTCAATGTCGAAGTCTTGGACTTGACCCGGAAGAATGGACATGGCCAAGAATGTAATGCGATGCTGAAATAGGGTTTGATGTTGTCAAAAAATAGTGCGTTGCTCAGAAAGATTGATTCGGCAGTCAGAGAAAGGGTGATTAATCCCACATTGTGTGGGAAAGCGCTACAAGCGCTGTATAAAATGCAAAGCACACAGAGTTTCAAACAAAGAGCTAGCCCATAGGTGAAGGGCTTGGGCAAAGGCTGCCACTTAAAGGAATGTGTTGTGGTTGCTGATAAATATTCTGGGTCGGCTTGTGTTTACAGTTTACGGTCCAGAGTTATTGAATTAGTCAGATTTTGACAATAGTACGACCTTCGCTACAAATTTAAGAATATGCCCGTAGATTTGAATTAAAGTCCATCAATCAAATAAAATAATCTGCTTGCAACAAACAAAATAAATCCCTCCAAAAAAGGCAAATCCGGGATGTCAGTGTCCGGGTCCGTATTCCAAATTGGGGCCTCCGAGTTCTGATTTGCAAAAAAAAATTTCCTCACAGTTGACTTTAGGCCAAGGTAGCTAAGTTTATAGTCAATTTTCACCAGTTCAGCATTTTGGACGCAATGGCAAGGTCAGATCTAGCTCTAGACGCTCCCAATTTCTACAGTATGCCAGATTCAGGCTAAGGTGCTAAAGCAAGAGAGATCTCGAATGGCTATGTGATGAGAAAATCTCCAAGTTGCTCTGATACCATGTAAGAATTTTCCTAAGGGAAAAATTCACCCAGGAACTAAGAACTCAAACACAAGCACACAGTAGACCAAAGAGAGAGAGTATGATCAAAATGACAATGTATTCAATATGCCATGCAATGTAATGTCAAAGTACACTAGGAGTTCCTGTGTATAAAGGCCTCTGAGATACATCTAGAATGCCTTGTAATCAGCACCATGATATTTCATACAACCAAGCACATGTCCACAAGATATGGGTTATCCTCCATTAAGCACGGAAGTAAGTGCGGTGATGAGAGGATAAGCCTACAAGGGTGTGACATGCAAAACAGTGTTGTAGACACCATGTGCTAAAATAGAGTTGTGTACTCCTATGTTGTCTACATGACAACTCAAAAAGGTGCACAAACTCCTAAGTGTCTCACAAATAAAAATAATAAAATAATGCAAAATAATTAAATAATGCATTAACCTAAGTAAACTTAAGTAAGTGTAATAAGTAAATACTTATTTACACCAAGAATTCCTTTATGTCATTAGCTCTAGATGGGTAGGTGAACTTTATTAACACCCCCTATTTTGAGCATGGATTTCTTATAATGTCTATGACCACCACACACCAAAGTGTCCCCAAGGTGCACTAATCATGATTGAACAACAACCTTCCAAGGGTCAAAACTTGGAGATCGTGAGGGTTTTTGAGAAAACGTCAAATACCATGAGACTTGATATGAATGTCTAAAATAACCTCTTTCACTTGTGGGATATTCAATTTCATTTTATTTTGGCACATCAATCTTTCTTGATACTAAAACTTATAGTGTTCCTTAGTTCATTGGTGCCCTGCTATGTATCTTTCTAACCATTCATCATGGCATCGATTCATCTATGTCATTATCTCTAGATGGGTGGGTGAACCATAATAATACCCTTGTTTTAACCACAAATTTTCCAAAACTTTTGTGACCACCACATACTGAAGTGTCCCTAAGATGCACTAAACACAATTGAACAATGACATTTTGAGGATTATAATTTAGATCTTGTGAGGGATATCAAGAAACTATCAGATGCTATAGGACTATGATATTGATATCTATAATAAAATCTCTCACTTATAGGATATTAAAGTTCGTTTGAATTTTCCACAACAATTTTTCTTGATGCCAAAACTTTTTTTATTCCTCACTACATTGGTGTTCCACTTTATAAATTTTCAACAATTCATCGTGGCATCGATTCATCTATGTCATTAGCTCTATATGGGTTAGTGAACCCTAGTTAACACATATTTTGACCATGGAGTCACTAGAAGGTTCATGACCACCATGCATTGAAGTGTCCCCAAAGTGCACTAAGCACAATTGAATAATGATATTTTGAGGGTTGTAACTCAAATCTTGTAAGAGGTATCAATGAAATCTCAAATGCTATAGGACCATGATATCGATTTTAATAATAACCTCTCTCACTACTAATAAATTCAATTTCTTTTGAATTTTCCACAATGATTTTTTTATGCCAAAACTTGTAGTGTTCCTCAGTTCATTGATCCACCATAGTATATTCCATTTGTTCATTGTAGCATCAATTTTTCTTCATTGTAAGCTCCAAATGAGTAGGTCTACCCTAGTGACACCCCCTTTTCAACCATAGATTCACTAGAACATTCACAACCACCACATATTGAAGTGTCCCCAAGGTGCACTAAGCATAGTTAAACAACAAAATTCCAAGGGTCATAACTTAGAGCTCGTAAGGGATATTGACAAACTATTAGATGCTACAAAAATTTGATATTGATGCCTATAATTACCTCTCTCACTTCTAGGATATTCAATTTCTTTTTAATTCAACATAGATTATTTTTTATTTCAAAACTTGCAGTATTCCTCAGTTCATTGGTGTACCATTTTGTAAATTTCCAACTATTTTCCATTGTATCAATGCATCTATGTTGTTAGCTTGAAATGGATGAGTGAACCATAGTGAAACCACTTATTTTGATAATGAATTTTCTAGAATGTCGACAACCATTGTGCACTGAAATGCCCCCATAGTACATTAAGCACGATTGAACAATGATATGTGAAGGTTTGTAACTCAAAGCTCAAGAGGGGTATCAACAAATTGCCAAATGCTACAAGACTATACTATTGATTTCTACAATAACCTTTCTCAATTTTGAGAGATTCAATTTCATATGAATTTGACACAATTATCTCTCTTGATGCCAAAACTTATAGTATGTCTCAATTTTTCGGTGCACCACTGCACACATTTCCAAACACTTATCACTGTAGTTAGCTATAGATAGGTAGGTAAAACCTAGTGATATCCCTATTTCAACCACAGAGTTGCTAGAATTTTCATAACCATTAGGCACTTAAGTGTCCCCAACGAGCACTAAGCATGACTAAAAAGTGATATTCTAAGGGTCATAAATCAAATTTTGTGAGGGACTCGATTGTCGGTCCCTATGATGATGGGCTATAATATTTTGCGTGGGAAATTGTAATGAGGTACTTGGTCTAATTGTGGGTACATTTTTCTATGGATTTGAAATGGTCCGCATACCAAAAAATGGATAACAATTATCTTATGGAATAGAGGCAACTCAAGAGCTACAATCATTGCCCAAGTGGGAAAGAATTAGACAACATCCTTGTATTTTTGTCTAAGTTAGGAACTTATTAAGGGTAATTCCTCATTGAAAACCTAAGAAGTCTTTAAGAAAACACAATTTTACTTTGAATGCTCATTGTTATTCTTAAGATGGAGAAACTTCTACTAATCTTCTATGTGTATGATTTTGTTCCTTGATGTTTTATCACTCAGTGATTCGTCATCACCATTGAGTGTGATCCAAAAAAAATTATGTTTTGGATCTTTCAATGGTCTAACGTCAATAGTTAGTGTGATCCAAAATGTTGAGCAACAAAATCATACAAAGGGAAGACTAGAAGTTTGTATATCTCAATTTAATAAATTGTGGAAAATTAATGTCAACTAATGTTCTCATCTTAATGTTCTAGCATAGAGAATCAACCAAATATCTATTGGAAATATTCAAGATATGATAGGTTACTGAGAGGGGAGGGGTGAATTAGTAACTTCAAAAATTTGAAAAATTCAGTTCTTTAACCATATATACTATTCACCATTTATTCATCTAATCTACTGCATATATGAGAGATCAAACATTCATAACACATGTACACAGTAATTTGGTAACCCAGAAACCTTCCAAATAGAAAGTAAAATTGGGGTGGGGATGATACCCATAAAACTTCGTTATTGCAATATGAAGTTGGCCTATTAAGGCTTACATTGACCACTTCTGGTGATCTACCCTATTAGGAGCACAAAGGACTACTACATCCACCTTGTTAGAGGATTTACAAACATATAGTGAAGTATGCACTCTGTTAGGAGATTTATACAAAGACTATTAAGTCTACCTTGTTAAAGGATTTACAAAATTGATTCACCTATTAGGATAAAATAGTGGATCTACTTACAACTTGATTTCTAATTAGATCCTTGAAGTATAGATCACCTCTTGTGACTGATGAATCTTTACTGCTCCTTGTAGACCTTGCTAAATACTCTGCTCTGCTGCTAATTCGCTTTCATTCTTCTCAAAGCATTACATGTTTTTCTTGATGCATCCTTCATACATTGTAAATGATATAATATATTACATATATACCATTCCAATAATTATAATTGCAAGGTCGGCCAAAATACAAGTGAACAAAATATTACTGAGTCGGCCAAATAGTAAATAACTCCAGTTCACTAAACTGACTCGGTGACCTTCTAATACTTGGCGTCCACTGCATTACTCGACATCATCATGCACTCAGTAGAAGTGAAGGCTCAGTCCATACTAATCACTTGACATAGTTCTAAACTTAGTAAACTTTGGAGACTTGGTAGATATAGTATCACTCGATAAAAATTGAATCCTTTGTTTAGCTTGCTTTCACTCGGTAAACACTACACTTTCATTACTCGGTAGACACTGGGCTTCCATCACTCAGTAAACACTTATGAAGCTCGGTGAACACTGTATGCTCCGTAGATACTACTGGGCTCCACACCCACTCAGTAGCTTCATGAATGCTCAGTATGAACTTACTTGACTGCACACTCACTCTATAGCTTCAAGAATGCTCGGTATGAACTACTTGAGTGATGAACCTACAAGGTAACCACTGAATGCTCAGTATACACTATGGACTGAGTGATGAACTTGGTAATCATTTAGAATCAAGTAAGTGTCATCACTAATCACAAATGCAATATAATGCCAACAATCTCTCCCTTTGGCATTAGTGACAAAACACTTATAAGCCAAAACATATGTACATAACTTGACTTAATGAATTTTGGTTTTTCAAAATTGATCTTTGTAGAACTGTTGCATATACATTTCTATGTACCTTCTTGATGATATATACAAAGATACTTATGTACATATGCTAACTCTAATGAGTGCTAACTCCCCCTTTCAATTATAGTAATAACTCTCCTCATTTATTATTCTAAATCTCTCCCCCTTTTTGACAATAATGCTAAAGGATACTACAGTAGGCTTCTTCTTAGGTTTGGTGATAATCACCTTCCCTTTCTTCTTTGGAAGTTCCTCTTCTTTTTTAGATTCAAGTTCTTTATCTTCTTCTTCTTCTTCTTCATCCTCACCTTTTCCTTCAGTAAGCATAAGAGGGCCGGTTGCAGTTTTCAACTTTGCTATCTTTCTCTTACCTATGCTTATAGCCTGGGGTAGCTTGATTTCAAGCTCAATTCTAGTCTTAGCTTCATCATAAGTGCCAAAGGTAGGAATTTTAGGATCTACAGGTTCATTTACCAGTGCTTCAATAATGTCCCTAGCTTCATCAATATTCACCTCATAATGAAGAGGTTTCACCCATGCAACTTAGGGTCTAACTTTCTGAATGTATACTCTATCATAGTCAACCATGAAGCATACATCATCTTTGTAATCTTCAACCAGTTTGGGTGGAATTCAAAACCTGTTGTTCATTCTTTCCTTGAAATCTTTAAAATAATTATCCATAACTTTTTCAAAGTTTTCACCCATGTCAGCAATAAACTCATTAATCTGATATAAAATTGGAATATCTTTTCTCCATACAATTGAGCCCTTTGATGGAAATAATTTTGAATATAGAAAAATAAAAAATTAATAGTGAACCGAATTTGCAGGGATTATTCTTTAAAGTCCTTATGTTGTCCATGTTCTTGTTCAATTGTTTCAACAATAATTTTGATAGGTCAAATTCAAGATTTTTCTTCACAATTTTGAATGCCAAATCAACAACCTCACAAGGCACACTGTTCAAATGACTAGAGCTATAAATTTTGTGGGCAATGACATGAATGCCAAACCTTAATTCAACATCAGATACAGTGCTGACCTTCAAACCTCTACCATCCCATTTAGCTAGGGTTTTTTTCTGTAACTCCTCCCGACCTAGGGTTTTGGTAGTTTTCGCTTTACTTAGCATGGGGAGACTGATAATCTTATGAATCATCTTCTTGGTGATTAACACTAGCTTCTCTAACCATAGTTTCCCATTGTGAACATGACTGAGTATGTACCTGATCCACTTAATTTGGAAACTTCTTGGCACATGCAAGATATGGGTTAACCCTTTGGCCTCTAGATAATTATGCTCGAGTTTAAAAGAGCCATCAACACTCATTTTCTCCTAGGTTTCCAATCTCTTGAATAGAACATTTGAAATGTGCATGAATTTCATTTATGAGAAGTACCTTTGGTGGAGTTTGCGATTGAACTCCATTGGGGTCGAGTGATTCTGCAATTGCTGGAACTATCTTGAAATTTGGCACCTTCCACTCCACTCCTTTAACCAGCATTTTTGAACCTCTTTTTGCCTTGGTGCTACTGCTACTCTTGGATGCCATTGTTGCTTGATAGGTGTAAGAAAATTTTGAACAAATTCTTCACTTGAAAATTGCTTGAAATTGCTTGGAATTTGCTTTGGAATTGCTGGAAATTTCTTAGCTCTGTAATCGCGGTGAAGAATGAAATCAAATTCTGCCCTTTTGAAAAAAAAATTCCATAAATGCTTGGTACGAAGGTAGCTAAGATGACATAGTGCTTGACAGGCTATCATTCACTTGCTCGGTAAAAGCTTGCAACTTAGTGATCGAATAAAACTTTTGTTGCTCCCAACCTAGCTCGACGAGGTCTTCAATTAACTTTCCTTAGTAGATGCAACTCGGTGAAACATACGCTTTCTTTGATCCTTGTGTATCTGGAATACTGATATGATCATTTTGCTTTCCTTTATTTTGGAACTGCTTGAGATATCACTAGAGGATGCAGTTCCATATCCTTGTTTATGGATCTAACTGGAGATGGTGGAGTCACCCACTTCTTGAGTGACATTGCCATCATTTGAATTATCTTGCTCGGTAGATTTAGGAATCCACTATTGCCTCATCTGATTTTGAATGTTTTTAGCTTTAGCTCTCTTTTTATCTTCAATTCTTCCTATGTTCATGTAGTTTTTAGCTATATGACCGAGTTTTGTACATGTATAGCACCTTACAGTAGTGTCCTTCTTCCTTAAGTGATATCTTGCACAGTTTATACCAATATGTCCATATTCTTCACAATAATGACATCTGCACCAGGTATTGTAGTCCCATCCAAATATTTCTTTAACAAGTTGTTTAGCTAGATTGAATGATTTGGATCTGCATTGGAATGCCTTGTGACCATGCTTCTTGCATTTGTGAGAATTTTCTTCAAATTTTGGTTTCTCCTTGCATTCATTAGCTTTATGACCATGCTGACTGCAATTGTAGCATTTACCATTGAATTCACTTTTTCCATTTCTCCAACACCTATTTGATGTATGACCTAACTTACTATAGTGATTGCAAGTAGGTATTTGATTCCTTTGGGCACCTTGTTTGGAGGTTTCACCTTCTTCCTTATAACCAAGTCCAGCTTTACCTTTTTGTCTATGAAGATTCTGCTCACTTTGTTGATTTAATTGAGTCATGTCTGCTTGAGATTTCATCATTATTTCATTGACTTTCTTTTCAGTGATTAAGTTATTTTCCAAACTTTCATTGATTTGTCTTTCAGATCTCAAGTTGCTTTGTAAGCTTTCATTGATTTGTCTTTCAGTGATCAAATCATTCCTCAAGCTTTCATTTTCAGATCTCAGATTCATAATTTCTTCATTTGCATTAGATAGTTGATCCACAAGATCTTCATGCTAATGGGATTGATTATTTCTTATCTCTAAGTCTTTAGTTGCCTTATTTCTCCGCTCCAAAACTTCACATAGCCTGATTGATTGGATTTCTTGTTCTCTTTTAAGCTTTCTTACTTCTTCCTGCAGAGAGCCATTTTTTCCTAGGAGTTCCTTGATTGCCTCATTAGCTTCATTTAAACTGCTTGATGGTAAAAGGTCTTCAATCTTTTCTTCAACATACTGATGGTCATTCATTTGCCTTGCAATTTCCTTCCTTCTCTTTAGGGATTGAGAAAGATACTCCTTTGCTTCTTTGAGTTGAGCCATGGCCATTTCCAGATCTAGCTTTTCATTTTCAATAGCTTTATCAAGTCTAAATATCTCCATTATCCTTGATCTTTGCTCAAGTTGTCAAACTTTATCCTGAGAACCACAAACACTCCGATACCAATTGTTGGAAATATTCAAGATATGATAGGTTACTGAGAGGGGAGGGGTGAATGGGTAACTTCAAAACTTTAAACAATTTATTGCTTTAACCATATATACTATTCACCATTTATTCATCTAATCCACTACATATATGAGAGATCAAACATTCATAACACATGTACACAATAATTTGGCAACCCAGAAACCTTCCAAATAGAAAGTAAAATCGGGGTGGGGATGATACCCACAAAACTTCATTACTGTAGTCTGAAGTTGGCCTGTTAAGGCTTACATTGACCACTTTTTGTGATCTTCCCTATTAGGAGCACAAAAGACTGCTAGATCCACCTTGTTAGAGGATTTACAAACATATAGTGAAGTATGCACTCTGTTAGGAAATTTATACAAAGACTTTTAAGTCTACCCTATTTAAGGATTTACAAAACTAATTCACCTGTTAGGATAAAATAGTGGATCTGCTTATAACTTGATTGCTAATTAGATCCTTGAAGTACAGATCACCTCTTATGACTGATGAATCTTTATTGCTCCTTGTAGACCTTGCTGAATACTCTGCTCTGCTGCTAATTCGCTTTCATTCTTCTCAAAGCATTACATGTTTGTCTTGATATATCCTTCATACATTTTCAATGATATAATATATTACATATATACCATTCCAATAATTACAATTTCAAGGTCATCCAAAACACAAGTGAAAAAAATATTACTAAGTTGGCCAAACAGTAAATAACTCGGGTTCACTGAACTGACTCGGTGACCTTCTGATACTCGGTGTCCACTGCATTACTTGGCATCGTCATGCACTTGGTAGAAGTGAAAGCTTGGACCATACTAATCACTTGACATAGTTCTGAACTTGGTAACCTTTGGAGACTCAATAGATATAGTATCACTCGATAAAAATAGAATCCTTCGTTTAGCTTGCTTTCACTTGATAAACACTACATAAACATTGGGCTTCCATCACTCGATAAACACTTATGAAGCTCGGTGAACACTGTATGCTCAGTAGATACTGCTGGGCTACACACCCACTCGGTAGCTTCATGAATGCTCAATATGAACTTACTTGACTACACACTCACTCAGTAGCTTCAGGAATGCTCGATATGAACTACTTGAGTGATGAACCTACAAGGTAACCAATGAATGTTCGGTATACACTATAGACTGAGTGATGAACTCGGTAATCATTCAGAATCGTGTAAGTGTTGTCACTAATGACAAATACAATATAATGCCAACAATATCATCTAGGAAGCCTTATAGCATTAGTGAAGTCTCACACTTAAAAAAAATTCACACTAGTTTCTTAAGAAACCATAGTAGGTCATCCAGCTACAAGAAATATGTTGTATGTGCATATTATTGCAATGATTGGTAGAGAATTGGTGGTGACAATGATCCTCAAAGAGGCTATTCATCATTTTCCTTATTATATTTATTATTCACAAAGTGGAAGAAATTTTGTGTCAAGCCTCCCATGAAATGCACAAGGGTCTTAAAAAGAGATTGTGTATTCATTTCCTTTTCCACCTTGTAGAAAGGGAACCAAATATATGAATATAATTATCCAACTAAAATCCATGGTTCTTGATAAATTCATTTTGGTTGCAATAGAAGAAAAACTCCGTTTTACTTCTAGTTATGTTTGCATGTAGTCCCACTCATTTAATGACCAATATGTATTAATTGAATTATAAATACTAAGCATGATTAAAATGAATGAGTATCCGTAAATTGAAAATACACACATGCAACAATCACAATAATATAATATATCAAAATGTATATTCATGTATAGATAAATGGCATAAACATATATCAAAATGTAAATCCATATACAAAATGTGGCACATGACATCAAAATATGTCCATAATATGAAGATTCATATATACAATATGACATCTACCATCTCTAAATAACTATATACTATCCTATGCTACTGGTGGATCATCAAAATGCAACCTCTTTGATGCATTCTTTGGATCTGATAGCTCCTGCATGAATAAAAAAGGCAAACCCAAAGTTAGACTACTAAATTTATATGATTGTACATATAAAAAATAAATCCACTCAAATGCATAACCATCAATAATTTTATGAATATTTTTTAGGTTGAAACTCTCATCATGTAACTCTCTCCATGACTTATTGTGGTGGTCAAGAGTCCTCTCATATATCCTAGGCAACACAGGAACCTCGTCATCTCTAGCCTGCATATGTTTGTATGGTTGTGAGATTTATCCATGACTTAGCCTATAAAAATATCACTAATAACATACTAAATTTATAAAATAATCAATAATTCAAATCAAAAGTTACGTATGTTGACCCCTCCTCTAGGAGCGTTGGCTATTTCAACAATGATAGAAAACTTTTATTTCCTCCTTTCATTGCAATGGGTGTTTCCTACGAGAGTCAAAAGCATAGTTGTTACAATCATGATAATTAGTTTTGTATAATTCATGAAAAAAGGAAAATAAAAAATAAATGCTAAATTCACATACAATATGGCTCTAACTATGAACAGAAATGTTCAAGGGTCTAGGTTGTTGAATCTTTCTGGAGTCATGATCAATGGTCACACTCTATACAATAAAGAATGTAATAGAATTTTGTTAGGACACAATAAATACAAGTATGCATCTACATTTAATCACTTTAAAACACCTAATTACCTTCCCCTTGTCAATGTACAGTGGCTAACCCCTCATGCATTTCCCACCAATGATAGGTGAAACCTGCAAGAGAAAAATAGGGTGAGAAACCATGCATCATCCAATATAAAATAGGAAAGCAATGAGAACACAACCTAATGTATTGTAGATGTCTTGAGGCCAAACGAAATAGATGAGAGTGTGAAATCCTCCACCTATGTCAGCTCCTCCTTAGTCATAAGGTGAATTTAAATGAATCACATGTGTGTGTGTGTGCGCGCACGCGTGCGTGCGGGTGTGTGTGTGTGTGTGTGTGTGTGTGTGTGTGTGTGCAATTATCGTAATTATTCTAATATCAAGATTTATTTGAAATCAACTATGTTGTAACAAAAATTTGTATAAATTTATTGAAACATAAGGAGTATAATGTTTATAGTTGTGTGGGTTGTATCCTCATTCCCAAATACAAATTGATAATTAGAATCAACCAAGGGACCAAAACATAAATCATAGCACATAATGCAAGTATGGGGCACATAGACATATTAACTACTCACTAATAAACTTGTACCAACATCATAAACATGGGGAGGAAAATTTGACCTAGTTTAGGAGATCAATAGGCTACTCAATGTATGGATAGATCTAATAGTTTGAGAGCTAGCCTTTGCAAGGATATCAAGATGCTACATTGGAGGAGGGGGGGATACATCAGTAGGGTGGACATATGTGCCAAATTTCCTCTACTAGGAAAATGGTCTATCCTGGAGAGCTCCTCCTCCTACACCCATGTTGGGCCTCATGCTCCAATAGTTCACCTTGTGCCCCTTCACAAAATTAGCATACAATTTTCTAAGGAAATAAAATGTCACCACCAAATTATTGTATTGTTGTTTGTCAAAAACCATCCACTAATGATCCCAAAAGTTTGTACACATTGTCTCATTTGTGTACCATTTAATTGATTATTTGGTTTTTCTAGGATCCACTTTTATACAAGTCTTTAGGTTCATAAATGGGTCAGATATCTCTTCTTTAGTTATGTTAAGAGGCACAACCTCGTCATAATCCAACTCATCATCAAACTAGACATGCATCTCCTAATGCCAATGAAGAGCAACATTATGCTACTCAAAAAGTGTTTAAATATTATCCATAGTGGTGTTTAGGATGGATAAAATGGGAGCCAATGTAGGTATATCGCTATATGTGTTTTCTAAACCCTTGATTTTGGTTTTTTTTTTAATAAAATATTCAGTTCAGTGAGTATTTTGAGGGGGTTGTGGATTATTTGGTAGTGGTTGAGGATTGTGTTTAGGATCATTGTTTTGTGGGTCAGTGTTCTAAACTTTGCCAGGGTCAATCATGCCTTATTAAATTGTAAATAAATAAAGAATTAGAAATTAAATTCATGAATTATAATGAAAATTTAAAAAAACATGTATTTACATTATAAAACCTAATTTTTAATTTAAAAATTAATTTAAACAACCAAAAATCATAAATATTGAAGTTAACTTTGATATAATGTTGCAATTTGATGAAAAACATATCTAGTGTCTGATTTCTATTGCGTACACAAAGGTAGGTGTTAGAATGATTTAGAATAACTAAGAGAGGGTGGGGTGAATTATTTATTTTTAGATCTAGATGTACCAATTAAACTTTTAACTACTTCAAACAACTTCAAAATTATCTTTAAACAACTTGGTCTCCATAACAACTTATCAGTGACATAAACTTGTAGTCCATTGTCCCAATAGTAACTATCTTGCAAAATGTAAAATTTTAAACAATAAAAAATCTCATATAACATTCACTCAAATGTAACACTAGGATTCAATGTGGAAACCTAATTTGAGAAAAACTACTAGTAACATACTACCAAATTTTCACTCTTTTGAAGTGGGATCTATTAGGAACCAACCCTATTAAAGGTTACAATACGCACCGCAATGTTAGGTGTGACCCTGTTAAATGATTTAATCACCTTGTTGTTACATTAGAATGTCACTTTGATTAAAGGATTTATAAATGACTATTAAGTCAACCTTGATTAAAGAATCTTAACTGATATACTGGTTAGAAAGTGATAACAGGTTGATCTGATAAATGCAACTCATTTTGAAAATATAGATCACAATGTAGCTCATCTACTAACTCAATGCCTAAACTCCATTCATGTATTCATCACTATCTATGGTCTTCTTGTAAAATACTTTAAGCAACCACTCTTCACCTCTTCTTTCCTTCTTCACAACCTTTTGTTCTAGTTCACTAGTTAAAAAAATTAGTAATTGCTAACCTATCTAGGTTAATCTTTATGCCTCCTTAAATAGGTAGTTTCAATCTTTTTATTCTTAAACATCATCGTTTATCTTAGGGTTAGATCAAATTCATTGAATCCTTCCATAATTTTATTTCTTCCTCCTTTTTCTACATACTACTCAAAACTTATCTTTCAGTTCATGCCTAGAAGTTCTCAAACACAGTTTCTCAATCATTAAATGATCCAACTCATCAATCCTTTTCCTTCACACACTTTGACCAATAAATTTTTTTAACTATGTTGGCTATGAATCTCAATTCCTTCACAAAATAACAAATGATGATAGTTGTTTAATACTGTGTTCCTCGGCCTTAATCGTCACTAGATAACATGGTCAATACTAACTATCTTGTTTGGCTTATATTGTCTTTACTCGATCTTACTTTTCTGATACTTTTTCCTTACTAGTTCTCATTTGACACTATTTTTTCTTGGCTTCTACTATTTACTCGGTCAATAGTAGCACAACTTAGCTTCAACTATAAGTTCTTTAATATTTTTCTTTGAAGCCTAGTATAGCCTATGCTTTTGGTCCTTCATTGATCATCTCTTCTAGGCTTAAACATAACTATCTTTTCCACTTAGTATTATGATTAAATAACACATTATCTTGTCAAGGTCCAATTGATCAAGTGCCATTGCAGTTCCACATAACTCAATCTTTCCACTAGGTCCCTTTGCTATCTCTTATTCTCAAATCCTCTCCATCAATCATCTTGATATGGCATTCTATGTAGGTAGCAACTATCTCACCAATAAGGTTTGACATCAATGATAGCATAAAAATTATTCTAATTGTAGTTTCCAATAATCTCCCTCTTTGGCATTGAAGGAAAAATCACACATCAAGTTACCATACAAGCCAAAACACTTTATTAATTAAGAATTAACTCCATCTTTGTTTAGTAACATATCTTCAATAATATCCTTAGTTTAATTTTGATTCTTATCTTAGTGGCCAACAATCTCTCTAATCTCATATTTTAGTTTCATCCTAATTCTCATCCATGCTACATTGATATGAAACACCTCAATTGATCTTCCTTTTCTTGCATACATTCTCCCTCTTTGATATATATATTTTTCCATGGTAACTTCTTCACAATTTCTCATCACAATCTATTTGTTCGCAACTACATAGGCAACTGTGCATACTCTCCCTCATTACTAACATACTTTCCCTCTTTTATGTATGACTCCTCTCATATTTACTTATGTGTCTCATGGTAACTGTATAAACTCCCCCTTTTTGACAAAAATACCAAAGAAACTTCAACATATTCAATTAACTTTGTCTCATACATCTTCAACATGTAGATATTTATTTTTCAGTTCTAGATTCTCCTTATGTGATCTTTATTATGACTAATTTAACATCTTATGCTTATGTCCTAAAAAATTTAGGCAGGTCCTAAAGTATGACCTTCTACATCAATATGTAAGATATTCTAATCAAAATATTTGATGCATAACTCCATCTTATCTTACGCAACTTTAGTTAGGGGAATCACCCCTAATTTACCTCTTAGATATTTATGACTTTGTCAATTGGGAAAAAAAATTTAAAACTTTACCCAAGGATGCTAGTAAATTTCTTACAAAATTTTCCCGATTGAAATTGTTTACACATCATATTATCAAGTTTCTTTAATCTTGATAAGCCTCTCACTCTTTTCTTCTTACTAATTCTTACCAAATTATCAAAGTTGACATGACATACCCTCTTATGCCATAACCATATATCATCACATTATGAAAATAAGCATGTATCATCAGATAGGTCTAGATAGAACAAATTACCTCTTGTATGATCGCCACTTCCAATCTGTTCTCTAAAACCATTGTAGATCTTACCCTTGTTATGTTGAAATTAAACTTTATAGCATAAACTATTCAATTGTGCCACACTCAATAAATTATAGTTCAGTCCTTCAACCTAATAAGAATTATCACATCTAATCTTATCACTCAATCTTATTGATCCTTTACCTTTCACAAGACATGGTGCATAATTACCAAACTTAACACTACCTCCTTTATAATGTTCTAAGGTTTCAAACTTAATTTTATCACCAGTCATGTGTGTTAGAAAGTAAAGTTCACCAAGATAACTGAGAGTTGGGGGGCGAGGGGCAAGGGGTGAATCTATTATCCAACTATTAAAACATTTATCAACCTTATTAATCCTTAACCATGTCAACAATATAATCAACAACCATAAGTAAAAATCATACATAATAAAACCAGATATGTTGACTAGGGAAATTCTTGATTAGAGGGGAAGCCCTAATGGGGATGGTACCCACAAAATGATGTACTAATATAAAAGTTCCTTGTTAGAGGATCTCTATTAGGATCCAATGAAATACATTCAGTACATATTAGTCCATGTTAGGAGACTTTGAATCCATGTTAGGAGATTCCAGCCCTGATAGGAGTTGTGCTAACCTTGTTAGGATTTGTAGAAGGGAGATGAACCCACTATTTGAACAACTTTAGGGGAAAGACCACCAAACTCATTGTCCAAGTGGTCTTTGTATTATTCCTTAGTAAATAATAGAAATGTATAGATCCTTCTTTTTCCTCTGATCAGATCACCAACCTCACATCCAATAATCCCTTGGATTGCTTACACAAATTTACCAAATACTTTGCTCTTTCTCACTTGATCTCAATCTTTACTAACAAGAAAAATACCTTTCTTTTATCATATCCTCAAAATAATTCCTTGATTCATCCTTGAGGCTTTCCCAATCAATTGTAGTATGACCTCATTAACATATTACATCTTATCACAATTACAAGTCACTATCAACTTACTATTTTTAAAACTTCTCATATGTGTGACTTATGTCCTTACACACTCATTGATATCATCATCAGACTATGTACTATCACTATCTAACTTAGCATATCAAGATTCTATCTCTATTAGGAGATACAATCCAAACATCAAAAATTACTTCTCAAATACTTTGTATGAATATTGTCCTCTGTAAATCATGAATAACTCTTTCGTATCTTCAACTCTATGCATGCTCTCTTGTCCACTTCATTAGGACATAATGTAGAAAACTTCCACAACTACACTTGCTCTGATCATCAACATATAGTTCATACTACCTCATTCTCTTTCCTTTACTCTTTTAGTCTTTTCATAAACTATATTATGTTGACATCAATGACAAACATTGTCATGAATACAAAATTTCAATCATAAATAGTCTACAATGCTTAGGATACTCCCCCAAAGAAATACCGTCAAAATTCATGCTAACAATCTCCCCCTTTGGCATTGATGGAAACATAGGTAAAAAACATCTAAGTTCCAAGAATACTAAATCAAACTCTGTTGAAGTAGTTGTTGTTCTCTTCTTTTCAAATTCTCTTCATCAATCAAATTTGAAACTTACTAGAACATTGTTCTATCTACATCTCTTTCTTTAGGATTGGTATCAATTGTTCACACTCTGATTCTTAGGAACAACACACCTTATTTCATGGATAATCATCAATTTCCTCACTCTTATATGCATAACATGAATTGTTCACAACTTTCTCCATCATAAACATAAATTTTTCTCCTATTGACATCACTTTCTCAACAATACTTGTTTCCCATAATCTCTCCTCCATTGTGCTTAAAAGATCTTCTCCCCCATTCATGGCACTTCTTTCTCTTGATTCATAGGATATTTTTTTCATGAATACTTCTCCCCTATTGAGATCAATGACAAAGGCTACATATGTCAATCATCTACTACATTCTTCAACTAGCTCAAATATCCACAGACATTGTTCTTATACCAACTACCAAGATCCATTGATGACTCTTCTCATCATAGATACTCTCCCATATAGGAAGCATCAACATTCAATCCAAATAAACAATAGTTCATTTTACCAATGGTTTGATGCATTCTCTACATCATCTACTCAGAAGTAGGCAAGGGCATAACCCCAAGTATACCTCACAAATAGTCAAATGTATCTTTAGAACTTCATCTCACCAATAATACTCATCTCAAACTCATTATGTATTTCATCAACAAACTTATCACTTGCTTCATCATTACCTTGAAAGATTATGTCATCAAAAAAATCACCATGATCGATAATCCATTCTCAATTTCTTTCGAATATAAGTTACTACTTGTTGTACCTTTAGAAAATCCCCATTTTGCAAAAGATTTTTCCAATCTTGCATACCAAGTTCTAGGTGCTTGCTTTACACCATACAATACTTACTTCAATCGTTATTACCATGTCCTTTCTTCTATCAACAAAAATCCTTCAAGATACTCAATTTAAACATCTTCTTTAAGTTCTCCATTCAAATTGTTGACATGACATCCATTTGATACAATTTAAACTTCTCATTTGTAGCATAAGCTAGGAACATTCTTACTGCTTCCATTCTAGCAATAGGGGAAAAAGTATCTTCATAATCTATACCTTCTTCCTATGAATATCCTTTGCATACTAATCTAGATTTATTCCTTATAACTTAACCTTGTTCATTCATCTTGTTTTTGAATACCTATTTAGTTCCTATTAAATTCTTGTCTTTGGGTCTAGGAACCAATTACCATTTCTCATTCTTCATAATCTGGTCTAGTTCTTCATTCATTTATTGAATCCAATTATCATCCTTGCATGCCTCATCTGCACTCTTTGGTTCAACTTGATAAATTAAATGTAATTCTTCATGTACTATTTCTTGTCATAACTCCTTTGTCTTTACTTCTAAAAAAAATTAGTGGGGTGATTATTTTCCAAAATCATGTTTGGTGTAGGAGTTGTTACTTCAACTCTTATCTCTTCTCTTTGTTCAACAATTTAAACATCATTCTACATATCATTGTTTTGATTAAGTAGAAATAGGTTTTAAAGGAGGTTTTAAAGGACCTAAAACCTTTACAAAATAAAAAAATTCTAGAGATAAACAAGAGATATAAATGTCAGAGAGAAGTAGCATAGGGCAACATGAAATAGACCTCCAAAAAGAACAACCATGAGGTCACCCTAGACAGAGCTAGAAAAGATAGCAAAAGAACAGTAAAATAACAACAACCAACCAACTAAGAATTCCTAATCAAATCAATAGCCTGATTTGCTAGAATATGCATATTATCGACACCGGCCTTCACCTAGTCCTTCTTATTGACATCCTCATTCTTCTTAGAATGAGCTCAGATGTGTTTTCTTGGTCCCTAAGTCTCTGCCACCAGAGGGGAGTCTTGCCCTTTGTCATTCTCATTCCACTTCAAGAGGTTACCCACATTGTCTGCCATCTATTTGAACAATTTTTCCAAATTGCCCAGTTTAGTATCCAATTTCAACATCGTCCCCTAAATACCACTAATCTCTTTATCCATCACCCTTTTTTTGGCCTCAAGTAGTGGTATCTTATGCATGAGTTTTTTAACTTCTTTTGCATTCCCAATAACCTATGAAAGTCTATCTATATGTTGGCCTAATGTACGCTCACATCTGGTAGTTTTGCTAACTTACTCCATTTCCTTGCCCAACAACTACATTTGTTTCTTAAGGAAACCAATCTCCTTCATAATTGAACCAGGGTTACCAAAAAGACCCTTGGATGACCCGAGCCCACCTTCAATATTATCCTCCAAATCTGGAATGTGCCTCTATTCTCCAACATCCTCATTATTTGAGTCCCCGTTATTCCTAGTCTATAACCTTTCCTCCTTCCACCTTAAAGATTTTATTTTCCTTTCCAGCCAGTGAGCCAGAGGCTCATCATCAGAAGGAGGAGAAACTTGATCATCTTGAAAGCCCTTACTACTCTTTCCTTTACCTCCACTCCTTTTATTATAGTGGTCTCTCACTAATTCCTCCATGAAGTTGCTCTCCCAATTAGAATCACCTTCCTCAACAATTTTTTCTTCTTTTTGGAACTACAACCAAAGCCCTTCTTTAGACTACCCAAACACCCTTCAGCTTCATCTTGTGTATCAAAATCATAACCCTTATCTGGGATACTCCCTTCTATATCCTGGTCTGCCCCTTTCAAACTACCCCTGGGTTTCACAATCTTCTTGGACTTGAACACATTCATAATCAGGACCATAAGACCCTAATGGAAAACATGTAAGCATAACACATGAAAAGATCAACACATAACACAGTAATCTACGTGGAAACCCAATTTGGGAAAAACCAACAGTAACATGCTACTCAATTCTTACTCTTTTGAAGTGATGCCCTATGAAAGGCCTACCTTATTAAAGGCTACAAAACACTATTAAATGTGACCTGGTTAAAATATTTAACCACCCTATTAAAAGTAGGCTTGGTTAGAGGGCTTTAGAACATTTACTTGGAATGTCACCGTATTAAAGGAATTACAAATGGTTGTTAGACCAACCTAAGTGCATAGGATTTTCTTCTACCCTAACTAATACAATTGCTAGAGAGTAACAATAAGGGGTTTTGACTTGATTACAAAATACAACTCAACTTGTAGATTTTAGATCACCATTCAGCTCATAACATTGTTTGGCTTTCAGTCTCTACAACTCTTGATAGCTTTCAAGCTTTTTCTCCTTGAGTCTCCATGCTTAATGTACCAGTGCAATCATCTATCTCTGACCACTTGTCAAAGTAGAGTATCTGTGCTCTGTCTTTCCTTCTCCTAGATGTCTTCTCCTTGACACCCTTCTAACCACTACACAATTTGGCACACTAGCAGCTCTTGCTTCTTGGTTTGTGACTTCTTAAATAGAAGTCTGAAATTCCTTTCCTTCTTGATTCTTCCCTCCTTTAATTTCAATTTGTATGTATTAGGTAGGATTCATTGAATCTAACCCATTTTTATTTTCTTCTAGAAACATCATGAAGAATCCTCTTGATTTCACTCAAAAAAGGTTTACATAGAATTATGTGCCACCAGCTCATCATCCTTATGCTAACACTGGTTCACAAAATTCAAGGTAACAACTTTGTTAGCTCAGATTCAGTGAATCTTTAACATTTCCAATAATGCAGTAGCTCAGCACTATTGAAATTTTGATGCTCAGCACATACTTTGTTACTCGGCATCAACTATGTTTTACTGACGCTCGGCACCTGAAGTTCACTCGGCACCAACTAAGATTTTATGTTGCTTGGCACCTGTTACTTTTTTTGACACTTGAACTTCACTCGGCACCTAAGGTTCACTTGGAAAACACTAGATTTTTCATTTGCTCAGCTTCAACTAGCTTACTCGGCACCCACTGATGAACTTAGTTTAAGCTTTGCAGTCAACCTTGTTACAACTTATACTTCTAATGTTTCTAAGTGTGACCAACCTCTATATCTTCAAGTATGTTATCAATACATCATTTAACCATTGTCTTAACTAATCATTGCACTTCATTACAAAACCATAACTCAACCTTTCCCTTAGGTGCTTTTGTTACATCTTGTTGATCAAATCCTCTTCATCAATCAACTAAGTTATAGTACTTGGATCTTATAAGCAATTTTCATTCTTACACATAGTAGGTTTGACATCAATGACAAAAAAATGATTGAAAACATTCTTTATCAACCAACTTCCTTCTTTGCAACAATCTCCCTCTTTAATCTTCAGCAATGATCTTTTCAATCAGGATTTCCAACAATCTCTCTCTTTGGCATTGATGGAAAACCAAACTGATCAACCATCAAACCAAACTATTCAACCATGTTATCAACATGCTAACTAGGTTAGAATAGTAAGTCAAATGCCAAAAGGAAATTGTGTTAACATCAGTTTTCACATCTCCCTTTTTTGATCTACTATCCTAATTACTTCATTTCTACTTATCCCTCTTAGCTATTGTATCCTTTTTCTTTCCTTTCTTCCTTCTTACATTTTCTCCCTTTGTATGCATTGCTCATCTTCTACTATTCTCTATCCTAATCAGCTTCTTCATCTTCTCCTTCATCTATTGATCAGTCTATTTCTCCCTCAAACTATTGATCATATGTTGTTGATTAGTTTCTTGACATTTCTCCCTCTTTGACAACAATGCTAAAGACATATTATTTCAGCATCTTATCATGCAAGTTTAGCTTTTGTAGGTTCTTTGATTTTCTCCCTATGTCACCTTGCTTGTGACTGATTTGGAATTTCATCACTTCAATTACTTTAGGCATGAGTCCTAAAGTAAATATCCTCTGCATCAATGTGTAATATTTCAACAATCGGATCATTTGATGCAAGGAAATCTTGCTTTATCTTAAGTAGCCTTGGCTAGGGGTATTACCTCTAAATTACCTCTAAGATACTCAAAAGCATCTTTAGGTAGTGCTTTTGTGAAGATGTCAGCAATTTGTTCCTTTGAGGTAACATATTCTATCTTCACTTATTTGTCTTCAACCAATTCTCTTACATAGTGATACTTGATTGCAATGTGCTTGGTTTTATCATGCATTACAAGGTTGTTTGATATGTTGATAGCACTTGTATTATCACAATAAAGTATCATAGGCTCATTTACCTCTTCCTTAATACCTTGCAACAAATGTTTGATCCATACAATATTAGTGCAATTGATAGCAGCTGCAACATATTCACCTTTTTTAGTGGACTATGAGGTACAACTTTGCTTTTTGCTGGTCCATGTAATCAATCTTCTTCCCAAGAAAAGTGCTCCTGCACTGGTGCTTTTTCTATCATCAATATTACCTCCCCAATCTATAGTAGTGTAGGCTCTTAGTTCATACTTTTCACTTCTCTTGTAGTACAAACCAAAGTCATCAGTTCCTTTTAGGTACCTCAGTATTCTTTTTAATTTCATCAAATGATTTTCTCTTGGATTTGTAGAAAATTTTGCCACTATTCCAATAGCTAATACAATGCCTTGTCTACTATGTACAACATATTGCAACTTTCCAATCATTGATCTATACAGTGTCTGATTCACTTCGGCTAACTCATCATTCTTTGATAGCTTATGTCCTATCATCATTGGTGTGCTAACTGGTTTTGAATCTTCTAATGTAATTTCATGTACTTGCAATCCAACAAAGAATTTAATTTCTCCAAACATTGACATTTCAAACTCATGTTTCATTTGATCAAAAAAATCTTTGCATAGAGAATCTTTTCCTCAAAATATTATATCATCAATAAAGATTTCAGATATCAAAATGTCTTTACCTTTTTCAGCCTTGATATGCAGGTTGTTGTTGTCATCTGTTCTCTCAAATCCTATCTTCACAAGATATTTGTACAGTCTCTCATACCATGCTCTAGGTGCTTGCTTCAAACCATAAAGTGCCTTATGCAGTTTGCAAACCATATCCTTTTTGTTGTCATCAACAAATCCCTCTAGTTGTTCTATGTAGACTTCCTCTTCCAGTATACCATTTAGAAAAGAAAACTTCACATCCATTTGGTAGACTTTGAAACCTTTGTAAGTAGCATATGTAAGCAATGTTCTTACTCCTTCCATTCTTGCAACAAGGGAAAATGTTTCCCCATAATCCAGTCCTTCTTCTTCTACATAGCCTTTACAAACTAGTCTGGCTTTGTTTCTTGTTATTTCACCATTCTCATCAAGTTTGTTCCTAAACACCTATTTGGTACCGATTACATTCTTGTTAGCTGGTCTAGGAACTAAGGTCCAGGTTTTGTTCTTCTCAATTTGGTCTATCTCCTCTTCCATAGCTTTATACCAGTCAGCATCTTGTAGAGCATCTCTCACTATTTTGGGCTCAACCTTACTTAGCAGACATGATTCATTTCTTAGTCTATTTCTTGTCATTGGTCTGGCATCCTTGTCACCAATGATTTGATCTACAGGGTGATGTCTTCTTACATACTTTGCTAATCTTGGTTTTGTCCTTCTTTCCATGTTTGATCCTTCAACTTCAAAGTCATTTTGTTCTTCCCCATTTGGTGCTTCATCATTTCTTTCATGTATACTATTTTTAGAGACAGAAAGTGCATTTTCTTCATTTTGCAATTCGGCTTCTGAATGCAACTCGGCATTCACTAGCTGTGACTTGGCTGATACTGAGATTTGTTGTTGATTCCCAACATGATTGGTATTATTGTCTTCAATAGTCATTCCTTCATAGAAGTATACAAAAGATCCATAATCTTCTAATTTCCTAGATTCATCAACTTGGACTTCTACATGTTCATCAAAATTTACATTTGCACTCTCCACAATTTTGTTAGTGTTAGTATTCAAACACTTATATGCTTTGCTTCTAGTGGAGTATCCAAGAAATATGCCTTCATCACTTTTTGCACCAAACTTTCCATTTCTAGTATCTTTAAGAATATAGCATTTACAACCAAAGACTTTGAAATGTTTTACACTAGATGAGTGACCATACCACAATTCAAAAGGTGTTGCATTTGTTCCTTTTTTGACTTGGATTCTATTCAGGGTGGAAAAAATAGTACTTATAGCTTCTCTCCAATACTTTAGAGCAATATTTTTCTCCATCATCAAGGTTCTAGCATAGTCTATTACTGATCTATTCCTTCTTTTAGCAATACCATTCTCAAGTGGAGTTCTTGGTGTTGATGTTTTCCTTTTGATACCTTTGTCATTGCAAAATATCTCAAACTCTTTTGATGTAAATTCACCTCCTCTGTTTGATCTTAGGCATTTCAAACTCTTTCTTATTTCCTTCTCAACTCTTGCTAAATATGACTTAAACATTTGAAATCCATTAGATTTTTTCTTTAAAAACATAGTAGTCATCATCCTGGAATAGCCATCTAGAAATAGCATTATGTATATGTCTCCTAGGTAGCTTTGCACTTCTATTGGACCACATAAGTCTGTATGGACTAACTCTAGTACTTCTTTGGAAGTGTATTTTTTTCTTTTGAAACTAGACTTTTTCATCTTCCCTAGTTGACATTGTTTGCACATTGTGTTTTTAGGCTTCTACAATTTAGGCAAACCTCTGACTTTCTTCTTCTTGTTGATGTTGATCAGATTGTCAAAGTTAACATGACACAACCTTTTATGCCATAACCACACATCATCACATCTAACATCAAGATAAGCTACATCTTTGATATCTATAAAAAACAAATTACTTCTTGTTTTTTCACCTTTACCTATCATATTTTCATCAGTGTCATAGATCTTGGCAGTTTTATTTCCAAACTCTACTTTGCAACCTACATTGCCTAACTGTGATGCACTCAACAAGTTTTAGTTCAATCCTTCAACATAGTATGCATTATCACATGAAATTTTCTCTGTAAGTTCAATTGAACCTTTTCCTTTGATTTGACATGGGCCATCATTACCAAATCTAACACTATTTCCATCATATTGAGTAAAGGTAATAAACTTACTTTTGTCTCCTGTCATGTGATGTGAACAACCACTGTCTATGATCCACTTGTCATTCTTATTCACATAGGTTACTAGTGTTGTTGCCTCATCTTCATCTAATTCATCCTTCATAGCTACATAGACTACTTCATCATCATTCTCATCAGAATCTTCTTCAACAATGTAGCATCTTTTTCCTTTGTCCTTATAATCCCTGCTATCATCTTCTCTTTTCTTCTTGTACTTGCTTTCTTCTTTGTAACTCTTCTTCTATGTACATCTTGCAGAAATATGACCTACCTCATTGCAATTAAAACAAATGATAGACAACTTACCTTTGAATTTACCTTTGCCTCTATGGAATCTCCTAGCCAATAGTGCTTCCAACTGTTCCACATCTTTCTCATCTGTGTTGTTATCACTAGATGCATGTTTTCCTTTTCTATTCTTCCTCTTTGATGTCACCTCCTTAGTATCTTTCAATTTCAGCTTGGCCTTGAAAGTAGACTCAAGGTTCTCATGTCTGTAGTTGTCAAAGTTGGACAACTCAAATGCAGTAAGTCTTCCCACTATTCCTTCAAAGGTTTGTGTGTTTCCGTGTACACACCTTAGCTCTTGGATGGATGAAACTCTAATGGCATAGATGGGGAGTAGGGTCCTTAAGTATTTTCTATTGATAGTTTCTTCTTCCAATTGACCACCCAAACTTTTTATTGCACTTAGCACTTCTTTCATTCTGGATCCATATTGAGTAGCATTCTCACCTTCCTCCATTTTCATGTCATCAAACTTTCCTCTAAAGCTTTCTCTCTTTGCTCTTTGAACATTTTGATCTCCTCCATAGATATCTAATAGGGCTTTCCACATCTTGAATGCAGTGCCACATCCTTTGATGTCATCAAATTTAGCATAACTAAGTGCAGAAGCAATCTCCAGCATTGCCTAATTGTGCTCCTTTCTTTTGTTCAAATCATTTGTAGTAAGTGGTCTAGTTGGGTCTACATGTTTTGTTCCAATTGAGGTTTTAGCATAATCACCTATTGATCCAAGGTGGAATTTCATCAGACTCTACCTTTCAATGAAGTTGTCTTTGTTGAGCTTGGGAACTTCTCTCTTGGACATCTTGATCTTCCTACTTCTAGAACCTTGAAACTAAATCAGCAGTTGGCTCTGATACCAATTGTTAAAAATGCTTTAAAATAACTTAGAAGGGGGGAGGGGGGTGAATAGCTATTCAAGGACCAAATTTCCTATTCAAACTTTTTCATCAATAAAGTGTTCCCATCAAACTTATTCATTCATAAAAGCTTTAACTTTCCTATTCAGGAAGTTACTATAAATCAATATGCAAGCATAACACATGAAAAGATCAACACATAACACAGTGATTTATGTGGAAACCCAATTTGGGAAAAGCCACTAGTAACATGCTACTCAATTCTCACTCTTCTAAAGTGATGCCCTATGAAAGGCCTATCTTGTTAAAGGATACAACACATTATTAAATGGGACTTGGTTAAAGGATTTAAACACCTGTTAAAAGTGGGTCTGGTTAGAGGGCTTTAGAACATTCACTTGGAATGTCACCCTGTTAAAGGATTTACAAATGGCTATTAGACCAACCTAAGTCCATAGGATTTTATTCTACCCTAACTGATACAGTTGCTAGAGACTAATAATAAAGGGTTTTGACCTTATTATATAATATAACTCGACTTGTAGATTTTAGATCACCATTCAACTCATAACATTGTCTAGCTTTCAGTCTCTACAACTCTTGACAATTTTCCCTCCTTTCAAGCTTTGTCTCGTTGAGTCTCCATGCTCAATGTACCAATGCAATGATCTCTCTCTGACCACTTGTGGAACAAGAGTATATGTGATCTATTCTTCCTTCTTCTAGATGTCTTCTCCTTGACACCCTTCTAACCACTTCACAATTTGGCACACAAGAAGCTCTTGCTTCTTGGTTTGTGACTTCTTAAATAGAAGTCTAGAATTCCTTTCCCACTTGATTCTTCCCTCCTTTAATTTCAATTCATATGGATTAGGTAAGATTCATTGAATCTAACCCATATTTTGTTTCTTCTAGAAACATCATGAAGAATCCTCTTGATTTTTCTCAAAAATGGTTTACATAGAATTTTGTGCCACCAGCTCATCATCCTTATCCTCCAAATGGTTCACAAAATTCAAGGTAACAACTTTGTCAACTCAGATTCGATGAATCTTTAACATTTCCAATAATGCAGTAGCTCGGCACTATTGAAATTCTGATGCTCGACACATATTGTGTTACTCGACATCAATTATGTTTTACTGATGCTCGGCATCTGAAGTTCACTTGGCACCAACTAAGATTTTATGTTTCTTGGAACTTGCTACTTTGCTTGGCACTTGAACTTCACTCGGCACCTAAAGTTCACTTGGCACACACTAGATTTTTCATTTTCTTGGCTCCAACTAAGAATTTTCTCATCTTCAACTAGCTTGCTCAGCACCCACTAATGAACTTAGTTTAAGGTTTTTAGTCAACCTTGTTTCAACTTATACCTCTAATGTTTCTAAGTGTGACCAACCTCTATGTCTTCAAGTATGTTATGAATACATCATTTAACCATTGTCTTAACTGATCCTTGCATTTCATTACAAAACCATAACTCAACCTTTCCCTTAGGTGCTTTTGTTACATCTTGTTGATCAATTCCTCTTCATCAATCAACTAAGTGATAGTACTTGGATCTTATAAACAATTTTCATTCCTACACATAGCATATTTGACATCAATGACAAAACAATGATTGAAAACATTCTTTATCAACCAACTTGCTTCTTTGCAACAATCTCCCTCTTTAATCTTCAACAGTGATCTTTTTAATTAGATTTCCAACAATGGTACCCATATAGCTTAGTGAATCTCCCATCTAAAGTTAGATATTCCATTATCACAAAAAGTACAAATCGCCATGGTCGAGAAATAGAGGTCGGGTTGTAATACAAATTAACTATTTTAACCAAGTGACTTTTCTCCTGCTTTGTCTCCACAAAATCATCGATGGCTCTATTCAAGAGCTTTCTCTCTTGATAAAAATTAATCCCATCCATGTCCAGCCCTGTGGCCTCCACAATTACTTCTTCAATAACATCCATTTGCTGGTTACCAACCATCATAGAGCCATCCTTCCAATATTTGATAAATTGGTATGTAATACATCTAAGCCATTCCATATACCATGTGATATTGCCTTGCCTTAGAATATCCCAAACCTCTGTCTTGTTCCTCCAGTCCAAGCAGCTTGACGGCTCCACCCTTTTCCTTTTTCCTCCCATATTCTCTGCACCAAATTTGCTGGTTTTCATTCTCTAAAAACCCCAAATTTCTCTATAACTAAATGCCACACCACAAATGAAAAGAGAAATGGCGATAACTGCCCAGAATGCATGTGAAATGCTCGACTTTCTAAAAATCATAACCCACCACACTCTAAACAAGTTCACCTCATAATTACAAATCACTGACACCATCATAATTAAAAAAAAATTTCTTAGATCTCCATTTATCATACTTGATAAGTTGGCAGCCATCTAGAGGTAAGGACTCATAAAGATCCCAAATGATTTTATGATCACTGAAACAAGCCACATTCGCAGCCCAATCAGTAGTACAGTTGGCTTCTCTAAAACTATGAGTTATAATGCAAGTTTGAAAATAATTTATAATTTTCATAGCCTTGAAGATAATATTGTTGATAGTCCACGATGATTTAGTAATTTTATTTAAATAATTAATAATGTTGAGGGAGTCACCTTCCACCCATGTGTTCCTCAAATTCATACTTTTGGCATAGATAAGACCATGAAGAGTAGTAGAGGCTTCAACAACATGATTAGTTTGATCCCCTATTGGAATAGCCATACATCCCACATAATCACCATTAGAGTTTCTAATAACAACTCCACATCCTACTTTGCATGGGTTCCCTTTTGAGGCCCCGTTAAAGTTTATCTTAAACCAATTCACCGAAGGACAGTCCCATCTAGCATTATCCCTTGGATTAAGATCCTTAATATTCATTTGCAAACTCCTTATATTCTAGCTATTAAACACCCCTTCTTCCCACTCATTACAAGGTTGTTGTCCAGAACTGATAATTTTAATATTTTCAATCATAAGGACCTTAATTTTATAGAACACCTGATCAAGACTATATTTTGCAGATCACTATTAGTCTTAAGGAAAACTTCAATATTTTCTTTAACAGGCTTATGATTATCTTCCTCTTCATCATAAATATAATCCAATTTTATCTCTTTAACTCCAAACTTTTTATCCACTTTCACATTTGCATATTCAAAAATTATCTTAGTTCTCCAATTGAAACATCTATAAGATTTATTTTTCAATGAATAATCATCATCACTTCTTGGATCAAAATTACCAATACCATCATCTCTCTTAATGTAACACTTACTTCTAAAAATTCTATTTAGTACTTTTGAGGGTGTGTTCCCAAACCATAATTCATTAGGATTTTTGTTTGTACCTTTTCTAATATGTACTATGTTCATGGTGTATACTTCTATATTGACTACTTCTCTTCAAAATGTCTTGGATACATCATTTTCAAACATCATTGCTCTTGTTGCCTCTAATACAGACCTATTTCTTCTTTTTGCAATCCCATTTTTCTTAGGAGTCTTGGGTGATGATAATTGTCTCTTTATTTCATTTTCTTCACAAAAGATGTTAAAATCTCTAGAAGTGAATTCTCCACCTCTATCAGATCTTAAAAATTTTATCTTTACACTAGATTTATTCTCAAATATATTCTTAAATGCTTTAAACTTTTCAAATGCTTTATACTTTTCTTTAAGAAATAACACCCACATTATTCTAGTGAAATTATCAAAAAATATCATAAATTACCTTTCACCATAGGATCCTCTTGTTCTAGTAAGACCATTCAAATTAGTATGAACAATATCCAACTTCATTGTGGTAGTGAAATTCTTTCTTTGGATCTTGTTTTGATTCCAATCAGCTTACTATCTTTGTCTTTGACAATGCATGTCTTCTCTATGAATTGCAACTAATAGCCTTTATCAACCAACATCTAGTTCTCTTCTCACAAGTAGGATGATTCCTTCTTCAATTTTCCTATCTTCTTTAGATCTATATTTGCTACTACTAGGATAGTCTCTATTGGTGCTTGCACTTCTCGATAAAGAATGACAAACACTCAATGTATTAAAAGTTGTTTCCACTCTAGTCAATTCTCTAGATTTCTTCAAACTTGATTTTGTTGCTTCCAATCTTCCAAGTAAAGTTTCCCTGGAAAACTTCTCAATGCAAGGTATCAAAAGTTTAATCATTTGTGCTACTTGTTTGAATTGTGGTGTTAAGGTTTTTAGAATCTTCCATAAAATCTCATCTTCCTCTTTATATCCTTCACAAGATTTAATTCCTACAAGAATTGCTAAGATTCTACCAACATAGCTTCTCATAGATTCATCTTCCATCATTTTAGCATCTTGAAATAAACATATCCAATTTTGTAGTCTGACTCTTTTAGCACGCTTATCACCTTCAATAGTAGTTTATAAAGCCTTCCAAATTTTATGAGATGTTTCTAAATATCTTACCTGACTGTATTCATTTTCAAGAAGGTCTAAAAGCATTGCTTCTCTAGCAAGAATATTACACATAAACATATCTCTCTCAGCTTCACTACATTCCTCAAGCTTACTTTCTTCCACAATTTGTTTGTCATTCTTTTTCATCAGCTAGTATCCTGGACCCATACATAGAATATGAGTCTTCCTATTTTGCTTTTAGATATCATAGTTAACTCCATCAAATTTAGGAATTTCTTTTCTAAAGTGACTCTCCATTGATCTCCCAAAGCTATTAATCCTTCTCTTCAAGGACGTGATGCTTTGATACCAATTGTTATAGAGTAAACCCCATCAAGATAACTTAGAGGGGGGTGAATCAGTTGTCCAACTAATAAAAAATTTATCAACCTTATTAATCGTTAACCATGTGAGTAATATAATTAGAAATCATAAGTAAATACTCATACACAATAACACTAGATATGTTGACTAGGGAAACCCTTGATCAAAGGGAAAACTCTAGTTGGGATGGTACCCACAAAATTGTCTACTAAAATAAAAGTTCCTTGTTATAGGATGGACTTTGTTAGGAGCCAATGAAATTAATTCAGTACATATCAGTCCCTGTTAGGAAACTTTGAATCCATGTTAGGATATTCCCTTATTAGGAGTTTTGCTAATCTCGTTAGGAGTTGTAGAAGACAAATGGACCCACTATCCAAACAACTTTAGGGGAAAGACCACCAAACTCACTATCCAATTGGTCTTTTTATTATTTCTTTTAGAATAATAGAAATGTATATCTCCTTCTCTTTCCTCTGACCATCCCAATCCTCTTATGATCTTGTTACCAGATCACCAACCTCACATCCAATAACCTCTTGGATTACTTACACAAATTTACCAAATAATCTTCTCTTGCTCACTTGATCTCAATCTAAATACATATTTATTAACAAGGAAAATGCATCCTTTATACCATATCCTCAAAATAATTCCTTGAGTCAGCCTTGAGGCATTCCCAATTAATTATAATAGGACCTCATTAAGATATTACATCTTTTCACAATTGCAATTCACTCTTAGCTTAATGTGTTTATAACTTCTCACATGTGCAACTTCTATCCTTGCACACTTGCTAATGTCACCATCAGACTGTCTACTATCACTTTCCAACTTTGCATATCAAGATTCTATCTTTGTTAGGAGATACAATACAAACATCAAAAACTTCTTCTTAGATACACTACCCAGTTATTTTCCTCTTTAAATCATGAATAACTCTTCCATATTTTCAAATCTCTACATGTTCTCTTATCCAATTCATGAGGACATAGTGTAGAGCACTTCCTCAACTACAGTTGACCTAATCATCAATGTATAGTCCATAGAACCTCATTCATTGTCTTCTACTCTAGTAGTCATTTCATAAACCATACTATGTTGATATAAATGACAAACACAATCATGAATGCAACATCTCAATCATAAATAGTCTCTCCAATGCTTAGGATACTTCCCCAAAGGAATATCATCAAGATTCATGCTAACAATGTGATGTGAAAAACCACTATCAATTATCTATCTATCACTTTGACTCACATATGAAATAAGTGAAGTTTTCTCATCTTCAACAAAATCATTTTTCATAGCAACATAAATAACTTCTTCATCATGACTATCAGAATCATCATTAGTATCTTATTCAACAATGTAACAAGACTTCTTACCTATTCCCTTGCAGTCTTTGTATCCTTTTTTGTTTTTTCCATCTCATCTTCCTGTGAATTTGTCATGTTTCCCCTCATCCTTTCCATCCTTGTCAGGACATCTTATAGCAATATGACCAACTTTATTGCATGAAAAACATATTATAAGAATTTTACCTTTGAATTTTCCTTTGCCTCTTAGTAGTCTCCTAGCCATTAATGCTTCAAGATCCTAAATATCATCATCAAAAAATTCACTATTGCTAACCTCATAATTTCCTTTCTTCTTCTTAGACTTATGTAAAACCAAATATGACTTGAAAGTAGATTCAATAGTAGGGGCGATAAAATTATCAAAATTTGACAATTCAAAAGTAGTAAGTCTTTCAACTAGACTATCCAAGGTTAAATAATTACCCAGAGTATATCTTAGTTCTTGTAATGTAGAAACTCTAATAGCATAAATAGGAAGTAGGGTTCCCAATACCTTGTCGATCATAGTCTTATCACTAATCTTTCCATCAGATCCTTTGATTGCATTCACCACTTATTTGATTCTTCCAACATATTGAGTAATGATCTCACCTTCCACCATCTTCATGTCATCAAACTTTCCTCTCAAGATTTTTGATTTATCTCTCAGTACACTCTTATATCCTCAATTAATTTTTGTCTACTTTTCCCACATCTTCTTTTAAGTGTTACAGTCCTTTATGTCGTCAAATTTTGAGTATCTTAGGTCAGATGCAATCACCAACATTACATAATTGTGTTCTTGTTTCTCCATCTATTGAGCTATCATGGGTGTTGGTAGTACAATGTAGTCATTTTCCAAGTAGTGTACTACTATCTTTCTAATTCTATCAATGTATAGCTCCATCAAAATTTTCCATGTAGAGAAATTCACCTTGTTCAACTTGGGTACCTCATTTCTTTATGTTTTGATCTTTAGCTTTAAGTCCCTTCAAAATTTTCCTTGCAATTACCACAAGCTTTGATACCAATTATTAAAATGATTTAGAATAACTAAGAGGGGGGGATTAGTTATCCCTAGGTCCATATGTACCAATTAAACTTTTGACTACTTCAAACAACTTAGATCTTATCTTTAAGAAACTAAGTCTCTATAACAACTTATTAGTAACATAAACTTGCAGTCCACTATACTAGTAGTAACTAACTTACAGAATGTAAAACCTTTAACAAAACCAAAATCTCAAATAACATTCACACAATTATAACACTATGATTTAATGTGGAAACTAATTTGGGAAAAACTACTAATAACATGCTACCAAATATTCACTCTTCTGAAGTGAGCTCTGTTAGGAACAGACACTATTAGAAGTGGCATTTTTTGAGGAATTAAGAACATTCCATTAGAATATCACCTTGATTAAAGGATTCCAAAATGACTCTTAAGTCAACCTTGATTAAAGGATTTTAACTGATACAATGGTTAGAAAGTAACAAGTTGATCTAATCAATACAACTCACTTTACAAATACATATCACAATGTAGCTCATCTGCTAACTCAATAACTAAACTCTATTCATGTCTTCATCACTATCTCTTATCTCCTTGGAAAATCCTTCAAGAAACCACTCTTCACCACTTCTTTGCTCCTTCTTCATAGCCTTCTTCTCTAGTTCTCCAATCAACAAAATTAGAAACTACTAACCTCTCTAGGTTAATCATTATGCCTCCTTAAAAAAGTAGCTTTTATCTTTTTTTGTTTAAACATTGTTGTTGATTTTAGGGTTAGGTTAGATTCATTGAATCCTTCCATCATTTTATTTCTTCCTCCTCCTTCTAGATACTTCTCAAAACTCCTCTTTGAATTCATTCTATAAATTCTCAAATATGGTTTCTCAAACATTATATGCTCCATCCCATCAATACTTATCCTTCATGTGCTTTGACCAATCTAAAATTTTAACTATGTTGGCTAGGAATCTCAGTTCCTTCAAAAAATAATAAATTTTAACACTCAATCAATATTGTGTTCCATGGCCTTGGTCATCACTAGATAACTTGGTCAATACTAACTATCTTTCTCATCTTATAGTGTCTTCACTCGGTCTAACTTTTCTGATACTCAATATTTACTGGTACTCAGTAGATACTATATTTCCTTAGCTTCTAATGTTCACTTGGTTGATACTAGCACAGCTAGACTTTAACTATAAGTTCCTTGATATTTTTATTTGAAGTTCATTTTAGCCTATGCATTTGGTCCTTCATTGATAATCTCTTCTAGTCTTAAACACAACTATCTTCTCCACTTAGTGTTATGCTTAAACAACACATTATCTATCACAGTCCAACTGATCAAGTACTAATTGTAGTTCCACATAACTCAAGCTTTCCACTAGGTCCTCTTTTTATCTCTTCTTCCTGATTCCTCTTCATCAATCATCTCGATATGGCACTCTATTTAGATATAAACTATCTCACCAATAAGGTTTAACATTAATGAAAAGATAATAGTTGTTCAAATTGTAGTTTTTAATGTAGGGTACAAACAACAACAATGTTAAAATGAAATAAAGCATTCAATTTTTTAATTTTTATTTCTATGCACAAGTAATAAATACCTATTATGGAAAGTTATTAATTTTTGGGTGTGGTATTAGGATGAGTTAAAAAAAAAAAGTCATAACAAATTTTGAAATTCTTTTAGACATTTCAAAACTACATCTTTTTTCATATTTCCATATTTTGGCACATCAAGATCTTGCACACACCTTTATGGGTTTTCCCTATTCCTTGATTGTTATGAAATCTATTCATATTGTATATTGAATTATTAATGTCTCCTGTCTAATGTCTATATGATTTCTTGCATTCAAGTTATATCACTCTCATCACATCACTCATTGTTTTGTATTTTCTCTCTACTATACCATTTTAATGTGGTGTCTTAGGTGTTGAAACTTGCCCACGAATACCATTATCCTCAAAAGATGCATTGAACTAATTAGAAGTAAACTTTGCACCTTTATATGACCTTAGACCATGATTCATTCTCAATTTTTTCCTTGAATCTCTTGAATTTATCAAAAACTTCAGATTTTTCTCTCAAGAAAGAAACCCACATCATTATAGTGAATTCATCAATGAAAGGAATGAAATACCTCTCACCATAGAATGTTCTTATCTTTGTAGGACCATATATATTTGTATGAGAAATATACACTACTTTGAAGTAGAAGATGTCTTTCTTGGAAATGTATTTCTTATCTATTTATCCATGACACATTCCTTACACATAATGTTAGCAATTTTCACAATCTTAGGCATATATTTGACCACATTATAACTAATCAAATTCCCTATTTTATCAAAGTTTGTAAGGAAAAATATTTTTTTCCATCAATATTTGCAACAAGACAATTAATCTTAGTAGGATTCAACTAGAGTACATTACCTCTTATTCTTTTCTCTATGACAATCTCATTTTCATGTTTATCTTTGATTGAAAATATATTATTAGAAAATTGTAAGTGATGTCCCTTATAAAAAACATTGTCTAATACTCAAAAAGTTATGATTTAAACCATCAACAAATATGCATCTTCAGTGTTAGTCTTATCATAAAGAGTAATATCCCTTTTCCTTAATAGGACAAGGTATATTGTTGCCAACTCTAACCACATCTCCATAATAGCTCTAAAATCTAAAAAAATTATCTTTATAAATTATTCTATGATGTTAGCATCCACTACCTATAATCTAGTCTAATTTATTTATTTTTTGTTAGAAATATAAATGGGAAATTAAGTTCTAAGGGGGTATGTGAATCAATACTTAAAACTTCTACCTTAAAACATTTCACCATTCATCCATCTCATAACTTAGCATATAAACTAAAATATGTAACATGAACCACATCCATAGCATAAAGTAAATCAACACATAACACAAAAGATTTTGGTTACCTAGAAACCCTCCAAGGAGAAGGTAAAACTGGAGTGGGGATGACACCCATAAATCTTCACTACTACAACATGGACAATTATGGCTACAAATTTTTGATCATAATCTATTATCTACCCTATGAGAGGTCTTCCCTATTAAAGGATTAGAAAGACTATTAGGTCTCACGTCGAATAAAGGATTTAAACTCACAATTTAGTAAGCACTTTATTAGGAGTTTTACAAAATTTTGTTAGGACTACTTTGTTAAGAGATTTACCCTACATCACCTATCAAAATGATTCAATACTTGATTCCTTTGTTAGCATCCTTCTTCTAGATGGCAGATCTCCTCTTTACAATTTGTATCTTGACCCTTATGATCAAATGTATCTTCTCTAACCTTTCATTACTTGTCTTCACAACTCACTTTGTTCTCATCAATTGGTTTTGCAATATTGATCCTTCACATAAGCATCTTCTCTATGCCTCCTTTCTCATAGGATACTCCTCTTTATATCTCATTTGTCAAATTACTCCCCCTTATGGTATGTCTCTTTAAATAGGCATCTGGAGATGATCTTAGGTAATAATCAATAGCTCTAGTTGATTGTTATTGTCACATAATTCTTCCCTTTTTTTGATTGGCTATATGGGCCACATAGGGATACATGGCATGAATCGGTCCTTATCTCTTGATATCAAAAATTCAAGATTATGTTAGCCAAAAATAGTTTACATAGGAGTTTTTTCCATTACAAACTTCTATGTCAATGACTAGTTCAGTTGGCATCAGTAGGCTTCTGATGTTCGGCCTTAACTATGCTCTAATTTCAATTTCTTGGCTCTTGAATCACTCAACACACATTATCTACTTGGCATTAACTATTTTCTTGGCACCAAAGTGACTTGACACACACTGACTAATCGCACCTACTAGTACTTGACACTAACTATCATATCACTCAACATGTATTATCTAGACACATATGCTTGGCATGCTCTAATCACTCAGCTCACACTGATCACTGGATCACTCTATTCACTCAACATGCATTATGTACTTGGCCTAAGTAGTAGCTTAGTCACAATGATGACCAACCATGTTAGATAATGACTAAGTATTTTTTTACTACTTTGTCAAAACCATTATAAGATTAACAATCTTCCCCTTTGACATGAGTGGCAAAAACACTTTGTTATGGCATATATAATCCTACTTCATGCATAATTCAAACAATGTAGAATTTTTGCTCAATCTCTATAAAAAAATTCAAAATCTCATAATTTGCAAAAATGTTGTCATACCTTGTTATTCCCCCTGAGTAAATACTTCATTATGGTTCTATAACTCCTTTTGAGTAGATATCTTCCTTGAAAAATTCTAAAGATTCTCAAAATCTTCAAAATATTCAAAATCCCCCTTTGTTGACACTTATGTCACTAAGGGTTGTACACTTAAAGTGTATTTATCCAAAAATGACCTGTGTACTTACATTATGATTCCCAATGCAGAATCCCAATTATCTTTGGCTGTATCTAAAGATTGAGTCTAAATTTCTAAATTTCTTGCCATGTCAACTAGACCTTCTTGTGTAGAAAGATAGGAATCTTTCTTCATTAGTGTCTCTAAAATGGCCATTTATTTCTATAAAACTTCCATGTGTGGGGTCAACATGGACTGAATGCTGATCAAAGTTGATCTTTTGTTTTCATCCTTAGCTTACAACTTGACAAGCCTACTCTGTGTCAGTAATAATCTCTGAAAGTGTAACTAACTAGTGCTAGGAGATGTCTTCAATGAAGATCTAGTAGACTTAAGATATCCTTGCAATCTATCAAATATTTGTTGAGTTTCTTCAGTAAAGAAATCAAAATTGCGTAATTTACCATATAGAGAATAAATTTTATCCAAAAATTTCTTCATGTTGTCCATGCTAGTTGAGAAATCAACCTATCTTAGTTCAATGGCACTGGATATCTTATCCATGACCTTAGTGTGAAATTTCTTCTCGAACCATTCCAATAAATTTACATTACTTTCTATATCCTCATATTTTATCCTATCAACTATATGTACTAGTTGTTCTATGATAGGCTTATTGGAAAATGAATCTAAAATATCAAAAGCATCAATAAAAATGTCTTTGATCTCATGCAAGACCTATTTTTTATTGTTCTCTCTCCTAAGCTTCTCTTGCCTTGATTTTCTTTGTAGGGCTTCCTAGAGTATCTCCATTTCTTTCAATGTGATTTTTGTTGGATTGAACTACAATAAAATAATCACTTCATCCAAACTAACATCCTCTAGTGATGTAGTTTCAGCACTCTTAGGTGTGTTAGTACTCAGTATTGATATCTATAATGGTGTGGCTTGAGTACTCGGTATATGAAGAGTCTATCTGCTGAGAGGTAATGTAGTCATTGGCAAGGTAACTAGTGTCTATATTGCTACTTGCTCATTTATCTCAATAGTCATCTTATCCTCTTCTACTTGTTCATCCTCCTTATGATCTTCAATATGTTTTGGTGAGGTGGGTACAAGACTAGCTTCCTTACCCTTATTCTCTTCACTTCCCTCATTATCAATTACCACAATTGTTGGAATACTTGAGCTTTGTAGATTTAGAAGTGATATAGCTGGTCTATCTACCACTTTCTCTTTTATCTCAAAGACAAATGTAGGCATTGAAGATGGTACATTAGTAAGCTCATCTTTCTTTTCCAAAACCTTGTCCTATGATTAATCATGTGATTCTTTCTCTTTTACTTCTACAAGAAGTGGGGGCATAATAGGTGTATTTTTTTGTAACTGTTGGAATGTGTAATTTCAACTCAAATGAATTGTAAAACAATAATAGATTGTTAGGTAAAGTTTTGGAAGTCGTATAGGGTTAGGTAAAGTTCTGGAAGTCGTAGATGGTTCTAGAAAAGTTTATTTGTCCTATGTCGGCTAATGTAGATATTTTGAGAAATCATCTAAGACCTCTATAAATAGAGGCATTATGTAATGTAAATACAATGGGCAAACGATGAATGAAATATAATATATATTATTGTGTGGCAGCACATTGTGTTATGTGTTTGGTATTTTGTATTGTTCTGTGTTTTTGTTATTTTTCATCCTACCCACCCAACAAATTGGTATCAGAGTTGTTATGTGTTTCAATAATTGGTATCAGAGCTAGGTCGGATAGAAGGTTGGACAAATTTCAAATTGTGATAAAAGAGCAAGTGGTGTGTTGTTGCTACTAAATGGTGGGGGATTGTTTGTGTTATGAGAAGGATAATCGTTTTGAAGAAGACCACACAGAAGGTGTTGAGCAGGAAAGAGGGCAAGTCTACAAAAAAAAGGTATGGTTTGAATTTTTATAATTATATTTGAGAAATTATAATAGCAGAAGAATATTGTAATGATTTTAGCTATCTAAAGATTTGTTCAAGCTATTTGAAGATTTAATTCTGGAAGTAAAAAGGTGTTTAGAATTTTCTAAAAGAAAGAATAAAGTGTGTTAAATTGTTTATTTCAATGGGAAAAGCTGGTAGAATTCAAAAGGATAAAACAAATAAGTTAGAAGAAGAACTAGTGATGGTGAAGAAAGAAAATGCCAAATTATTGTGTGAAAAAGATATTTTGCAGAAAGAATTGGAAAAAGTAAGAAATGAAATGGGAGAAGAAAAATCTAAATTGTTAAATGAAATTAGTATCCATATAGAGGCAATTGAAGAGCTAGAGGATAGACTAAAATTTGTGGAAGAAATAAATAATTGGTAGGTGAAGGAAATACATAAGATTAGAGAGAAAAATAAAGAATTAGAAGAAAAGTTAAATTTGTTTGATGATGCTGAAAAATAGAACAAAGTTTTAGAAGAAAATGTGAAGAAATTGGAAGAGGAAAATAGTATGCTAAAGAAGGATCTGTCTACTTTGAAACAAGAGAAAGAATGTTTGAGTGTAAAACCATTTGTATGTGATGTATCTTGTGACGCAAATGATTTGAATGAATGTGATTTTTTTGAAACTAAAAGTGTTTGTGATGAAAAGTGTAAGAAAGTAAATGACAAGAAATTTGCAGATTATGTTTGTTATGATAATAATAGTATTGGCTTGAAGATTATGAAAAGAATGGGTTTCAAAGGTAAAGTTTTAGGAAAGGATGAATAGGGATTAAGGCATCCAATTGAGACTGTAGTCAGGTCAAAATATGCAGGTCTTGGATATGATGCAAGTAGTGAAAAGATGAATAAAAGTTCAAGAGAATCAATTGAAAGCATAAAGATTGTGCAATGTTCACACTGTAATAGGAAAGGGCATACAAAGGATAGATGTTGGGATTTAAATCCATGTAATATTTGTGGCTTAAAGAGTCATAGTGAAAAGATGTGTTGGAATAGAGATTGCAAAAGTGATTCTATGGCAGGTTGTATCAAAATTAATTGTGGATGGAGCAATGGATCGAGTTGGCAGAAGATTACAAGTGTGATCAAAAGTTTGTTTAAGTATAAATGTTCAAGAGTAAGAAGAAATACAGCAGCATTTGGAAAAGAATTAGAACAAGTCAAAGAAGAAACATATTTTCAGCATGGCATCAAAGCATAAAAAGGTTTTCAGCATGGCATCGAAGAATGAAAAAAATTTGGCATTTGTGGCAGATGAGGCAAGTGATAGGCATGCATTAACAAAGGCATTATTATTTGAAAATGGCATTTTGGCATTCGGAAAAAGAAAGCATTTTGGGATTTGTATTTAATAACATTTGTGGTTGAAATTAAGGGGGAGTGTTGGAATGTGTAATTTCAACTCAAATGAATTGTAAAACAATAATATATGGTTAGGTAAAGTTCTGGAAGTCATATAGGGTTAGGTAAAGTTCTGGAAGTCGTAGATGGTTCTAGAAAAGTTTATTTGTCCTATGTCGACTAATGTAGATGTTTCAAGAAATCATCTAAGACCTCTATAAATAGAGGCATTATGTAATGTAAATACAATGGGCAAACGATGAATGAAATATAATATATATTATTGTGTGGCAGCACATTGTGTTATGTGTTTGGTATTTTGTATTGTTCTATGTTTTTGTTATTTTTCATGCTGCCCACCCAACAGTAACTAGTTCTCTATGGATGCAATCTTAACCTTATGAGATTCATAAATCCTAACCAATATAGGATTTATGCATGGAATAGCTGTATTGGTGGATTCTTTTTACAATTTATTAATATCATCATCACTAAGTGGATTTACATTCTATGTATTGTTATTATTGATGTCCTCAATAGTTACAGAGTCATGTTGACTCTCTGTCTCTTCATGTGGAGGACTAGTGTTCGACACATTAACATATGTATCCTCTTGTATATCATCCTTTGTTGTATCTTCCTTATCTTCTACTATATATGCCTTATCTCCCACTATCTTTTCTTTCTCTCCCACTATCTTTGTGGTCAACCCATAGATTGTTTTCCAAAGTAATGTACTTTGGGTTACCACCTATTCAACTTTTTTCCTCAAAATATGGAAGGATCTATAGTTAGGATAAAATATCCCTTTTTACTTCTCTACAGCCTTTTTAATCAGCTACTTATCAAGAGAAAGCATAACTTGAGCTAAAGTGGTATCTCTAATATGTTTTTCAGCCTACATATTGTATTTCCATTTTTTCTCAACTCTCTCATATAAATTTTTAGGTAATGAGTTAGCAATTGCTAAAGGAGTGGTTTTGAAAGTAGCCATCATGTCATAAATGGCTTCTTCAATGTTATTCTTGTCTCCATTATCTAACTTATCAAAATCAATATGTGGAAATCTAGATAAATATGCATTATTCTTTACATTCTCACATATATTATCTATATTAGATGAGGAATTGTGGCTTACCACTTTTAATTGAATTATGTCATCTAATTATGCCCTCTCTTCATCTAATTCATCTTGAGGTTTGTATTGCCTTCTTAGTTTCTTTGTAGGTTAGCTCGGCTTTGCAATATTATTCTTCTTTTTTCCTTTAGTTGATTCTGTTTCTTTTGCTTGTGTAATGGTAGCCCTTGTGCTTGACCTTGTCAAAGGTGCAATTGGCTTGTATTCTTTCTTCTTTGGCTTTTGCACTTTCTTCTATTGTGCCTTCTTCTTTCTAGTTTCCTTAGGTTCTTCCTTGACTCTTTTGATTTTATGAAAGATGTCAAGTAGTAGTTGAAGCTTGTTTGCAGTCATTGGAATCCCTTTCACAATTTTCCTTTGTTCTCTTTGATCATCTAATAAATGAAAATGACTCAAAAATCAACTATATAACCTTGAAAACCTTGCATTTAATGCTTAATTCTTATACAATTGTAAACTCAGTTGCCATAGGATTTTCAATGTACTCAGTTTATACAGCTAACTTGACAATCACTACAATTCTTTCAATACTTAGCAACACAAAATATATCATAACAATAGATTGTCTCTTTCTTCTAATCACTTATTTGAATCTAAATTCATATTGATAAATCTTTTCATTCCTCAAATGCTTGGAACTAATGCAAAATATATCATTTTAGATGAAAGTTCCATACATACCTTTGATTGCCTAATTAGGGGTGATGTGATCACCTGATCCATTGGAAAAATTGACCTTATCTTGGCTTGAGGTGTTGCAATATTCTTTCTTTCTCCATGTCTTGTTCATCTACATCTTTTTCTTTTCAACATCTACCTTTTTTTTACCTTTGTTGAATTCATTTCTTAGTGAAAGTGTCTGAGTTGGGTAATTTTTGCTTACATGGTCAACCTTAAGACAACTAAAACGTACAATCTCTCTATTTAACCACTTTTTGTAATTATCTGTAAAGTGAGTCCTTATGCAATTTATAGCAACATGACCATATTCTCCATAATAGTGACAACTATACCTTGTATTGTGATCCCAGTTGTAGGAATTTCCATGATGGTGTACCTTTGTTTTCTTATTTGATGTCCACTTAGGTTTGGATCTAAATTCATATGATTTGTGTCCAAACTTCTGAAAATTGTAACAATATCCTTCAAATTTATGAGTGTTGATGTTTGTCCTACATTCATGTGCCTAATGTCCTTGCTTCTTGTTGTTATGGTAGTGTCCCTTGTATTTTTGCTTAGGGTTTTGATTGCCAGTATTACTTCTACAAACATTTATTGTATGACCTAATTTTCCAAAATGATGACAAGTGGGTTTTTTGGTCTTTCCCTTATTATTCCTTTGTTCACCACTTTTATATGATTCTCTTTCCTCCGTAGTAGAATATAGCAATCCAGCAATATCATCATTTGTTCTTGGTGTGTTCATCAATTTTTCAAAGTACTTTATGGCTTCACTAGGCTTATTGAACCTTTCAATAAATTATTTTTCTTCTCTCAATTCATTCTGTTGTAGGTCATTCTATGATTTCATAGTTGCAATCTCAATGAATTTCTTGTTCAGTTCTATGAAATCTAGTAAGGTATGCAATCATAGTTGTTCAATTTGCACATCTAATGTCCTCTCCTTAAATCTATTTGTCGGTATTCTTCTATCTTCTTCAATCATGAATTTATCTTCCTCTCTCACACAACATAATTGATTGAGTTTCTTGTTCCCTTTTCAAATTCCTGACTTCTTCATTTAGAGCACTATCCTTTTCCATCAGACTTGCACTAGCTGTATCAAATTATTTGAATTCCTTGTATTTAAACAATCTTGTAGCATCTTCTTCTTGATATTGAGTGTCATTTTGTTGAATGACTAGATCCTTTCTTCTCTTTAATGATTATTTCAATTCATCTCTTACTTCCTTCAATTGATGTAGGGTAAGTTGTATTTCAATCTATTGGTTCTCAATAGTCTTTTCAAATTTGTAGACTTCCATCTTCAAGATCTTTCCTCTCAAGCTATCAAACTTTACTTTCTAGAGAACAAGGCTCTGATAGAAATATAAATGGGAAAGTAAGTTCTAAGAGGGGGGGTGAATTGGTAATTAAAACTTCTACCTTAAAATATTTCACCATTCATCCATCTCATAACTTAACATATAAACTGAAATATGTAACATGCATCACATCCATAGCATAATATAAAACAATGCATAACACAAAAGATTTTGGTTACCCAAAAACCCTCCAAAGAGAAGGTAAAATCGAGGTGGTGATGATACCCACAAATTTTTACTACTATAGCAATAAAGTATGGCCAATTATGGCTACAAAGTTTTGATCATAATCTATGATCTACCTTGTGAGAGGTTTGCCATGTTAAAGGCTTACAAAGATTGTTAGGTCTCACCTTGACTAAAGGATTTAAACTTACAATCAAGTAAGCACTTTGTTAGGAGATTTACAAAAGTCTGTTAGGACTACTCTATTAAGAGATTTATAGGTGCGCTAGTGCACTTAGTTTATCCTAGAGAATGGTTAAGTGTGCAGTTGCACACCAACGCACATGTGCACCCTAGTAAGGTATGCATGTCCACAACTATGCCAATCTACAACATGGATAGTGCATATGAGGGGGGTACTTACTCTTTTTTAATTTCTATGTATAGAGGTGCACACATGTGCACCTCATGGGCGTGTGCATTTGCACACCTTCATGAAGTCCCTTAGTCTTGTTAGGTTGTGTTGTTTTTTAAGGTTATGGAGGTGCACACTTATGCACCTCTAAGGGATGTGCATGTATGCACCTCATAAGGTGTCTTCATCTTGTGTTTTCTTATGCAGGGGGAAAAGAATTACATAGGAGTAGAGAGGTTAGAGCTATGGAGATGGGGTTCAAAGTGGAGGTGGGAGCGAAGTGAAGAAGTGAGAGGGGTCGATATCTATTTATAGACCTCGACAGTGTGCCAAGTGTGCACCCCCATAGGTGCGCACCTCCAAAGTATGGATAAAATGTGCATGTATGTAAGTGCACATATGCACACTTAAAGCACAATTGGGTCCAAAAAACTGATTTTCTCTCTCTCTAAGTGCCTGAGCCTTCCTAGTCTGAGACTGGGATTTGTCCTAGACCTAGGGGAGGGTCCAAAATGACTAGGGCTCTGGAAAATCAAACTAGGGGGTCCCCATTTTGAGTCATAAAATGGGGCATTCATTGTGAAACCACAACAAGTAGGAATAATGATAGTAATTACTTTGATGACATACATCTTATACGCACATTCTCTTTGTTAAGGATATTCATACAAACATTTTTTTTCTCTCTAGATACTACAATTATGATGATTGTTTTGGTTTTTTATCTAATCTTTTTTCATGTTTTGATCTATATACAATTACAAGTATTTTTGGCTTGATACTTCTACTTTCATAGTACTGATTTTTTTTTTTAGAAGATTTTTGTAAGTCTATTGTTATTTAGAATTTTTCTTTATGGTTTTGATCATCTATTAAAATTAAAATTAATACTTTATTCCACCATTTATACCATTCATTTGTGGCATGACATTAATCTCTGGTTGTAGTAATTGAAATGTTGACATCATGATTGATGGGGAACATTTGAAATATTAATTTTTGTAGGTTGTTGATATGGTACAAATACCACTTAGTACTTGCAACGTGATGTTTTGGTTTATTGCCACTACTTGTGGTAACATTTGTATTATAGTTTAAGATGATTTTGATTCTCTAATTCTCCGTTAAGCAATATGATCTACAAGACTACTTGAAAGTATCTTTGGTTTCATTTAGATATGTTTAGATACAATTTTGTTTAATGATGGTCCTATTCTTGCATAATCATAAGATGTTTGTAGTTTACAATTGATCTTAATGTGTGAAGTCATCATATTCATCATATAGTTATGGTTGAGTCATCAAAAGGGGCTAAGTCATGATAGATCCTCTTGTAGTGCACCATTAAGGCACTCATGTTAAGGGGAAAAAGTTGAAGGCATCGTATTGAAGGTGAAGTTTTTGGAGACTTACTATAATTAGAAAGTTTATATGAGTTGACTTAGTATAAATAGTATATCATTTTGATGACTTTCCAAAATTACTAATTTTGACAAGTGTATTACTTGTAGTTATATGAGTCATATTTATTAAATTTAGTAAGTGGTATGCAAATCAAACTCTTCAACTTGGTTTTTATATGCAACTCAAAGTCATGATTGTTCATACATTTTGAATATTTTTGTAACTATAAAAATTCATTTTTAAAATTTTAGAGAGTGGCCCATGGCTTTTTAGTAGTATATTTTTACTTGTCTTTTCTATGTAAATACCATGTTATGTATGTTTACTCTTCTCTATAGCTTTCTACACTATTGTATTTTTTATTAAAATTTAATTATGTATTATCAATATGTCTAGTTATATGATGTAGTACAAGGTAGCAAAATCCCCAAAAGAGATGTCCTAGCCCCCAACAAATAACCACATAGCAGAAACACAAGTCAAGAAATAAGATCTGATACCAAACACAACTCTTTATTCATAAAATGAGTGATTACATGCAATGTGTTGGGTTGTAAGGGTTTCCAAGTTATGACAAAATAAAAAGAAAGTAATAGTTCTGCAAGATCCCTCAAGATCCAATTCGAACCCTAGCTAGTCCAGATGTGTAGCACCGTAGCACTTTGGTAGAAACCTCCAAGAAAGATCTAAACATGTGCTCATAAGCCACCAAGAAATCTCCTTATTTCCCAAGATGCAGCTACTAGCTCTTCTCAAGCTTTGCTCCTCTTCCACATCCTCTTCTCCAAGCTGTAGTAATGTGACTTAAGACTCCACAAGACCCCTTAATTATGCCCAGCTAAGCCACAAGTCATCCTAGTAAGTTAAAAATTAAATAAACCCTTACATTAAATACATGTTGAGCCAAAATTTGGCCTACAACAAATATTAAATACTAAATGTCTTAGAAGACTTACAACACTCATTAAATACACCTAAAACAAATAACCAAGACCCAAATAAGTCCACACAAACTCCCACAATTGATCCACATAATGATCTCAATCCTCACGCACTAAATGCACCAAGTCATCTCAATAAATCCATGAGAACTCCATCCTATAAACCACACTATTGAGCCTTAGAAACCACTAGCCAAGCATTGTCAAGCTCCCACTGGCATTGTTGAGAAACTGTATATGCCTAGCTCCTTTAGTGACTAAGTCCCCTTTCAGTGATCAAGCTCCTCATCCAACACTACACCCAGTAATGACCGAGCACCACTCCTTTGGTGACTAAGTTCACAAATCCAAAGAAAAAATACCTCACCTTATAGGATTGCTAACTACCCAAGGATGTGCCTGCATCATTATATTATGTTCTTATGTGTTGGGATGTACTTCATTATTAAGGATCATCATTTTGATATAAATATACTTCATAATTGATGTTGTGGTAATTTGGGTTATACTATTGGGCATGGGTATTTACAGCATTAAAGATTGCTTCAAAATATATTTCTTGGCTAGCTAGTTCTACATAATTTAATTTCCTATTCACATGCTATATTTTGAAGATATTGGTGGTTGATGTAAAGATTATTGGATCTAACTTAAGGGATTGTGTTTAGTCTTCTCTTTCTCCTAGATAGGACTGCTTGGTATTTCCAGTATTCTGATGAAAAATGTTATATAATAGTATCTTATCTTGGTAAAGGTGAACTTGCACTAAATCTTTTAATGATATGTATTATATTTAAAGAATGCATTAAAGGAAAAAAGTAGTGTGTGTGGGTGTGTGTGGGTGTGTGTAGAGACATTTGAAAAAAGATAAAAAAGTGTATTATGTAAAGGAAATAAGACATAGAAGATAAGAAGATATATAGTAACCTAGATGTAAAAGAAATACATTCTAAGATTAGTTGGTACAAATTCATTATCAAGAGATCCTTATTTCATTTCTAGAGTCCATTCAATACTAGTTGGCAATGAGTCTTCTAATAGATAATTTTTTATCTTGTTATCAGAAAGTGATTTTCAACTTACACAGGTCATTTATAACATGTCATAAGGAATGGACCCTAGTTGTGAAAGTATAAAAATAATTGCTTATTAGTATAATATAAAGTATTCAGTTAGTGAGTTAGATTCTCAACATAATTTTTCCTACTTTATTTTTTCACACAAATGTTGTATTCTTAAGTTGATCCTTCTTTTTAGCTTTATTATTTTACAAGAGTTAAATGCTTATGATGGTTTGGAGTTTATTAAAAATTAAATTACATGTATAAATCTGATTTTGATTGATTCGCCCCACTTATAGTCATGTTTTTCTTTCAACAATCATCATCAGCATGGTCCTTTCTTGTAAAGTTAATAAAGTTAGGGGAAATCTAATAGAGAAGAGTATTTGAGTTTCAAGGATAAAAAGTTTGAATTCTACCTATTTTAAATGAATGGACAAAGTTTCATTTATAGTCTTTTCCAAATAGATTAGAGAAAACTATTGAAAACAATTATACTCCATCTGAATGTATACTACACAATCTAGATGACATCAAAGTTTAAGAAAATAATTTGAAAGATAGAATTTTTTTTCTCAATTTTTAAGTGAAGTGTTCAAAAATATAAGTGGATTGAAGAAAAATAAAAATGAACATGGATAAAATATACATTATTTATGAAGAAGATCAAAAGAAAAGGCAAAGGTAAAAAATATGAGACATAAGTTGTATAATCTAAAGATGGACAAAGATGAGTTCATTAGAAATTAAATTTCAAAGAGTAAATGAGATTGTGAATTCCTTCAAGGTTGTTATGGATCTATTATAGAAAAAAGAATTAGTAAGATTTTTTTTGACGAATCATCTTAAACCATATAAGTGAAAGAAACATGTAAATGAACCAAATCATGATTTGAATTCCTATACCTCAAATCATCTTCTTGGTTGACTATCTACTTTTGAGATTTTACTATCTAAAATTGGAAGAACTTCAATTTAATGATGGTTTAACACTTTTTAATGTGAGATCATTGTGTAATGACCCTAAAATGGGTTGATCAACTAGAAGCCCTATTTTCTAAATTTAGTCAAATTACCTTTAATTATGTTGACCTTATTATTGACATAATTAATCTAAAATCATCTTAATTATGGTGACTCAAATACTAACACAATTCATCAAAATGAATCACTTTAATCTCAATCAAACCAATTAATTATTAAATCAAGCATTAATGACCTAGTCTAATTAATTGAAACAAAATATTAAATACACTTGGCTTATTTTAAAAATAAAAAGAAATTAATAAAACATCCTAATCACATATTATTCACAAGGGGACAAGGAGGTTCATGTTAAGTTTCAGGATTTGCACCCTAAATTGAACTGCAAAAGTTTAGTAATCCTTACTTAACATGGAAGTCATTTCACTATCTGAGACTGGCTAATGAAATAAAACCTCCGGGTTCTAGGCTGGCTCCTATTGGATTCTTCAGTGAAACCACTAAAACTCAATAAAAACTTGCAGGGAAAAGGTAAGAATTGACTAAAAAAAACCTAAAACCTAAAGTTTAAAATAAGGAGGTGATACACCAGAAGTTACTATGAAGATGTAACACACACATAATAGAGAGGATAATATAGCTCTATGAAATATCATAAAACACAACTTCCTGTAAAGGCTTGCACAAATGATTTGTAATAAGGTTGCAGACTGAAACTATAAAAAGGAGGATAAACTAATACCTCTCTTTAACTAATTTCACCTATAAACACATATCACAACTTGAAAGCAAAATTACTTTTCTACACAAAGGTGTTGGAATGAGACAGAAAGACAAGGAATAAGGAAACATTCACAAGTTAATCTATCAAATCATTCAAAGATGCACACAGAATTGCAGAAAGGAAAAGGCTTCAATTAACTCCACAAAGCATGATCACAGTGTTGTTTTCTGGTATTATTTCTTCAAAAAGTTGAATTATAGACCCTGTAAAAAAGCTTAGGACTCAAAAAGATGTCTCCAAACTCTATCATAAAATCAGAACTCCTCCTCAAATGAGTTAAAAAGAACTCATTAAGTACAATCCTAGCTCCTTAGGTCGAATGCAGAAATAAAGCCTGCAAATGAGGGCTTAGAAACTTCCAAAAATAAAGTTTTATAACTCATTTGACTCCACTAACTCATAACTGCCCCCATGACTCATTAAAACCTCCCTAAAAATGCTCCAACAAGTCATAAAGACCCACAAATCGACTTGGCAAAGTCAAATCTGACCCCCTATATTCTCTCCAAATGTTCCCAATTGATTCTACATTTAAAGATTATGATAAGGGAAACAAGATGACTCATTTTCTTTGCATGAAAAATAGGAAACTATTTAATGATTTATAAAGATTATCATTAAATAATCTTCCTTTACAAGAGTATTTATGCAAAGAAAAATGATGAAAGTAATGATGCAAATAAAACCCCTTTATATCCTTTGCATTTTAAAATGAGAGATAATATTAAATGATAGATAATATCATTTTAATATTACTGCATTACAATGAGCTATGCAAACATAACAATATCCTTTTATTTTGCAAATAAATATAAATATTAAAATGATCAATCATTTTAATATTCTTTAAACATCTCAAATGCAAAATAAAATTAAAAACTTCATACAAACCATGCAACAATGCTCATTGCAAAGAACTAATAAAACAGATGAAAAACCCTACCACAAAGGTCGCGGACTTCAAATGTTATAAAAAATAACAAAGGGCATAAAAGAAAGGCTTAAATGTAACCTAACTTCCCTCACTTTGACATTTTCTGGAAGTCTCTTTTGTGGTTGTGGTTAAGAGGATTTCATTGTGGTTGTAAAGAAAAAATGAAGCCGCTATGAAAGGGTTTGATAGATCTTTCATCTTGCTAGAGTTTATATGGCATTTGTTGGAACAACATGAAGTTCCCACTTCTTTCTCCTGGAAAAAACTATGAGCAACGAGCTTGTCCCTTTAAGCTAGGTATGTACTCATTTTACTTTTGTTACTGTGTTGTACATATGGCGCTATTGTAAGCCATTTTGTTGCTCTTTTCCACAAGCCTTTGATAAGGTGCCACTACTATATCTTTGAACCCATTGAGTAGAAGCGTTGCAAACCTTTTAACTCCATCTATATGTTCTATCTAATATTTTCCTATGTGACCACAAAAATGGTCCATTGTTTATACTAAACTCAATATCCACAAAGGAATTCCCAAGAGAGATTCCTTTCAAATTTATAGGCTTGTTAGTCTTCTTTTTGTTGTATTACAGAACAAGAGCTATTAGTTGAGGAATATAGTGCCCGGCATAGCTCTCCACAAGATCAAATTTTGTAGCTACAAGAACACTGCTGGAAGTATATTGTTCTGTCATTATATGAAGAAAAATGCTTCATTTTTAAAACTTGAGTACACATTCAATCAAATTCATTTTTCAAAAACTAGAACTGGGTTTTACTATAGTTGTAATAGCACTTAACTTTCCTTTTTTGCTAGTTCTTTGACCCCATATTTTATTGTATAAGACTTTCCATGTAATCTTTTGTTGGGTATTTGCTGATAAGTTGTATCTACTACATATATAGATTCCAATTACATTTTTTGTATTTTTTCAAACTGGGTTCGCTATTGTTATATACCGGTTGAATCTACTATTATGCAATTTTAAATCTTTGTGATGTACAAATAGGTTTTACTTCATTTTCCTTGAATCCTTGTTGTAGTTTCCAATCAATTGCTGTTCGCTATCTTACATGAGCTCTTTTTCGCTTTATATGTTGCTCGAATTCAAATTCTGTAGTCAACATTTTGATTGCAAGATCTCCTTTTGAGACTAAATTGAATTCTTTTTATATTTTACACTTGTTTTGATTGAGATTGTGCTCAGATTTTTAAACTTAAAGGTCCCAATTGCATCCAAAGGGCTTGGAGAGCATCTATGCTGTGACGTATGGGATTCCAATCAGGAAACTTGCCCAGCTCTAAGCAATTCTATTATATATTGTTATTACATAAGTCAAAATTTCCTTTGGAGTTGTATGTCTGACTTGATCCATGATGCATCGGATCCTTCTGCAGAGATATAAGAGAAACAGAAAGATATATTTCTCTATAGGAACTTGGAATGATTAATGGATCTTTTCTTTCTCTATTGGTCTCTTGTTAACCCATGAAGTGTAAGAGCCCATCCTTTTCAATACCCGTCTTTTATCTGCAATTGTGCACATCTTCCTTCACAACTTGTTCAAATGTGTGCTTCTTCGAGATGAAATTAAAGCATTTTATAGTATGAATGCTTGGTTGGATCGATAATTTTTTACCATTATCATTTCCCCAATTTCCATTTTCCTCTTTGAAAGCTATCACTCATATTCTAATCCTGACTAGCAAATGAATTGTAGCTTGAAACTCTAGTACTACTGATATCTCTGTAGCATCACTTGTCATAGAAATTACACCCACAACTTCACCATTCTCATATCATGATGTGTCAGTTTTTATTGCTATAAACACCCTCCCTAATCTCTTCATCAAAGAAAACAATCTTATCCATGCTTTTCTGCAGTAAGTTTTTTTTTTTAATGCTATCAATCATTAATTCTTTTGTTGTAATCTTTTTTAACTCGTGGCATATTATTTACGAGGTTCGAGCACAGGCTGGTGACATCCATAAATAACTTTTATTTCTTTTAGCTTACTTTCTTTCATGACGAAATGCATCGACAGATAGAATATGTAGTTGTAGTGATAGGTAGCCATTGATTAGATCCTTCAAGATCTAACATCAGTTTCTCTTATGTTTTTTTTGTAGATGCTAGAGATCATGGAGCTCGGAGCTGGATTCTGCTGCGCCGGGGAAAGAGTGCATAACCAATCAAAGTAATAGGCAAAGACTGGTTATCTCTACTCTTTAGTTCTTCCATTCATATTTATCTGTTCATGTATTTTCTTATGAAATAAATGTAGTATAGTGAGCTATACTCATAGCTTGTGTGAGATCTTTTTCCATTTAGCATATCATTTCATTTCATTTTTTTGAGAACATCAGTGTATGTTTGAAAATAAATAAATACAAGGACATTTCTAATGTTTGAATGAAATGAATAACACTTGTTGTACTTTCATTGCATGTATACTTAAAATTTTACGCATGTGCAAAATTTTAGTAATAGTTCCTACATGGAAAAATAGGAGAACATCACATGGATCACTGAATATTGCATCCTAATCCTCCTACAACTTTGAATCTTAACCCTCTTTTAACCTTAATTCCTATAAATAAGATGGATTTGAAGTTCAAATGGCCCTCATTCTTAGAATCATAGTATTATGCTATTATTTTATTAGTTGCACTATGAATTCATCTCAGTTATTAAGTAGTTGTCTCACACATCTCAATTTGTATAATGGAATTGAACAATTGCATTGATTTATCTCATTTGGATTGAATATCTCATTCTAGAGAGGAGTACATTTTCACTAATTTAATCTTGATTCTAAGGGAAATGATGATCATTTTTATACTTATTCCTTAGTTAATTAGAAATATGATGATTTCCATAGTTTTTTTGTGTCATTTATTTGATTAGATTTGATATACTAACCCCTATGAAAAAATGTCCTACTAAAGTGTGTCTTTGCAAGTATCCACATATTTTATGCACATATCATTTATTGGCATATCTCTTCCTTTCTTTCACTTTTTTCTTCTTCTCCTAGGAAGAATAAGGGTAGGACTTGTTGGCCTATACTTTTCACCTTGTTTGAACCCTAAAAAAATATTGTGAAAATTCAGTTTTCATTCTATGTAGTGAGGATTTGTAATTTTCATGTGCAAATTATTCCCCTAGAAAACCCTAGTTTCATAATCCATATGCATGCTCTCTTTTGAAACCCTCCCTATTTTAAAATGTGTTTCACACTTTTAAAAGGATTCAAAAAAATTTAAGGTGCTACTATTTAACCAAGGTGCATGGTCGTTGCATAGTTAAGATCTTAATCTTTTCATGGTGTGACAGTATGATGCAGTCAAAATATCAATGTTCATCTGGTCACTATAGTTTAAAGCAAATGGTTCATCTAGACCACGAACATGTGACACAGTTTGCAAGCAGTTATCACAGGGTCGTACGATTAAGCATGGAGTCATATTTTCAAATAGTGATCATGCAAAAAGGGAATTCACTTAAGAGCTCAAAGATAGGACATGTAGAGGCATTTGAAGGTAGTTTTTATGTTTAACATAAATATTATGGTGTGATGGTGTGATTGAGGCTAAAGAGATGCTAGTCGCAGTTTTGCAACCTAAAATACAAACATTCAAAGTAATGGAGTGACTCAGTGACTAGCTATGATTACACAGTCAAAGGCTTAAAGATGCAGTGTTATGAGATAAATGTGATGGTGCAAAATTTTCCATGAAGGTAAATGAATTTTTTTATCACACAATTGCAAGGTTTGATTTGTAAATAGAAATATAAACTGCGACCTGGTGATCAAGGTTAAAAGCTTGTGCATAATTCTTTGATCGTGCGATCGCATAATTAAACTTGTAGTTAAATAAGAGACTATGAATGAATGAAAAGGTTAAGAGCCTATTTAGTAATCTTTGATCATGTAATTAGAAGATGAAGGATAAAAGAAAGCCTTGACCTTGCAATAAGCTTTGATTGCACAATTGCGTGGATCAAGATTACAGTTAAGTGGAAACTAGCAACCCTGGTGAAGTTGTTAAGTATGGTGCATGAGATGTTAGTCGCATGGTCACATAGTTAAAACCTTAAGGTGAAAAGGAAGCTAGGAAGAAATGAAACAATTAAAAGCTTATAAAGAATTCAATGTTCACATGGTCACGTAGTCAAAGTGATTAAAGGAAACAAAGGTAGCGACACAGTGACCTCTTACATTTAATTATTTGGCATTGTCACAAGCCTAAGATGCTAATGTTAAAACCAAGCCATGATGGTGTGACAAGTTTTGTTCACATTTTTGCATACTATGAAGCATGGTAAAGTCAAAAAGTAGCGATCATGTGATAAGGTCAAGAAATGAAAAGATTTGTGTGGTCGCTCAGTCACACGGTCAAGAGCATGGTAAAAAATATAGGCTATAAAGTAGCAACCAAGACATGAGTATAGTATTCTCTCAGTCACAAAGTCAAAAGATCAAGCATGGAGATAAACAAAAAAGTAGTGACCAAAGGTTTCACACAATCACAAGTAGAAACATGAGTTAGAAGATAAGCCTTGTTAAGCCACAAACAACTAGTAGTATGTAGTGTTCTCATGGTCCCAACATAAGATTTTAATAGTAAAGTGATTTTTGTAATCTCATAATTGCCAAAATAAGAAGTACTATCTGAAAAAACATAAAAAATAATTTGAAACCTAGCAGTAAAAGCGTCATAAAGCCAGATAATAACGCTTTTTGAGTTTTTGAAAAATTTCATGTATGATGACTTAAAGACACCATTACTATATTTTTTTGTGCTTGGATTCTACTAAAAGATGATGTAATAGATTTCCAATTATAACATTCATAGAATTTAAAGAAAAAAATAATTGAGCGTGAAGTTGTTTCAGAGAATTGAGTTGTAAAAGAAGTGTTTGGAGAAATTCAATTTAGAGAAAAATAGCACAGGAAGAGGGTAGATTCATAGCACAAATAAACATAGAAGAGGTTGGTCAAGGTGCTAAGAAATCCAAAACAAAGTTACCCAGCCTCTATGTAGAAGAGTGGGTTTATTTTCTACCAGGATCATGCCATGCCTAGATAGTGAATTCCCATATGTTCAAAGATGCATATAGTTGTTGCAGAGATGAAACTATGCCAGAAACTAATGACAATGAGTTATTCTGGTATTTTTATAACAATAGGTTTGAAGAGCCACCTATCTACAATCCCTAGATCAAAAACTTTGTAAATTTGATCACTCTAGACGTGATTGTAGACATTGACTTGGTGAAGGCCTTGATAAAATCCTACAATCCTACAACTCATGGATTCCACAGGAAGGATATGAGTCTATTGTCAAAATTGGGTAGACAGACCTTCATAGAAGTTTTCAACCTAGGAGGACCTATGACTAAGGTCATTGAGAAAGATAAAATGGATGAGACCTTCAAGAGCCAGAAGATTTTTTTCACTAGAAGGGCTATACGAAGACGTATCCCTAAGGCCAAAAAGGAAAGGGTGAGCTCCCAAAGAAGGTAGGGGACTTCATGCCTTTAGAGTTCTTTAGTAGATACTTCTAGTATACTATGTTTGGAATAGATAAGATTATTAGAATGCTCTTGGAAATGTATACATCATGGCCCTAGACATTCAATATTTGCACCATAATGCAAGGTATGATTGACCCACATTATAAATATGATGCACAATGAGATTATTGTTGGTCAGAGGGGAGAGGTGGGGAATTTCAAATTCTACCACTACTCATTATTGATGCACATCATTCTTTATAAGAATATAAAGCACATTAGTCCTAATTTCATTGAAAGTACAGAGGAGAATGGAGAAAACCTACTGATGTAGCTATGGACCAGGTTATGGCAAAGGTTTTATTCTTATTCCAATGCTATTGCTTTCTATAATGATTTTGATTTTCCAATTTCCAATATGCTAGTTGATATTATAGAAAGGGTTCCTAGAGGGATTAGGAAGCTAATTAGACTGTTTGGCTTTCCTAATGAGGATAGGAGGTTAGTCCATGACTGGTCAAGTCTTTTCCTTTTTGAAATTTTTCTTTAATAAGGGTTTATGGATAACCCCAACCCCCTCATGCTTTGTCTAGATACATTCTAGAGAGAATGGGAATAATAGAATTTTTCTAACAACTAATAATGATGAGAAGGGAATACCTAGGGCTTGCAATAAAAAAGGGTTCCTTCATTCCTAGAAATTCCAAAATAGGAGATTTTGACATAGGAAAAGATGTAACTGAGGAAATAGATAGATTCATGAGTGAATTCTTATTTCCTATTGCTCCTACTAGGACCTATGATCCTAATGACCTTGTTAGGCATGCCCTAAAGGAGATGAGGATGTGCACTCTGCCAATTAGTAAACCTTACTGGGAAGAAGTTGTAATAATGAATTGTTTGAATATAAAGGATTATAGAGATAGGACCTTAAAATAAAGAGAAATTATGAGAGTAGAAGAGGAGATGAAAAGAGCTTATCCCTCCTTTAAAGGATTCTACAATGAGGAGAGGTAACTGGATAGGTATAATCAATGCCTAGATGATTTTTATGCCATAATATCTCAAGTCCCTCTTAAAATAAGAGACAGAGTAGTGCCCCAATCTCCCAAGCACAATGACATTATAGATATTGATGTTGAAGATGATCAGCTAGTGAGTTCATCATGGGCCCAAGGTGGTAGAAAGAAACAAAAAATGATAGAGATCCCAAACAAGGAAAGGGAAAGGGTATTGAAAATCTTGCCAAGAAGGACAACAAATTTTGATGACAGAAGGCATAATTTCCTAATAATGCAGGTTAGCCAAAATGAAAGAATCCCTAATAAGCTTGAGCTTCAAACAAGGATGTTGGATGAAAGGATAATCCAAGCTAAATATTTTATGAAGGACGATGACTTCATGAATTTAGAGGAGTTAAAATCATTCTTGTTCAAGATTAAATAGAATGAACTTACTCTTCCACTACAACTAGGAGACTTGCTAGAGAAAATAGTTGAACTAGTGTAGAAGGTACAAGAATATGACCCAAATAGTGAGACTCTCACTATCAATGAGGCCAGAGAGCTTGTAAAGAGAAGTGGGATGTTTCTTTTCCCTAGATGAGAGCTCATATCATCATTAATGTTAGACCAAATAAGGAGACAAAGGAGATCTGTCTCATTTGAGGAGACATATATTGCAAGAGATTTTCAAGGGTCTAAATTCAATGTTAACTCCAAGAAAATGGCAATTTGAAGCATGGCCTATAAATCTAACAAGACAACTCTAATAGAATTTAGATATTCCCCACAAGGCAATGTGATATCCTGTAATGTCACAACAACATCAAGTGACCAGATTCACAACCTAGTGAACACTACTTCACTAATTGAGAAAAGAAAAATGGATATGCTTTAAGAGAAATTGTACCAAACTTATATCATATCCATTGAAACAAAGAAAAAGTATTAGGAAGAACTAAAGAAGACATATATACTAGAGTAGAGAGTGGCTACCCTCGAGAATGAGGTAAGGGCTTTGAGGAGTGCAACCAAACTTATCACAGAGGTCAAAGATCAGGAAACCCAAACAAATGTTGATGCAATAAATATGGGTATGGAGCAGTCAATGGAGGTAGATGAGCTAGAAACTAGAAAAGAAACATAAATCATAATAATGGAGAGCATGCTCTCACACAAAATAAGTGTTCTCAAACAGGCTTCTCAAAGTATCCACAATAGTAATACTACACTGTAGGGAGAAGAATACAAATGTATAAAGGCATTATCCATTCTTTCTCCCTTGTTCACTAAGTGGGGTCCTTGTATTTCATTTTTTGACAGATTGGTCCCAATTTTGCCCCATAAAAAGGAGTTGCCCAAGGAAACCATTATTTCCACAAGAAAAATGGTAAATAGGGTAAAAGAATTAAATGCATTCTTTATTGCTAAGCTACAATCAATAAATAATAAAATGAAGACCATTTCCAATGGGACACTTGGCTTTATACCAAAAATTTTTGATGACAAGAACAATCTTAGGGAATGGAAAGAGTGGTCAAACTCTTTTGATAAAATTTTGAAACATGAAAGGTTTGTCACCTACAACAATGGGGAAACTGACACTGTAACAATTTTTTATATTGTTGATCTATTGTACAAACTAGAGGCAAACATGAACAAAATAGTTGCAGGGGTTAGAGGTTTAACTGATGTAAAATGGAATAAATTTCTAAATTAATTGAAGATAGTTAGGGGAGCCACCTAGCCAGATGAGGAATTAGATATTACTATATCGGAGGTAATAGCTAATGTAAAGGCGATTCCATCTAGAGATGGTGAATGAACAAGCAAGGAAAAGTCAAAGAACATGAAGAGGGAGGAAAACTATCTAATAGAGACATCTTATCTTTGTAGTCCACCTACTATGGCTATGCTCTCATTACAAATTATAAGGTTGATCCTAAACATCCGAATTGACAGCTATTCAAAATTTGACTATCTCCAACATTCTTTTTGTAATTGTTTTGTCTCATATGAAAAACTTATTGTATCTTGTTTTTTGAACATGTGTCCTCCCATCTAAAGCTTGTTTCAATCCTTTTTCTATAAAATAATTTCCAAGATATGGAGTGAGGATCCAAAAAATTCTAATTTGAATAGAGCTTTGTTCATTTCTGTGTCGGTCCATGCATATTGTGTAATTTTGTTCCAAAGTTTGAATGAAAAAAGTTAATCAATTGTTGGTCTAATTGAGTTGTCTTCTGATAGGGATTATCATTGAATTGTATACATTTCAAAGAGGTTAATACAAAATGCAAAAAGTTGGTTATTCATCCTAGATCTTTTCTCTTCTTTTGTCTCCTTTTTATTTTCTGAGATTTAATGGCAGAGTTTATTAAATTTGTTTTGAATTATATTTCAATTTAATTTTGTTAATAATATAATGGGCTATGTAAATTCTTAATGTAAATTGGAAGAACTTTATGGTTTTCATTGAAGATTTTGATAAGTATGAGATCTAGAAGTGAATATTGATAATCTTCTCACAAAGTGTTAAGATAGATCCAGAAGTAGATGTCCAATTCCTGTGAGTTAATAGCCCAATAGATAAGGTATCATCATCCTTTGAAGTTGATCCAATTTGGAGTATCTTATATGGTATAAAAATTCATATAAATCAATCATTTTACAATATTATTGTTCTAGATTGAAAAGTTAAGCCTATGCTTGATTCATGGAGTATTTGAGTTTGATAGAATAGCCATTTATCATCTCCTTTGGAGTCCTAGAATTAGAAGAGTCAAGGCTAAATCATCTTTTATTTTGGAATTCATATTGAGAATTTAAAAAAGGATAAAAAGGATGAATTTTTAGGTATACCCACCTGAATCTTGTAGAGTTCAAATTGGACAAGACATCAGAGTCTTGTTAATTGGTTCTCTTAACTTATGTCTCAGAATGCCCATTATGGTTTCTAGCTAACTACTAGGTTTTTTTTATCATTTAAGAGGTTGTTAAAATTCTATCAAATCAGAAGCCAATATGACCTAATATATCCTCTTTATTGTTCCTATTTTTATGGAGTAAGGATTGAGGTAGGATATAATTACTTGGATCCTCCCGTGTCTTCATCCAACGACTCAAAAATCTCTTTTCTACCTTAAAATAATCATATCTCAAATTTTGTACCTAATTTTTTAGATTCAAGATCTATTTTGTGACCTCAAATTAATCCTAAGGGTTCTAGGTTCTACTTGGTAGGGGCATAGGCATCCCTACCAAATCAAAGATGAAATTCATTCCTACTAGGCCAATCAAGGATGCATTGCATCCTTTGTTAGGACCTATTTTGGGACTATATCTTGGGTCTCATTTTTACATTAATCTCTAGCGTTAATATGTAGTACTATCAGTTAATGGGAGAAATTCAATTCTGATCCCTTTATAAACCCATCTATTTGCATCATCATGTATTAAATCTAATTCAAATCCACACTAACATTCAAGCCTTCAAGAAATTTTCAAGGAATTCCTCCATTGAAGATCAAGAATTCAAGCACTTAGTAAATTGAAGGATTTTTCTTTAAGATCTCTTTGAATACATTCAAGGTCCTTTATTCACCTTCTACACCCATTCATCAACATTCTTGATCTAATTCAATTCATAAAGAGAGATAATTACATTTTATCCACATTCTTGATCTAGTGTAAGGTGAATTTTTATATGTACTTTACATTTCTACAATTCAATTATTTTAATTTTAAGGTTAATTCCTAAACTATGGTTTGATTGAGATAAACCCTCATCAACAAACACAACCTTTTTTAGTGTACATTATCGATATCAAGGCAAACAGGCTGTGGATTCAAACATCTGTTCATCATTCTACAAAACTATGAAATAACTATAAGTTTTGGACATAGTTGACCAGGGATGCATTTATCCTCTTCTTTAGTAGAAAATCACCCTCGCACAAAAGTCATCACTGCTAGATTGTTGAATGATTTTTGGGTTTTAGAGATTTCATAGTTTTAGGCACAAATCTGGTGTTATTTGTTAGTTTTGAGTAGCACAATAAGTAGAAAATAATGTTCTTTACTCCTAATTTTAGTCTTCTAATTTCATTTTATTTATTTATCATATCTACTTATTACATATAGTGTCTTAATTTCATTTCCTAGCTCTTATTACACTAGGGTTTCAAGGTCTTTTGCATATTTTCTCATATTCACAACCACTAGAATCTAGGTTGCATTGTTTCACCTTTATCGCTTAGTTAACATTAATCTTTTTATATCTATTCATTTTAGAATTGGAATTAAAAGGATCAATTTCTTTGACCTCCCCTTTGACGCGTGTTCGATCATGTGATGAACTTAGGTTTATTTTACATGATTTACATTTCCACCTAAACATCTTTGATAAACCTAACTTTTGTCCCCCTTTTTTTTTTGAGTTAGATCATTATATTCTATTATTTTATCTCTTGTGATATATGCTCTATTTATTTACTTTCATAAGATTATATTGCTTTGTTTGTGTCATATCTTTAAGGCTAGATTATCTTGTTTCCCTTTTTAGTGTGTGATCTTTATTACCTTAAGCCCTACTTATAGTGTTCCCATTAGGATAATTTATAGGCTCATGGCTCCCTTTGATCCTAAATCTCTTCTCCTATCTCTAGGAACCTTATTGAACCTATGGTTTCTCATAATCTTAATCCTTCCATGAAGTATAACTTTTTTCAGTCATCTCATGATGAAGATGAGGCTTTAAGGGTTCCTCCTGAACAAGTTAATAAGCTTGCTACTGAGATTAATAAAATGCATGATTGGATCATTCAATAGAATCAAAACATTGATAGTATCTCTTCATTTGATGCTCTTAAGAAAGTGATCCATAATTATGATCATGGTGTTAATATGTTTTTGTGGCCTTACTCACCTTGTTCATTCTCATGTTAAGCCTTTGGCTCAAACCACAACTAAAATATAAATGGCTCCACATGTCACTAGTATTGAAATTTTCTTGCCTATTTCCACTCTTGTATCTTACATTCCTACCTATTTTTCTCCCATTATGATGACTTCTATTAAACCATATTATTTTGCTATCATAAGTCTTCCTATTCCTTCTCTACTTGTGAGTGGTCCACTTGCTTCATTCCCTACCTAAAAACTTCATACAATACTGTTCCTTACACTTATCCTAATCCTCCTACTATGGTTCCAAGTGTCCCACCCATAGAACCTTCTATTCCACCTAATTCATACACTCTTCCTAGTGTGTCAAATATGTCATTGCCACCTATTTCCTCTAGTTACTCCACTAGCAGTATTCTTTCTCAAATTGTTTCTTCATTATACCAACAACTTGCTTCCCTTACTCAATGCATGTTAAATGTGCCTACATGTGATATGGGTAGTCCTTTTCCTTTGATATTATCCATACCCATGCTCGTCAACAAGGTAATACACCTCATCTAGATACTTATAATGGTAAGGGTGACCCTTTGGATCATCTTAAAACTTTCCAAGTTCTATTTAGTGATAATGCTCATGATCATAAGATTTTAGCTTATTATTTTCTCACACCTTTTGTAACAAATATTTATAATAGTATTACTTTTTCCACCTCATTATATTGACTAATTTCATAAACTTTATAATTCTTTCATCCAATAATTTCAAAATAACATTGGTCCTCAAGTGTCTTTGACTAATTTGATGCATTGTAAATAGGGTCCTAAGGAAAAAAAGACTAATTTTATTAATATATTTAAGCAATTTTTTTGTTATATTTCTTATCCTATGTCTGATATTGATATTCAACATATGTTTATTTCTAATTTACAAAAATACACTAGAGATAAGTTTATGCTTACTGAGTTTACTTCTTGTTTCACAATTTTGTGTAGCACTTCATTATTATCAATTAGAAGTGAGGGAGTTTGAGAGCACCACTCTAATGGATCATTTACCTATTGATAAGAGTATTTTCACACCTAGTCACAATAATTTCCACAAACCTTAAAACTATGTCAAGATCTACAAGGCCACAAATACAATAGATGAAAAAGTAGTTGTTGCATCTAAAGGTGGCATTGCTTCTTCCTCTATTTTTTTGATGAATCATAAACTTACTCCTCTTTTTGAGTCTTTTGATTCCATTATGGGAAGGTTAGTTAGTGATAATATTCTTACATTTCTTATCCTATGTTAGATATTGATATTCAACATATATTTATTTCTAATTTACAAAAACACAGTAGAGATAAGTTTATGCTTATTGAGTTTACTTCTTGTTTTACAATTTTGTGTAGCACTTCATCATTATCAAATATAAGTGAGGAATTTTGAGAGCACCACTCCAATGGGTCCTATACCTATTGATTGATAAGAGTGGTTCCACACCTAGTCACAATAATTTCCACAAATCTAACAACTATGTTAAGATCTACAAGCCCACGAATAGAATAGATGAAAAAGTAGTTGTTTCATCTAAAGGCTACATTGCTTCTTCCTCTATTTTTTTGATGAATTATAAACTTATCCCTATTTTTGAGTCTTTGGTTGCATTATGGGAAGGTTCGTGATAATATTGTTACACTCCCTCCTATTAGACCACTTCTTCCTTCTACCACATCATGTCGTCACTTTGATCCTAAAGCCTAATTTTAATATCATCATCATCCTAACCATGATATTGAGGTGTGTTATACCTAGAAACATAAGATTAAAGATTGATAATTATAATGCCTTATCTATTAATAGTCATGATCATGGAAATAAATTTTAGGCACCTCCTAATAAAAACCTTTAAATCTATACTAATCCTTTACCTCAACATACTAATACAAATTTTCAATTTTTTTCTCCTTCCCCTTATCTAAATGTTTGTAATGATTCCTTATAGGAAGAGAATAGTCGTATTATTAACAGTGTGAAATGTGTATCTCATCCTCTCCCTTTAGGGCCCATTTGGTAGCTGGTATTAGAATGGAATTGGCATTCAGAATTCTAAAAAAATTCTAATCCATTGTTTGGGTCCGCACAATCAGAATTAGAATTGAGAAAAAGTGGAATCCGGTATCCCCATTTGACCCCCAAAACAAGGATTCCAAATTCTTTCAAAATACTTGTTATTTGGAATTCCCATTTTAATTCCCATTTTTTGAAAATGAGGATTTCAACTAAAGTAAAATTTAATTGGGTTTGACTTCCGGATGCCCATTTGGGGGCACTTTTTTTTGCACTAAGTTTTGAAATTTATTTTTTTTAAATGGGGGAAAAATTTTCCACTATTACTTGCACATATATTTGCCACTGTTGAGTAATTTATCAGGGTTTTTCCGCCTGATCCACCTCAGTAGTTACTACAAAAAAGTTTGGTGAAATAAATTTTTTACATACATTGTTTCTTAGTTAAATGAATCGTATGCAGGACAAAAACAATCTACTCAGCGTAAAAGTGTTTCCAAGTAAGATTTCATAAAATTTTAATATAAACATTTAGACTTTGCACCTGTGAGTTTGAATGTTGTGATGATCAAATTTTTTATTGGCTCTCTACAATTATATATATTTTTAATGGGATGTTTCTAACTCTTATTTCATCAATTCTTGTGATTCGGATTCATTCAACGAGACTTGAACAATATACATATTTCATATCAATAAGTATGTGAATTATAATCAATGGTATTTTTTTTTATAGAGCAAGAGTCATAAACGTTTTAGTATCCATTAGTACAATTTCATCCTCATCCGTTAGGATAATGTTTACTTTCAACATGACTTAATCTTTTTATACTTTTTAAAAATGTTTGGACTTCAACAAACCAAATAAGTATTGAATTTTTTTGCATGATGATAATGCTATAGCTGGATGATAATATTTTGCATGTTATTTTGGCTAGTATTCCAATTCCACAATGTGCAACCAAACGGAGGAAATCTGTATTCTCACAATGAATTCCTTGTCAACCAAACAGTCCCAAATTGGATTCCCTAATCATAATCTAGATTCCAAGTTCCAAAATCCCAACGCCAGCATTCTGAATGCCAATGCTTAATTTATATTCCAGTAACCAAATGTGCCCTTACCTAAGAAGAAAGTTCCCTTTGAATTACATGATCAGCCTATACCTAAGCCTAATATTTAGCATGCTAGAGACCTTACTATTTCATTTCATGATTTTGACATTTTTTATGCTCATGATGGTCCTCTTTATATTTCTACTAGAGTTCCTAAGTATCCTTATTATGACTATCTTGTTGATTCTACTTCCATGGTTTATTTTATCAGTAAGGTACATTTGTTTGATAAGAAATTGCATCATGACTTCTATGATTTAACTAATACTTGAATTTAAACTTGTAATGGTTTCCTATATCCACCTCATGGTTTTAATTCCTTCTCTACTAAACTATGTGGTAAAGTGGTGAATAGTACCGATCAGTTCCAAGTGAAGCTAGGTTTACGTTGGTTAACTTCCATGAAAGCCATTGCTTCTCTTATTCAATAATACATTAAATTTGATAATGAGCTTAAGATGATCAATCATAGTCGTTATGATCCTTCTACACCTAGACATTATGCTACCCTTGATTTCTTTTGGCCTTCTATTCCTATACACCTCCTACTCATCCTAATCATATTTCTCAATCCTATCAACCTCATAAATGTTTAAATATTTTGGAGTTGAATATGTCTAGGGATATCACTCATGGTCATTTTCCTACACCTTATACACCTATTTCTTTCAATTCTTCCATTTCTAATGAACATCCAACTCTTGCATCTAATGTGCCTTCTAGATTGGCTCCTTCTACTTCTAAACCTAATTTCATTTCTCATGTTAACCTATCTAATAATGGTAAGAATCCTATGGCTATTGATCCTTCTTCTTCTTAACAAATCTATGACAAGACTAATCCTAACTAACATGCTCATGATATCAAAAGAATTATCAAGCTCATGTTGGAAATATAGATAAGTAGGATAAGTTGGTATATTTTTGGAGTAGTTGGTTAAGGTAACATATACCTTATATGAAGAAGGCACTATGTATAGATTAAGCTTTATAGTTAGGCATGGAAAACTATCTAAGTATCAGATAGTGCAACTAGTAGAACAATCACCATTTTGGTATGTGCAGTTAGAAGAGGCATAATTGGAATGTGTGTCATTGCGTACAGATAGTACAAAGTGTCAAGATGACATATGTCTAAGCACAAGTTAGTATGGATAGTACCGAATTAGTCATGGGATAACCACCAGTAAAGGCAACATACATATTGAAGTAATGTGAATTATGGGTTAAGGAATTGTTTTGGCTTTAAAATGATTACTTAACTAATTAAGGACAAAATCCTAGATGTTAATCCTAAGAGGGTAAAGAGTTTTTTTTTGCATTTTTCCAAGTGTGTGAAATCTTGAAGGTTGACTGGGCAGTCTTGATTAAATATAAAGGTATAAAGGAAAGATTGTAATATGTGAAGTTGTGCAAGTGATCTAATTAGTATGAAAACTTATGTGAAGGCTATATATATGATATGAGAGCTATATGTGATGTGAATTATAATATATGATCAGAGTTATGTAAAGTAAAACAAGCAACATGAAAGAGGTTCTTATATCTATCTCTTTGTATAAAGGAACTATATTGTATATTGCATTTTTGGGCAGTGGGCTCATCTTACGTACATTTTTAATTGTATATGTCACTCCTAACATGATTGGAACAACTCCTAATAGGGTTGGAACAACTCCTAATAGGTTGGATCAAATCCTAATAGGGTTGAGGCTTTTAATAGAGCCTAGTCCTCTGCCAAGGACCAAGACACTATATGTAGACAATAGACTCCTAATAGTGTCAACATCCTTAACTAGATACTTTTGTTTAGTGGATAATTTTGTGTGTACCATCCCCACCAAGGTTTTCCCTTGGTCAAGGTTTTCTTATCTAATAAAATATGGTGTTGTGAGTTCTCTTATTGTATGGTTATGTTTACTGTTCAACATTGTTAGCTTTCTTATGCATGTTATAATGCAATTAACAATATCCATTTTTGGGTCAAAGTTTATAGAATACTAATTCATCACCCCCCCCCCCCCCCCCCTCCCCCCCTAGTATTCCCTATTTCTAATAGCTCAATCTAAAGCCCATGTGCATACTTCTCATCAACCTATGTATGTATAGGAAGTTAGTCATACTAATAAGATAGATAAATGTGATATTTGTATATTAGATTTTATTTATATTAATATTGATTAAGAAGATACATTAAACGATGTTGAGAATGAGATTATTGATCTTGATGTTGATTTTCTTAACATGCTTTCTATGTAGCTTTCACTTACATCTAGTCTTGAGCATAGAGACTCTCAAGGGGGTTCCTACTCAAATTTAGTTATTATTCTTGTTGTGATTGATGTTTCTTCTCTTGTAAGTTGTCCACCTTCTCTACATACTGCTAACTGAGATAGGGAGGATGAAAATACACTTGAGTGATTTCCCTACATAGTATCTTTTTGTGTGTTTTTCCTATTATGATGTGTTTCATCAATCTTGTGATTTCTATATGTTTTAAAGATTTATTTAGACAACCCTCTTTGCTCTATTTTCACAAGGTGATAAGGGAATCAAAATTTTGTATCACTCTTCTATTTTTATCTCCCTTATTCAATTTACTTTTTAATTTTATGTTGTACATGTGCCAAATTTTATAATTGTATCCTTGTGTTGTCTACTTAGATTTGTGACATGGTAGAACACTTCTTTTTGGTCACCATGATGGTGGGCCAAAAAGAATTTTCTTTTTAAATCTTATGTGTATTTCTTCCATTGTGTCTTAGTTCTACTTCATTTGGGGAATGATGATATTTCATACTTGATATAATACTTACATTTTATCATCAAATCATACTAACCCAAAAGTTAGTAGATCACTTTGTGCTCTATACACTAATACATTTGGCATCAATTTGCGACGGCCAAGTGTCGGAATTGCAATGCAAATGTGTCGCCACTGCGACGGCAGCAGATGTCATTGTTTTTTAGTCACAAATTATGACGTCTATTCTTGGACATCACAATTTCGATGCCTATCTGTCGCAAGCTCAACATTCTAACCCATCATTTCTCCCGTCGCAATGGATGTGGTTCTCGTCGCAATTTCAACATCTTCACCACGCATTGCGACGGGGTGGCATCGGCATCTACCCATGGGTTTGCTAAGGTGGGAGCCTTTACAGTTCTTCCATGGGTGTCACACTTGCGATGTCCATGGAAACTTGCGACGGTGCTAGCGTCGCGGTAGCGCTGCTGTCGACGCCACTGGCCATTGCAATGTTTGCGAATGTGTCGTAATTGCGATGCAAAATCATCAATTGCGACAGCGTCGCTATGCACGCGATGGTTATTTCATCGTAATGCGTTTGTGGATGTCACAATTGTGACATCCATGGTTAGCAATATGGCGGGGCCACTGTGGCAGCGATGCCACCTACCGTCACTGCCACAACGGCCCAGCCACAAGCATCATCTTCAGCTGCTAGCTCTAGCAATGTGTTCGCAGTCATGTCGAGCAGTTGTATTGCTCCTTCATCAAATGTGGTTGCCCATAGCTCCCCAGTGTGGTCTTGTAATTATAGGTAGACCATGTAGCTATAATTGCATTCCGTAAATTGCTTGTCGCATTTTTTACCGTACCATTCTTCATTTGCATTTTTAGACAACTTTTTCTTGCATTGCTTTCCTACCACTTGGTTGGGGCAAGCCGAGTAGGATAGCTTGTCTATGTTGACCTCTATAATGGTTGCTTTCACGATGCACTTTATAGCACAAGTAGAATGCACAGTTTGATCATGTATGTCATGAATTGTCATTCTCAATATTGTAGGAGGTTGTGGGGCGTAGCTAATCGATGGCTCATCGTTGTCCTTAACATTGTCATCGAACCATGACTTTAACTCCGTTGTCTCTGGAATTTGGAGATTGATCATCAGTTTTGTATTACCTGTGGTGTTGAGTACTCTTCCATTGAACTCAGTAACATGGCCTCCCTTAACCACTAGAACTGTAGTGTCTTGCAAGTAGTAGCTTTGTTGCAATTCACTGCCCACTTGCTCGGCTGTTGAGCCCCAAAGTGTCAGATCAATGGGCCTACGAGTCATATCAAGCAATTGGATGGCACACCGAGAAACTTCCATTCCATTTGCTCTTCTTATCATGGAGGTTGGTTGTACACATTGTTTGCCAGTGCCCTGTTGTTGCTCCCTCGGCTAGTGTTGGAGATGGTAACAACATCCTCTTGATCTTATGACTCCATTACACGGCTAAATGAAATATATATTCTCACCTTTTTGCTACCCATGCTTCTAGAATTTATACTTTTTACTATAACATTGTAATTCTCATAAGGTGTAGCTTGCTAAAGAATCACTGGTATGAGGATGAAGCTCCATGGGTTGTGCCAATAGAGATATATACAAGCTTGCTTTAATTTATATCAATAACCAAGTGTCAAATTAAATCATAGTAACAAGAATCAGACATTGAAGTTAGTGAATTATAGGACCATACTATCTTAAACAGAAGAACAGAACACACACATCATTATATGTAAAATCGAACTTGTTACAATTAAAGAATAAAAATGGAATTTGAATAAGATGATGAGATGCTAATTAATTACAAAACACCTAAAGCAAATTTTGCAATGCAAAATATGAAGTTCAATGAAGTGGCTCATACACCCGCCTATGTAGATGTAATTTATCCGAACTTTAATGGATCCCATCAGAAAGACCCCAGTGTGAAACAACAGCTCGCTTGGAGGTCATGCAATCTGACACAGCCACCAGTAAAGATAGGCAAACTGAATTTCCTGGCCATCACAAGCAGCAGCGTGAGGATTTTAGGGTAGAATGGTTTTGGTATAAGTTTTCAGAGGCTGACAACCTCAAGGATCCTGCAGAATAACGATGTAGAAGGGTGGATTGGTAGAACTAAACAATCCAAGAGACCAATACCTACAACAACTAAATTTAGGCCAGTGAGGCATGGAACAATATTACACAGCCCTAACTGGATATTGTCAATGTTTTCATCATTTGACTGCTCAAGGTTAAAGAGCACAGAAGAGATAAGGAACACAAACTCAATAGTAAAATCGAGACTCCAAATCTATAAAAAATTTGTACACCAGTATTAAATAGGGACAAAGGCTAAAAATCCAAATTTCACAATAGAAGAAGCTATCAAACCAAATCAGAACACCATAGAGCATGGAATCGCATAATGGCATTTTACCTAAATCACCAAAGAGAACTCCAAACACTGTTGTCCACCTCTCCTACCATCATCCCAGTTCCTGTAAGAGGTAACAAAGAACGATGTAAGCAAAGTTATTGAGAAGCAAAAAACATGCATTCTTTCCAAATGACAGCAATCACACTTATCTATTCTAAATTTTATTAGTTCTTTAAATCCACTTGTTGCACAATCTTCGCAGAAGCAATTCTGTTTAGTAGTATGGATTGTAAGAACTTGCAATCTCTAAGAGAACTCTTTGGAAAGATCCATAAAAATATTTAACATGAGTATGTTTGTGTAGGTTCTGAAGCTGAGTATCCCACAAATTTGATAATTTTTTGAAATGAGCTACTATTACTTTCCAATCAATACACCGTAGAAACCTGCAATGAAATGCAAGTTATCTAAAGCAGAAAAAAATTCTTGTGGAAGAGCTACCTTAACAATTCAGACAAAATGGGTATTAGCAAAATTCTGATCCAACCGGAATCCAATGCATTAATTACATAATTACAAGCAAACCATCCAAACAGCTAGATATGTGGTTTTTAATATCCAATCTCAATTGCCAAATTATTTTTTGAGGCAGGTTATTAAGAGATTTAGTTTTCATCAAATCAGAACCAAGCACATGGATGAACTACTCGTTAACCCCAACCATGCACATTGTTATTTATAAATTAAATGTATTTTGTAGTATTTGGGGTTGATAGGCATGTAGCATCTTACATCCTCCCAAAATCAATAGCGTATTGGTTGCCCACATTTATGCTGACATGTCACAGAAACCAACCAATATCAATGTAGAAACAGCCAAAGAAAACCAGGCCCTTATTGGCACAATTTGTGTGGCAAGTGAAGGAATTGGGGATTAAGCTGCACAAAATATGGCAGAATAAAAATACAATGTCCATGTAAGATTTGGGGTTTTGATGAAATAGTTCTTATTGCCAGGAGATGGGACCAAACTGACGTGCAAGTAGCCATTGATGATGTTGAAAACAATTGTTGTTTAATTTAAGTAGCTTCCAAAGAATGTGGGCATACTAGCCAAAAATAAATTACACCCCGGCTTATAGATCTTAGACCACAAGAATGGATCCATTCACTATTGTGATTGGTGGGGAGGAGCAGAATATTGTTGTATGTGTCAAGAGGGCTTCCATTGGTAAAACCTTATTCTGCCTTAGGCATATAGTACACACATTTGTTAGAAGAGTCTCATCCCTTTCGGCGGGGTGGTCTTCTTGGGAAGTTTAGTTGGGCAGACTTTAGAAAATTGCATCCTAAACTGAGCTTGCAGATTGATTAAGGTATGGATAGAGATAATGCTATGAGCCTAGGGCTTGCCATAACACAATTTTTGTAATAATTTGAAGCCTGATTAAAAGGCCGGACCATCCAAGTAACATGTCAAACTGTGAGGAAGTGGAGGTTCAAGCTGGAAGGAATCACCAAATGTTTTGAATGGCCTGCAGGGGAAGTATAAGTGTGACGCTTATAAACTTGAGGACTTGTTTGATCGCCTATATGTCATAATGCTCCAATTGACAACCACTCAACAAAACACTACAACATGGGAACAATATTTTTTTTTCATTCTTTGACAATCATTAATAACATTTTCGACATTCCTCTTCTAGGGTTGATGAAGTTAATGACACAGGAATTATCTCATCATGCAATCACTAAATTAATGCATTCGAAAGAATAGCTCTGAAAATTTTCTTAAGTCATCCAATGACATTCTAGAATGATTTCATGATAGTAGCACTACCCCTCAACTTCCTATGAATGTAATGGAAGTTTGAACCTCTTTTGTAAGAATATGTCGGTTCAGCATTGTGATAACATTCTTTGAAGGACGAGGATAGTTTCCATGAGTATCTTGGGGATGTTTCTCTTATCTAGCAATTTAGGACAATTTATCAGATCCTCAAACAAATGAGTAATGGAAATACATGCACTTCCATTTGTATTCTTTCAATCATATTCTAATCAAATCTTTCAAAACCACTCTTGAAAAATAACATCCTCTTTGCTTTATTCACCATAATAACATTAAATTCCCTATAATAGATTTTGTCATCTCAAAATTGACAATTGCAGAAGCTTCAACTTAAAATTTGGTTGTCTCCCCTCTTAAGCTACAATAAATTTTGTAACATAAAATTTAGTCCACTACATCATCATGCACCGGTGTTCCTAGCATAATACCAGGCGTATGCTATGAAACACCATACTTATCAAACATAGATCCCTTATGAAGCATTGGATCACATAAGTAAATTGAGCTATCTCAACCAAGTATTGGCTTATGGATTTGGAAAATCAATGTAGGTTCTTTGGCCTACATATTGAAGGCTTGGATGAAGATTGAATGGACAATTTTATTTGGCTTTTTTAAGGAAAGGGTATTTGAACTCATAAGAAATTAGAGTGGTGATCTCTTATGAAGTGTTGGATTTTATGAGTGTATCACAACCTATATGGAGAATTAACACACATTCGTGTGTTTTGGGGTAGGGTGGTTATTTGATTATATATCTTATGTTTCTTTTCTCCTCTTATTTTCTCTTATGTCAAAACTCTTCTTAATTTTTATAGATTTGGTTTTGTTGCATTATTATCTTCAACAGTCTAAGGAGGAGTTCAGTATATTTTCTTCTAGTATCAATAAAGTAAATATCAAATGTCTTACATGAGGAAGTACAAACAACTTAGATAAGTATTACTTTCAACTAGCCAAAAACTATTGTTATTGACACAAAATTTTCTTGTGCATTAACAAGTTATAAGTTTTTTTAATGTTGTGATGTTGCTATCAGGATTCAATTGTGTAGTTTTTGGTCAAACTCATTAGTCTATGTTTATGAGTAGTGTTTCACAATAACTTCTTTCTCATTAGAATGAATAGAACACTAAATACTCATTGCATCTAGGTTTGCTCACGGAGGTGAAGCGTTGGGCTTTCTTGAGATGTTACCCACCCAAGCACCACTCCAACCCAAATGTTCTTAACCATGGAGTTTTTTAAAGGTTAATGTCATGCTCAAAAATCAAGGCTAAAGCACACAATTTTTTTAAAAAAAGGTAATAACAAGTATCTTATTGAGCTTCACTTTGTTTCGAGAATAGTTTAATATTCTCTACTAAATAGGGCCAACCACTTGAAGGTGGAAGCTCATTTGGCCCTACCCCCCTCCCCCTAACATCACTCTACATTCCCCGTTAACATCTAACATTCATTCATTCTTTCAACCATTAATAAAATGTAACATTCAATCAATATCACATGATAACATTCATTAACACATTAGATTCATTAACATGCAACATTCATCAATATTCTACATTAACACATAATTCATGAACATTCATTAGCACATAATTAAATTCATTGAGACATAAAATACAGTCATTATCAATTAAGGTATGTAGTGACAATCATTTCTTTTTTTTCTTTCTATTTCTTTTTTCTATGTAAGCTCTAAGAGGAGCATCAGTGTCATCATCAATTCCCCCCTCATCAATTGTTCTATTCTCTATTCTTGATGATCTCAAATTCCTATGATGTTGCAAAGGGGGGTCCTCTGCAATAACAAATAAAAGAGTTAAATTAAAAATAATTTATTATAATTGTTACAAGTATTTAATTATTTTAAATAACATAACTGTGTCTCTTTACCTGATCTGACCACATCATTTTGTCTGGACTCAACGTCAACATAGTCATGAACATCGACCCCTTGATCCTCTAAGCTGCTATACAAAATGTTACGTTAATCCAAACACCAATTGCAATTACATATAAAAATTTAATAGCAAATGTATACCTCCACCATTGGGATGCACATCATGCGAACCTTCGACATCCACAGATTGTGTAGAAGGATTGTCAGGCCGCATTCCAACATCCTATGCATTGTTATCATTGCTTGCTTAAAATAGATATACTCACTTTATATTGGAACTTAACATCAAATAGACTAATTGGTAAAGTATTCAATTTGAAATAAATTTCATTTAGCTTATTTACCTGTGGCTTAGATGCATCAGTATTAGAACCTTCCACACTAATTTCAGCTCGTAGCCATTCAGCCACGGCTCTATAGCCTTGTTGGAAGCCAATTCTCTTATCGTCTTCTGTGAGGCATCTCTTGAACTCTGAGCCCTGCATTTTTGCGTGGTATGGTGAATTTTACTTGCATTGTTTCATCAACCAATGGAGGGTAGTTAAAATATCAACAGCAAATCATCTATATCCATCACAATATAATAGGAGAAAAATCGAGCAGTTTTGATGGAGCAATCTACTATATAAATGTTGTGTGTTTGTATGCTTTGCTTGTACCAACATATTTTCTCCAAATTCTTAAGTTGGGTAAGAGTTAGTTCAGCTCTTTGGAAATAAAAATGGCTGCAAGTGTTGCTGCATTCCCTCATTGTTTCAATCACTGCCTTTATTCTCAACTATTGGAGAAAAATTCAGTCAAGGGTGAGATTTTAAATAATGTCATATTAGTGAATCACAAGTTTTCTTCACTAATCTAGATTGCAGAGTCTTGACTTCAATTGTTGAATTATTTATATTGAATATGAAAATCCACTACTGTTATTATATTCTATTGACCTATTTATAATTGATGAGCTAAATAAGGGAGTCCTAGCATTTCCCTTCACATTATATAAAAAATTTGATACAATTTTTCATTTACTAATACTTACAACTCTTGCTTGAAGTTTCAAAAAACCACCAAAGTGGAGCTTGTGTGTCCCGTGCTTTTCTAGTCTTTCCTTTGTTGCCTTTGATGTGTCAGGCAATCTATGAAAAGTTTGAAATATGTTAGATAGTATAAATATGGAGGTTAATTAGTACATAATTAGATTCTCAACAGTATCACATACCTTGTTGTACTCTCCACTAGTGTAATATTATTTTTCTTGTCAGCTTTATAATTTCCATCCAAAATCAGAGCCTGCCACTTAGCCTCAGGAACATAGGGCGAACGCTCGTACCTGGGGTTATCCCGTAAATTTTTTCTACACTGGTCCATATACTTCAAACATAAACCATCTTTTTCAAGGAGCTTATTTCTCTCGAATGCATGAGGTCCAAAGAGTTGGGTCATGCTCTCTATAAGATCATCCTTCAACGGTTTGCATTGGTGATTCCACCTTTTACGTAAAAAATAAACATGTTAGACTCATAAATGAAGTGAAGCTACCTTTAATATAGTTCAAGAAATGGACGAAAAGGAAAACTATTATAGCAATGATATGAAATCAAAATAGTGGTTTGTGGTTTTAGTTACGATATGATGTTCCACCAGGTACGCATGGTGGGCCCAAATATTCGCAAACACTCATCACCAAGTTTTCTCCAGAAAAGATCATTCCCTACAAAACAATTATGGGATCATTAGTTGATGAAGAGTGATCAAAAACTAAATTACTATTATATCACTATAGAATAATAATAACTTTAAAGTACCTAGAACTTTGGCTACTTTTAATGGAATGCCTTCATCGTAGCTAATGATCAATGTGACATCCTTCACTGTTCCCGTACTAGGAACATAGGAACATCTAGGAAATGATGTTGCAAGTCCTATTGCAAAAAGTTTCATAAGTCTTTGTCACGATCGAAGTATAAAAGAACAAATGATAATTGATGTTATAAAGTTGTAAAAAAGAAACTGTTTGTTGCTGTCATAAGAGAGAGAAAAGAGGGATTTGTGTACCAGCAGATGGTGCAATAGTCGATGCATGTAAGCTACATGTTGCTGACTCAGTAGTCAGAAAGAGATTTGTGGTTGTCCTAGATGGAGGCAGTGTCATCGTAGGATTCAATTGATGTGAAGCTGAAGAATAAAATTGTTAGAGCATGCATAAATATAAAACGCGTGGACTAGCATGGACAAGATTGTTAGAGTATTAAAAAAAAGGATTGTTCGAGCATGTATTGTCAATGATTATGATCATTCCTATATATATTCAGTGGAAAATAGAAGTGGGGAATGGAACATGAGATCTACCTAAACCACCTGCAGCACCCTCATCATGGGAACGGGGCTCGAAATCAAGCAAAAAACTCTGTAAAGACAACGCATCCATATTTTAATTAATGCCATAAAAGAGCATAACATAAAAACTATTATTGAACTCTTGTTATAATTAAAAATTTCATTAATACTTACTTTTAAGGACTCAGAGGTGTGCAACAATTCAGATGCCCTATCTTTTATTTGTTGAGTCATAGGCTTTATGGTTGCCAAACGTAGAATTTCTTTGCTAATTTTCTTTAAATTAATTTTAATCAAACCGATCGGGTCATCGATCTCTGCTAAATCGATATAGAAAGGGTCCTCCTCAAGGGGGGCCTGCTGAGGGACTACAGGTTCCTTTCCCTCCCTCCGACCACTAGCCCTCTGTGACAACAATAGTATTAGTATTATCAAAATTACTCCAAAACAATAAAGAAAACAACATTAAAAAAATAACATTTTGCTTCTATCTAGTTTGCACAATTACAAATGAGTGTTACCTGCTCATGTGTAGATGAGCCAGGAGCATCTTCAGCATCCCCTCTGGGCGGTTGCTCCATATTGTGCCCCTGTGTCAAAGATGAAGTATAAAAATGTTAGCCAAAAATTTATTGACTAAATGGTATGTTGGAGTCATTGATTAGAAGTTGGTTTAATAGTATGTACCACCCCCATGATAGTAGCCTCGTTTGTATCTATGCGGTTCAAATTGTAATCAATAAGAAGCTCTTCCCCTGCACGTATTGATTTTATCGCACAGATGAATACACGATTTCCCTCGCGCACCTCAAATATGCAATTGGGTTGCTTTATAGTTGACCCAGGTCGTGTACTATTTATAAAACCCACAATATTCCCTGTTTCTTTTGGCCTTCCATCAATGTATATAGCCACACTTTTACTTTGATTATTGTCTTGTTGTTGTATATAATTTGCCGAGAGGGCATACTTTTTTTATATTTAACAATATGCATCCAACTTTTGTAATCGTAACATGGTCCAACATACTCCATCAATTCAGAAACTTTGTTGTAAGACACCTTTATGTCGTCCATAGAAAATAGGCCCAAACCATGTAGTGATGATGGTGCTATACGATATATCCTCCGTTAACACAAAAATCAGTGTTTATTGGAGGAAGTTCCTTGGGTACCCAATGTTTCTGTAGATGTTGGTACCTCAAGGGCACCTCGATGTCGCCTTCCGTCTCATCATCATAAGAACATGACCCCCCTTGAGCAAGGAAAAATTTCATGCATTTATTGAATTTCCTTCCAATCCTTTGACCTCTAGTTAATCTCCCTGTTCTAGATAAACTGCATGTCTCACTTTCCTCTTCTATTCCTATATTTCCCTCACTCAAGGAAGACACTTCTGACAAATACCTATTCACTGGTACCTAAAAATGGGAGAGATCTTAGAAGACATCAATCTTACTATTGATAAGTGTATTAAATAGATTATCTATAAGGAGTATTGACTTATACCTGTCGATCCATGAGACTGTACGGGATGCTCCTGAAAGGGGTTCAATTTCCTGCAAATGTAATTCAATTATCGTGAGCATAATCACATCATAATCATAATCACATCCATCATTAGCATCACATAAAAATTAAAAACATTAAAAGGTACACAATAAAACACTTAAATCGGGCTCACATTATAAGCCTACTAGGGAAGTAGGCCTAGTGAAGGGCTAAAACTGGGTTTTTGTATCAGCTAATGAGTTGAGGGCTTAGTCACCTTGGGGACATGCTATTTGAAGTTGTTTGATGTGTGTGGAGGTGGAGGAAACACCTAGACTAAAGCCACTTGCATAACATTTTGAAATTCAGTTAGATATTTTATATTAATTAAGATAACTGTAATTTCTTCCAAAACCCATTATAATAATTTTAAAATGGATTACTGGTTTCTTTTTACTTACCGTGTAAATCCCATAGATCCAAATACATGTACTGAAATAAGTTTTCTAGTTTTAGTCTGTAAATAAACATACTGATACAATGTTATTCCTATTCTAAAATGAAATGTTAGAGATACTTGAATTATTAACCAACAAATTTGGTAAGCACTTATATTATGTTTTCCCTATGAATTTTATTCTAGGTACAACTCCCTTTTATAGATATTTAATGAATTCCCTTTTCTAAACTAAACACTTACAAATGCTTTTGACCTGAAAGAAAATAAGGCTCAATACATTTACGCATCAATATGTGTTTTAAATAGTTTTATTTAATTAATTTAGATTAATAGTTAATTTAGATTAGCAGTATTCTATTTGTATTTGAAACTTGTAGCTTTTAAATAGATAATGAATAAACTATGTAACCATATATATAAGACAAATATATTTCTATCAAGAAATGAATATTAAATAGATTAAGGATTGATGGCATACCTCTAAATTCCATCATCATCATCCTCGTCGTTGTCATCATCATCATCATCATCATCATCATCATCATCATCCTCATCATCGTCGTCGTCGTCGTCGTCATCATCCTCCTCGCCATCATTGTCGTCGTCGTTGTCGTCGTCGTCGTCATCATCAACATCATCATCAACATCAACATCATCTTCATCATCATCATCAGTAGCAGCATCATCGTCATCATCTTCTTCTTCTTCTTCATGAAAATTTGTGTCAGGAACATCATCCAATAACTGTTGATCGTGATCACCATCTACATCATCTTCTACTTCTTCGGTATTTTCTTCTTCCATCGCATTATACTTTATTGGCCTTCCTCTCGGTTCATGTCTAACAACAAATGACCAACCCGGTTTATGTGGAACCTCTGAGTAAAATACCTGCTCACATTGGCTTGGAAGAACATAAGGCTCATCCCCAACTGGCTCAAACGACCTTGTATTAACCATTGTAAATCCATTATCATGTTCAATAACAGTTCTATCAGGATCATTTGGATTAAGTCGTAGCCTGTACCATTTGACAACGAAGAGTACTAATTTGAAGGAACTAAATTTACACTCAATTATCTCATCCAAAATGCCATAGTATTGATTTTCAGACTCTTGAGGATGTAAGTCATTTCTAGATGAAATATTAGTCACTTGAAAGACTGCAGTTATTCCTGAATCACAAGTTTTCTTCGTGTCATCCAACACTTTGACGCGAAATTTCTGACCATTACAGAACATAGCCTTGTGGTGTTTAACCTGCAATAATATGTGAAACATATCAAAATTATTGTATCGTGAGTTGATAAACATACGGGTGATTAATAAATTTGTACGTACCTGGAAATCTCTTGAACCACGTGCTAAATCTATTTCCCTTTGTGTAGCATTGGAATCTCCATTACGATGAGCTTCTTTAACCAATGAAGATACACCTTCCCATGTTAATGTGTGACCAGAATGTTGACATCGTTCAATCCATACCGTCATCCAATCAAGATTGTTTGCAATATACAAATGTAGTGCATCCCACTCTCGAGAACCTATACAAAAAAAAAATAGACAACTTACAACCGATTTATTTTGAAGATTAAGAAATAATTTATTACAATAACATCTTATAATTTATTACCTCTCACTTTCCTCAATGTACCTTTCCCCATCAAGTACTCCCCTTCTAATTTTTTAAAAGGCTCGAGATCCCAAATGTGATCTACATGGATATTTGATGCAAACTTAGGAAGATATTTAGTAATGTACACCATAGTCTGGTATACCATATATCCCTCTACCATAGAACCCTCAGGATGTACTCTTTGTCAAACCAAAGCCTTCAAAGATTTCAAATGGCTCTCAACCATCCACATTGACCTAGTGTGTACAGGTCCACACAATTCAATCTCCTCAACTAGGTGTATGAGGTAGTGTTCCTGTGCATTGAAAAAAGTTGGAGGTAGACACTTTTGCATTTCACACAGTAAATGAGGAATTCTTCTCTTCCAATAGTTTATATCTTCTTTATGGATTTCTTTAGATGACAACCACCTACATTAAGAGATTCAAGTCACAAAAAATATATAGATATGAGACTTTACAAAATAATATACAATAGATTACATAGCAAGAAAAACAAATCACGAATATAATAAATATATACAACAAATTGAACAGATATTACTGCTTACCTCATATATTTTCCAAGATCGTATATCACTTGTTTGATGTTATTGTTGAAGTGCTCTGGGAGAGATAGAGGAAGCACGTACTGCAGTAATTATAAACCAATCATTTCATTGTTTTCTAACATAACATAATGAACAATTCACGTAGTTTATGAATATATTGTAAATACATAAGAACATAACTTACCTTGACGAAAGTATGCCAATCATGCGTTTTGAGCCCTGGCCCAAATTCACTTTTTTTTTATATGAGATTGTTTATGTTCGCAGCAAATCCTGTGGGAAATCAAATTTTTCGTATGACTTCTTTTATGGCATCACTTTGCTGCTCCGTTAATAACCATGGAAGGGCACTTATATTAATCTGATCTCTGTTGCTATTTGAGTGAATGAAATTTTTCAATGGATGATTGGATTCATGTATGTCATTACAAATTTTGACAATTTTTTCTTTGTCACGCCTTCCATCCAATATTTTCCACAATGTCTCTATTATATTCTTTCCAATATGCATAGTATCAAACAAATGCACAATTTGTAAGTGCTCGTAGTAGGGCAACCTACTAAATTGTCTGGGATAGCTTTTTAGTCCCTTTGGAAGGTTGTCAGTATTGCCTTGACGACCTTCACGATCATCAATTACACAATTAGTCAACAAAAATCACAATAAAAATATATAAATTACAAACATAAACCATTAGGTGGAACGGCATTACCTCGATGATTAATTCTATTATATTCCAACTTCCATAGGCGAGGTGTCATTCTTCGTGGCTTTGATGTAGTCTCTTCTTTTCCATTGAAAAGATTGTTTTCTAGTACTTCGATACTTATGATTCCTGTGGAGGAAGTGTCTACACTCATCAAACACCTACTTTCCTAAACTTTTTGAATGACGAGATTTCATCTTTGGACCACAAACTAGACATGCAAATTTTCCCTTTGTTTGAAGACCTACAAGATAATGATGTAATTGGATTATTAAATATGTTGATTTTTATAATTAGAATTATTGTGTGCAACTTGAATTCACTATAACATACCACAAAAATGTGTTAGCTCTGGGGCATCATGTATTGTCCATGCAAGTATTGCATGGAATTGAAATTGTCTTTGTCGTATTGGTCTAGACACATCATACATAGTGACACTGTTCCATAACTCCACCAACTTGTCGATAAGAGGCTCAATATATACATTCATATCTTTTACTTGATATTTACCTACTTGAATGAATAGTAACATTACATAGTTATTGTGACCGTTTTACTGCAAGATTTGTAAGTACGTGTAAATTAATAACTATCAAATGATAAGATACCTAGAACAATCATTGCCAACATAATGTGCTCCCTCTTTATTGACATCAACGGAGGAATGTTATTGTTGATAACAAAAATAGGCCACACCGAGTAAACAGATCTCATCTCTCCAAATGGATTGACACCGTCCGCTGCCAATGAAAGCTTGAGATTACGAGGTTCTTCTTTGAAATTTTGCCACTTTTCCTCTATGTGCATAAATGCCAAACCATCCGCAGGGATTCGAATAATGTCATCTCGACTTCTATTGTGTGCATGATAATCCATAAATTGAGCCAAGCTACTACACCTAAATAATTGTTGCATCCGTGGAATAATGGGGATGTAACGAAGAACCTTTTGAGGCACCTTTTTTGTTAGTCGATCTATTTGATATCTACTCATATGAAATATAGGGCATTGTGTTGCAAATTCATGTTCTTTATAATATATAATATGATCATTGGGAAAAGCATGTATTGCTTCATACTCCATTCCAATATCTTTCATAACAGCAGTTAATTCTCGATATGAGCGAGGTAGAATATTTGATGATGGTAACAGAAACTCGCCTATCAATCTACAAAAAAAAATATAAGTTGTTAATATAAACAATATTAGTGGTACATTATTCACCCTTTGTTAACTATAAAGACATATATGACATACCTTAACATACGTGACATTGTTATGTTGGATAAACCATTCATAACCTTCAAGTTCAACAACAACAATATAGCAGAGAGAAGAGTTGTTTGGGAGTCTTTGTATAGGGGCTCGTATGCCTTCTGAAGTAGAGGTACATCGAGGCTATCATCATCATCATGATCAGATACACTTGGACTAGATGTGTCATGGATCAATGTATTTATACCATCCTCTTCAATTGTGTTTTCTAGCGCATGATCGTCATCTTCCATGGGATCATTATCTTCACCTTGGATATTTGCACCTCTATGTTCCTCCACTTCGAAAACCATATTCTTCGAATTGTTGATATCATGTACTTCCCTGGGAAGATCAACCTATATAAAATTGATTAACATAAATAAACCATGATCATCATCTCATCAACAAGTGATTTCATATGTATATAAATTGTTACAATGATATAATGAACGACTTACCAGTGGATGATAGTCATGCCCCCCTTCAATGTGACCATTCTCCCTACAATGTCTCTTAACTATTTTGATTAGCAGTCTTCTACGGTTTAAGCCCTTAAAAATATTGCAAGGACAATAACATTTTCCATCACCTTTTCTTTTCAAGTTAGACCACAATATAGCGATTGTCTCCCTGTTTTGTTCTTCAATTATATTATCTGACATGATCGTTCTTTGCAGGAAGCAAAAATCGGGCTATGAAAACTTCGGTCTACAAAACTAAGCAAAATTGTCGAAAGTACACAAATCTTCTTAGACCTAGCTAAATACTTTAATATTTAAAAAATACTTTCTTTGACTTTATTCCTAAGATTATTTGTAAAACTTTGACCAACCACCTGAAGGTCTTATTTCAAGAGATCTTACAACATTAAGCCACTAAAAGCAATTTCAAAACATATAAGCTAAAAGTCTAGTTAAAATATACATTAGAATTAAAAATAATAATTTTCATACCCGAGCGCGCGGCTATAACTCGTGCAACGGCCTTCTTGCTTAGCTGTAGAAGCTCTCCAGCAATCAAATTATACAAACAACAAGGCCTAACAAAAATTTCAAAACATATAAGCTACAAGTCTAGTTAAAATATACATTAGATTAGATTCAACAATAGCAAGCAATGTTATTCAGAATTAGATTCAACAAACCTTAGCAATGTAAATAGCCATCTCCTCTAAACTGGACTCCAAACACGAGGGGGCATTCACATACTCTTCCCCTAAAGGTATCCTAAAGAACAAAAGCCACTATTCTTGAGTTTGTGAATTGCACCTCGAGATGAATGAAGCTTAAAAGGAATGAAAATTGTTTTCATACATTTAAATCAGGATGTAATATTTATTCATAAGTATATACCTTGCAAGCACTTAAAATTGTTGTTATATGTGTTGCGGGAAAAGAAGAATTTTATACTTATGTGTATAGACGCACTTCCTGTATGAGATCCAAAGCTTGAATGTTATCAAGTGTATCCAATGATGGGGAGAGACCTCCGTGCAAGCAGAAGATCTGCAATGAAACAAAAGAAAAGAAAATTTTCTTATAGTAAGAACAAGTTTGTTGTGCTACACAGGGTACCAACAAAATAGTATATAATATCTTTTTCTTTACCTGGCTTTCAATTCAGCATGAGGGCCTTTAATAGAAAAGTCAAGTTGATAACATATTTAACAAGAGCTGCAAGGCAGCATAGTTCCTGCGTAAGTCCAAGAAAATGTGTGAGGATTGACATAGATTTGCATAAGTCCAAGAAGATGTGTGAGCATTGACATAGATTTTGTGAACATTTTCTATGTAATGAAGATTTTACTACAAATGGAATGAACCTAGGGGTGGATTGGTAAATTGATTATTTGTATCAAATGGTGTAAAATTGAAACTAAAACCATTTCAATTGGCCACGCCACTCATGGACTGTTCCTCCATATGTTATAATACTTTCATCATATATCACAAATATGAAATAGAATATGTAGCACACTGAAATAAAGCATTAAAAGATAGTGTCTAAATGTAATTAAATATATGGAACTAGTTATAAGAATCTGTACAAATCAATCAGAATGGGTTGAAATCAGTGCCCAACTTAAGAAGATCAACACTAATAATATGTCAAATATTTATTGTTAATTTCTGCTCGTAGCTATAGGGAAATTAGGTAAGCGAGCAACAAAAGAGCTAATAGTTTGTAAGAGTATACCATTTAAACTGTGTATGCTCATTTAACAAGAGAGCCCATAATTTGGCATGAAATACTCAAGACAATATATTTGATATGCATCTTACTTCAGCATTTCATGTAAACGTGCATATCAACTCCAAGTGTCAAATGTCAGTTGTAAGTGCAACAATGCAAGTTTCCATCTGTGTAACTTGTTTTTCTACTACAGTCAATGCTGATACATCCTGCTTTAACATAAATAGATTCAAAAGGAAGCATTGTCAACTTAAGAATTATAGTAAAAATATACAGATGGATAAATGATGCATTTGTTTGGTATATTGTTAACTAGTTGAGCAATAACAGAAGCTACACTGACTGCTTGAAACTTTTTGTATGGCTTTTCCTGCCCCTGTGAAGAAGATGAAAAAATGCCATAGATAGTAATCAAAAGGAATTAAGCCTACTAACAACAGCATGATTTGCATTGACAGAAAAAACCACAAATCCATACATTTAAAGAATGACTTGAGTGATCTTTCAAACAATTTGAAAATGAGCTCTGAACAAATACTTTTAACCATATTTCCTTTTATTATGCTATGTCTCCCTGCAAGAAAAATAAATAGATCTACAAGAAAAATATTACACATGCTCATCTGCATGCCAAACTAAACATGTAATTAAACAAGTGTTACACCATTTGTAGAAATGGGAAGCTCAAGAGCACCCTCTGCAAGAATGATAGGCCCAACACTTTGGTACTTGCTCCCTCATGCCAAAACGTGCTAGCAAGCACAGCAACCTTCTGCTCTCTAACATCTAGATGATAGATCATAGAGTGAGATCTGAAACATTGTGATTCAAAAAACATATACAATCTCTTCTAGAAACAACATCAAGTAAAATATTGGATAGCAGAAAAATTGTTATGTATAACAAAAAGTTGTTTTTAAATAAACTTAAGCAATTTTTAATTTACCAAAGTTTTTGCTAAGCCCACATTTGCCAATTGTGTAAGGAACTTCATATGATGCTGCGAGGAATGTGTTGATGAAGCCAAAAAATGTGATTTTTTGATTAATCACTAATTGCCAACGTTCATGATTATGTAATTCTAAAGGACATGTCTGAATTGTATCTACTCTGATTTACAATCAATTTTCATCCTATCACTGTGAAAAATGGTTGAGAAATGTCAGGATAGCAAAAAAGTGAAATCTCGACTTGGAAGGGAGACATAGTGGTGCATGTGAGGCTGAGCCCAATAATGATGGAGTGAGAGGTTGTTCTTAAAATTGGTTGATACTCTACCAGTTTTGGAGGCCGATAAGAGTATTTTTGGGAGATTTAATATGCAGAAGCTGATGTGTAATGAGGGGAGAAACCCGATAGAGGGAGTTCGAGAATGGAAGAATGGAGAGCGGGTATGAAACCCGATAGTGGTAATTAGATAGTAGAAGGTAGTAGAAAACTTTGATAGCAAAGTGGGAGATTGCGGGAGCCCGCAAGCAAGGAGGAACCGAGACTTAGACTGAGGTAAAGAAAAATAAAGGAATATGTGTGATGAAAAATTTCCTTACTGGAATTTTGACATTTAAACTAGCATTTCCCATTTTCCCGCAAGCAAGGAGGAACCGAGACTTAGACTGAGGTAAAGAAAAATAAAGGAATATGTGTGATGACAAATTTCCTTACTGGAATTTTGACATTTAAACTAAAAATTAAAAATTGCCATAAGGTGAATGTATGTTTGTTTGTTTTGCACCTTGCCGATGCGGGTCTGTGCCCGGCCCTTTCAGTGCGTCAAGTTCACCTCGCTCAATGCCCCTCTTTTCCTTTCTGCTGAAGTGATCTCCCACCTTTCCTTTTCGGAAGAACCCTGTGATCTCTCGCACAATTTCTTTCAAATGAGGGTTTTCGGTTTTTTTTTTCTCTTATATCTCGCGGCCGTCGCAATTGCGATGGCACCGGGCTAAAATTGAAAAAAAAAAAAAAGCCAAAAACACATTACCTTTTCCAACCGTCGCAAATTGACCTCTAATGTATTAGTGAGTTAAATTTAAAATAATTTATTATAATTGTTAGAAGTATTTAGTTATTAGACTAAGATAAATTGGATGCAACTTTTTCTGATGTTGTGTTCCTTATATTTATCCATTCAAGTGTTTTACTATAGTTATTTTAGTTAAGTTGGAAGAGGAAGGACCATGTACCCACACATGAACTCACATTGGTAGAGCACAACAATAAGTTGTTACAACTTGAAATGTACTAGCCATCTAGAAACAAAATAATAAAAAACTACGTAATACTAAAAGTAGTAAAAGCTAACTTACATGAGTTGCTATCAATCATAAAGAGAATTAACTTCTTTCTGCTACTCTTATCTAACATATTAAAGCTAAAAGTGTTATCACCATGTCATAATTGCTATAGCTACTAGTATAGTTCATACTCTTCATATTCCCAACAAAGGGAAGCCAAAAAATTAATAGAGTGTCTTTGGAGAGACTATAAATCTAGTATTAAAGTAAACTAGAGTAAGTAAACAAAAGAGAGACCTACAATTGATTTAAACTTATCTCTAACCTCCCAATTCTTCGAGAGCCTCTTATAATTCTTCTTCTACTCATGGTTGAAGAAGCTGGAAGGTAGCTTAATATTTTGCAGCCACAAAGAATATTTTTTCCATATTATCATCTGCAGGTTCATGCCTCCATCAATAGTCCAAAGATTTATCTCCAAGAACTTAGAAACAAATTTGAGACATGCAGGCTTTCATAGGCTGTGGAGTTTTTTATGGCAAGTCTGATGACTTTCAATTTGTTCCATTCAATGTTGTTGATTGACCAGTCTCTAAGGATAATAGAGTCCTCATTGAATCTTGTTCATCCTACAAAATTGAATTGATATGTAGTATGACATGTATTGTCCCTAATCCTTTGTATGAAAGTGTGATTACAACCTTCAATGGCATTCTATGCTTTCTCATAATGTCATGCCTTTGTTTCATTTTGCATGCCCCCTCAACCCTACTCTCTCCAACATTAAGTATCCCTGAAGCATGATCCCTACTCCCTCTATTAGCATGTATCCTTGAACCCCAATCCTCACTATTTGAAACAAATTTGAGACATGGGGGAAGTATTCTTATTTCCTTCTTAGGATAATCAGAAACCTAGATCAAGTTAGGAAAGAGGCATTCCTATAGGCAACAAGGGATTAATTATTTATGTTATTATTAGGATTGAGGGGGTTATACTCTTCTCTCTTTGCGAGAATAAAAAAACCTAGAAGCTTTTGACATTTTTATAAGTATGTTGTCTAAGGTAAGTGAATTTTTCTTGATGTGTCTTGGAAAGGTGAAGAGTTAGAGGAGTACGATCTTCTCTCTTTGAGAGAACAAAAAATTTAGACCCTTGAATATGATCTAATTTCTTTATTTTACCTTTATTTTATAGCAGAAATATCAGTGTTTTCAAGCCACTTCTGCTGTTATTATTCATGGATTTTTGTGTGTGTGTTGAAGCAGAAGAATCCAGCAATATACAGATCTACAGATCGTTCGAGGTGCTCACTTTAGACATTGATGTAAATCAAACAAACAAAAAAGAATGCTCATATCAACCACTCTTTAAAGTCTCATTAAAATTAAAATTTACCTATGTCAGCCCGTCAATCAGACAACATACAAGAAACAATACCCAAATCAAAAAATCAAAAATTCATATTCCCGTTCACATCTAGCCCCAAAAATAATACTCAAACTAACTGTCCACTACAACACCTTGTACCATTGAAAGATTTCGCAAAATTTGTTCTATTTAAATGTTATATCGACCAGATAATGAATCAAATAAGGGGAGATCAAAGAGGAGGATGTCTCAGAGAAAGAGATATTTTACCTCTTCACATCAAACCTGGAGTCCAATCAAGATTTGTTTCTTTCCTTCATCTTCAAGAGGAGGATGTCTCAGAGAATGAGATATTTTACCTTAGACCTGAAGTCCAATGAATATTTGTTTGTTTCCTTCGTCTTGCATACAATTCATGTAGTCTTTGGATTCAAAATTTACTCCAAATAATTGCAGTGTCCCACAAACCTAACCTCAAAACTTTCGCTCTGTGCTCGATGGGGGGCAGATTCACTGATTCACTGTGCTCGGAGGTATTTTTTCGCTCTGTTGGGAGATCTGATTCATTGGCACAAACAATGTGAGCAACGCGCCCTTTTTTTTTGTCTTATAACCCGACGACATCGCAATTGCGACATTAACATCGCAATTGCGACGTCGTCGGGTCATAAGACAAAAAAAATGCCAAATACACATTGACGTCACAAATTAACGTTGCAAAACACTGCCTAATGTATTAGTGATATATATGTTACATTCTCATTTCCCTTGATTTGTCTTCTCTTGGGGAAATTTCATAGTGGAAATGTCTCTCAATGGATGTACATATACTTTGTTAAATCCATTACTCATGTTAAAGTATTAGCAATGACTTTCATGTGGGGGAAAACACTATTTTCATTTCTTTCAATCATGGAGTAGTGAATATGGATCCTGAGGTGTATGGCTAAGAGTAATTTATCCTTGGAAACTTGGTATTCTTCCTAAGCTTCACTCAGATCTATGTATTGAAGCTTCATCATCCTCCTTTTGCATACATCTTGTGAATCACTTTATGGATTATGCACAATCCTAAAGAATGAATTTTTCATGTATACCTTCAATTTAGGAAGTGAGCATCCTTGACATAAGCTCTCTCTCTCTCTCTCTCTCTCTCTCTCTCTCTCTCTCTCTCTCTCTCTCTCTCTCTCTCTCTCTCTCTCTCTCTCTCTCTCTCTCTCTCTCTCTCTCTCTCTCTCACACACACACCTCACACAAACACACATGTTGAGCATCAAAATTTCATAATGAAAATGTCATAAATTCATGAGAATTTGTCTCTTGAATAGTCAATAAAATGCCAACTCCAAGGTTTTGGGAGGATATCTTTCAACTAATTAGGTAGCTCAATTGAAGATAAATGTTTTTTTCCACAAGAAGGTCTCCACAAGTTTTGTCAAATTAAATCTATAACTATGGAAAACATGTAAAATAGTTAGTGGAACATAGTATTTTTTATATTTTCTAATGTTGGATGAGTTTAATTCTAACATGCAACTAACATGAATTCCTAATCTCACTAGGGGGTTGCGAAGAAAATTGCAAAGAGATAAGGCAACATGAGAATAAAAAAATTGTTGAAACATGAAATGTAAATGGACATAAGCCACAATGGAAATGCATCTATGAATCAATTTTACAAGTGGATGGTAGGAAACCAACAAAATTTGGAGCGACACAACTATAATCTCTCTGATGCTATGAACACACATAAGAAATCCCCTTCTCCAATTCATCAAAAGGGTAAGTGCACCAAGATGGTGTGCAAAAAAGGTGGACACCATAGAAAAAGAAGTGAAAAGTGCACATAATGAAATTGCATTATGTGTACTTTTCATAAAATTCAAAATTGGGTTTGGCTCGTAGCTGAGCCAAGTAGATAATATTAAAAAACATTAAACTTAACATAGCACAATCACATTTTTGCTAGTGAAAATAAATTTTAGTTTTCCCATGGTCTTGGCTAATTTTCATGCCCAAATTTATAGATAATAGAGGTCAAAGTGCAAAAGGAACCACAAACACAATTGGATTTTGGCTCCCTCAACCTCAAAGTCATCTCATTTGCCAAAAAATTTTGATCGTGCCTCCACAAACAAGTTAGTTATCTTTCTTTTTGTTTTTTGTATTGTATGTTGTATTATTTTAGGTTTTTTGTATTGATTTATGTTTTTATAATCATTTAATAATCAAATACATCTAGACCCAGTAAACACATAGGAAACTAAAGGTTGCCTCCTATCGAAGGAGTAAATATTAACCCTAAACAAACACCTTAAAATAAAACACAAAACCCTCAAGGGGTAGACCCAAACACACAAAACCCTCAAATGGATGCCCCTCAACAACCACCACCATGTCCAAGGCTTCCATGAATCCCATTAGATCATGTGAATTCTAGTCAAGAATACCTTTTTAATTATCTCATAGAAAATAGTGCTAGGATAACTAATTTGGTTGGTAGGTTGAGGTCTTCTAGTCTTGGCCACCACTCCACCCTAGCTAACACATTAGAAATAATGGCCACTAGTGCCAATGAGTTGACTAAGGAGATAACTAAATGGGGTTCATAGAGAGATAGATATCACACATATTATGTGGATGGGTTATCCTATGATCAAGTGAAAGATAAAAACATAAAACAAGTTGATATATGTGCTATTTTCACCAATCCTAATGCTAGCCTCAACCCAGAGGAAACCACCCCTCAGTTTCTTATTCATTGGTGTGCTCAAAGGGGGGTCAAATTATATTTTTGGGATAGGTGGTATATGGTGTTTGATTAACCACCCTATAATAATAATGAGGCACCCTTATATTTTTTGAGAAAATTATATTATGAGTTTTTCCTTGGTGAGAAGCTAAATTACTTTGACTTCTACCAACTCTAGAGTAGAGGGAGGGGATCTGTACATGATATACCTAGGGCCAACAAAATTACCTAGCCAAAGAAAAGGAAGCATCTAGCAAAAAAAAAATTGATACATGTTCTGCTCCCATAGTCATGAAGGAGTCTATGGACTTATAAACTCTTCATGCAACAACATCATTGACTAATGCCATCATTGAGCATGGCATGCAACTAGCCCTGGGAGGGGGCACATTAGATCCATCATCATTAGCTGTTTCACCAACATCATTACAATCCATGCCACCTCTTCCATCATCAAATATTCCATTTGGCTTATCCCCCCAATCCTTTCAAGATATGTGCATTAGTTCCCATGGTTTGTGTGATGAGCTAGATACTGATGTAAATGAGGATGGTTTGACATCCCATTAATGTATACATTGTGAGAGAATATTCCATGTTTCTACTATTGAAGACATAGTCCTCATTGATGATCTGATGATGATGGTACTTTCTGGAGGGGTGACAAAGGTTTATTTATTTGTGTTTTGAAATGCTATTAATTAATTTCACCTAAATTTGATAAAATGAGATAGATTTGTATTTGAATAAGAATAGATATTAATACATTATATATGCATGTTGCAAGATACATTGGGTGATAGGAGCACACCTTATAGTGTTCATTCAAGTAGACATACACGGGTAGCTTGAACCCTTGAGGTAAAGAAAAGAAATATTTAATAGATTAAAATAATAATTGTTGGCTTGAAAATATTAATTCTTGATAACTATATATATTTAATTGGTGTTTTATAGGGCTTTTTGGTGAGTTAGGCATCCCAAATTTATGATGTGATATTGGTGCAAGAGTACCTAGCTATCATATAATTACAATGAATCATAATGGATATTTTAATGATTTATTTTCATTCATATATGTTTCAATGTCATTCTATGGAATCCAATTGAAAAGAAAAGTTGTAGCAAAAATATAATATTGTCCACATTGTCATAGTTAAGGTCCCAATTGTATTAATATGTCAAAAGTTGTAAAATGACCCTTGAAATGATAATAACCATGTAAAAGGTTATTAAATGAGCATTTAAATATGTCTTTAATGTTTATGCAAAGTCATGGCATCACATTTGTCAAAAGTCTCAAAAGCTTTCAAGAAGGTGAATAGTTGCAAAAAATGCAACAATGTAAAATTTCATTAAAGTCATAAAAGGAAGCTTGCATCAAATTGGTATGCTCTTGAGTGTGAAGGATTCACACCAGGACCTTGTTGGAAAGAAGATGGATATTTGATTCTTGTTGTTGAGTTTTGGTTGCAAGTGCATGTTCACTCGCTGCAAAGAGGTGGACATGGAGGTCTACCTAAAGGATCATAGGAGATGGTCCAAGGACCTTAGAAGAAGGTCCATTTGGTTTCCAAAATATCTAGGGAGAGAGGAAAGAGAGGACTCCTAGGTGAGGCAAGTTGTTTGGGTATGATGCAGCATGGAGGAGTGAACTTTTGATAGTTATAGCACCTTGGAGACATCCACTTAAATTCTATTGATGAGAATCATGGTTCTTGGATAGAAAGAATAGAAAAGACATCAAAGCTAGATGGAGGCAAAGAGGCAAAGTTTCTTTTGCAGGTTATCAGCACCACATTTCCATGGGACATGGAAATTTTTCAAGCTTGGGAGTATGGTGCAAGAGAACCTAGCCACCATATAATTACAATAGATCATAATGGATATTTTAATGATTTTTTTTCATTTATATATGTTTCAATGTCATCCTATGGAATCCAATTGAAAAGAAAAGTTGTAACAAAAATGTAATGTTGTCCACATTGTCATAGTTAAGGTCCCAAAGAGATTAATATGACAAAAGTTGTAAAATGACCCTTGAAAGGATAATAAGAATGTAAAAGGTTATTAAATTATCATTTCAATATGTATTTAATGTTTATGCAAAGGCATGGCATCACATTTGTCAAAAGTCTCAAAAACTTTCAAGAAGGTGAAGAGTTGCAAAAAATGCAACAAGGTAAAATTGTATTAAAGTTGTAAAAGGAAGTCTAAAGGTCATAGGTGGTATTTTTAAGGTCTAAAATGGCCAAGAAAATATATCATTAATTTTAAGGTCAAACCTAATCAGAATGGAAGGAATTAGTAACATTTGAAGCAAATTTAGAGTGATTCTAACTTGTTGTTTTGATTGGCTTTTAGTTATCTTGTTGATTTCAAACTTTGTACATCTATATATAGCCTGAAAATGATGCATTATTGCTGGATTAGAGTAGTAAAATGAATAATCCTTCCATTTCTTTTATTTTGATTTTATTTCATTTAGATTTGAGAAAGTTATGAGCATTCTATGGATGACAATTTTTGCATATTCTCAAATTACAATCATATTGAAGCAACATGTACAAATACTTAATTGATATTTCAAGGGATAAAAATTATATTTATGGAAAGAGGGATGAATTATCTTTCTAATGAAATTTATTTGGTACATTTTTGTTAAGTTTTGTATAAGTTATGACCATTTTAGTGAAAATTGGTTTTTTATCATCTTCAACAGAGTCACAGAAAATGGGTCTCAGTGTAGAGAACATAACTTTGGATTCTACCATTGGATATGTTGAGATAATGTGTGTTGCGCATATTGAATAATATTTTTATATTTTATTATTTTATTTTATTATGTAACATTGCACCTAGATGGGCGTGCAACATGTAAAGATTCCCATGGGATAAACTTGATGAGTTGTATTGTAACATTGTGATAATATTTCATGTAATTATTTAATATTGGGGAAAAGAATTAAATTTCCATACATAGTTTATGTAATACCACTTGGTGGTTTTTGTGGGACTTTCTATTATATAGGCAACCACAAGGGTAGTTGTTGGTGTGTGACAAGAAGGGAAAAAGAGAAAGAGTCGAGCGGGACAAGCTTTGATAGGTTAGCCAACGGGTAATTTGTGAAGGTTGGAAGCATGGCATGGGATGTGTAGATTCATGCTTGTTCACATGGATTGTGTGGATGTGGCTATGGATTTGAAGGCTTCCATGGTTGTATTGTAATGATGTTTTTGCTAAATAATAGATGGTGATGGATGCTTTTGGAGGCTGGGTTTTTTCCCGATTTCCTAGGGTATATCTTGTGTCACAATTTTTGTGGGTATGTTGTTTATTCTCTTACATATGGATTATTAATTCCATATTTATTTCAGATCTATTATGGGTTATGTTGAAATAGTTATATTCTTTATTGCAATTTTCCTTACAAGTGGTATCAAAGCTATGGTTTTGTTGTTGTAACCCTAGATTGAATCCATGGGAATGCATGAGAGGATAAAAGAAAGAGTAAGATATATGAGTTGTGTATTGTAGACATGAGAATTTTGGGTTTGCTGTTATGATGGGATATTGGTAGATTTTGGGCATGACATTGTTGGTTAAAACAATTTTTTAGATGTTTCATTTAAATTAGGGTTTTAGGAGGGACCTTGTAGAAATGACCTCCTAGGTAAAAGCAGACCTCACCATTGGATTTGGGTCGACATTTCCATAAATTTTGATATATAATATGTCCTAGTTTGTCCATGTTCAAAGGAAATGAAAGAGTTTTTTAGTTTCAACCCGTGATGGCCATCAAATTTAATTTTATTAGAATTTTTATCACAAAAAAAAAATTCTCAGTGAAAATGGTAAAAAGACTTGCTTAGTAAAACGGCCATAACTTTCTCTCAGGATATTAGACTTTAGACTTCTTATAGGCGTTGGAAAGCTAATTCAGAGCACTACAACTTGGTGTAGGTTTGGTTCTATGGTTTTGAAATTTTTTCAAGTTTTAAGAGCCCAAAAGTTAGATGTTATTTATTTTGAGCATAGTTAGGACAGAACTTAAGCATACAGAGTCATATTTTAACTTCGAGTAGTCAACAAAAAGCTCTTGAAGAGCTCTACACATTGGTTCAGATTTGGTATAGGTTTGGCATGATTTATTTGGTGATATATTAATCTAAATAGTTTATGAGATATATTAACTATGGTAACATTATGAGTTTATGACATTTTATGTTTGGAGATTTGGATTTGATGTCATTGTATACTTAGTTTATATTTCAGATTGGTCTCATGATGATATGGTTATCACTGTTTGGTTTGGATATGTATGATGACTTGTTGGGTCTACAAATTGTGTAGTATTGTGAGCAGTCTATACTTATAGGTTTCATTTATGGCTTGGATATGGGTTGGCTTTGCCCATTGATCTTTCATTATTGATGCATATTTAGATTGTGGCTTGGATTGGGGTTGTCTATGCCCTAAGCCACATGATTTTCTAATTTTTTCTTCATGTAGAAGGGATGAGACTTTGTTACCAGGTACAGTCATGGTGGAGGATTATGGTTGACTATTTTATGTTGATAGGTTAGACACATTGAGAGTTAGTTGCTCGATTCATGGATGTGATCATGGTGTGATAGATTTTGGCATGATATGATTGGATATACAAGTACATCCTTGATGTTAATTAGTTTGAATTTCTAATTTGGTTATGGTGGTAGATCTTCCTGGTTGAGGATCATGGTTATTTGGTTTCTTTTGAGGAGCTCGTGATGTGCACTTTGATTTCTTTGATGGTTTGATGCCTTGGATTTTTTTTTTCATCATGATGTCATGGATAGCTTGGATACATTGTTTAGTGGGATATTCTGACAGTGATGAGGTGACAGTGTAGGTTATTTCCTAGTTTGGTTTATATCTTCTTGGTTTGGATATCTTGGTTTCACTTAGTATTGACACTTTGGCGTGTGTATAGACCTGGAGGATCTTCATGTAGGAGATGGATATTATGATGCCATGGGTGACTCAGTACTATGATTGAGTGGGATTTTTTTGGCATTGATATATTTATTGAGTGTTTGTAGATGTTGGAGATTTGTCTTAGATCTTGCTGCTGTAGAAGCATCTTTGACATTTTCATGGTCTTGTTATCTTCATGGTGTGTGAAGATGGTTATATCTTGAGGACTCATGGGGTTCTTGGTTATCTTCATGATGTGTGGAGATGGTTCTTCATGGTATGTGGATATGGTTTTCTTGATGGTGTGTGGAGATGGTTACATCTTGAGGACTAATGAGGTTCTTGGTAAAGGTGTGGTTTATGCTTTCATTTGACATGTTATCCTTGGTGTGAGGATGATTTTATTTTTATGTCATGGTATACTCTTGATACACATTTAGAGTTGTGACATGTTATAATATGTTCATATAGAGCATATTATCTCTTTGGTTGAGATGGTTAGATCATGTTGTCATGTTTATGTTCTTGAGGCCATGGTTGGAACTTTAACATTTATCTTGGTTTAGTTTCTTGGTATTAAGTACATTGATCATAAGCTAGATACTTCATGATATTTCTATGTTGCATTGGGAGTTGGCATGGATTGATTGGTTACAGGTGCTCATGGATACTTAGAGATGGTGGTGATGCTGATTTCTCTTGGATTAGAGATGTATTTGTTGAGATGGTGGATGGTTTCAGCAGGAAGTTTTAGGGGCATTCACCTAATATGTACTTGAGAGGAGATTGTTCTTAGATGAGTCTCGGTTGGAGATTTGGATATCTTGATAAGAATTCCCATTCCCCACTCTTGTTCTACTCGGTGGTTTGCTACTTGAGAGATATAGCTCATTGTTTCTCTCAAGTGCATTATTTTTATGCTTTTCTTTCATGGATATGGATCTTGAGCTACGATACATGAGTTAGTTCTAGAGGGTTCATTTGAGAGATGGTTTAGCATTGGTTATATTCATTTTCATATGTTGTTATGTTGGTTGAGTTTGGGAGATGGTTTTATATTGAGAATATTCCTTAGATTAGGAATGGTTATTCCTTGGTTTAGGAATGGTTTTATGAGTTTGATCTTCTTGTGAGAGGCTTACATCCATGATTAGTTATATGATATGGTTTGGGTGTTGTTGAGGCTTCTTGTTGGGGTTTTATTCAGGATATCATACTTATACAGTTTCCATCTAGAGGTGTGTGAAGAAGGACATGATACAGGTTATGATTTGCATGGTTTCTCTTTGGTCTTGGTTATCTTCCTAGATGTTCAGTTTCACTTACATTGGATTTGAGATTGGTTAGAGATTTTGATCATTGGTTTGTGCTCATGTATGTCATGTGAGAGATGACACATTTATTTCTTTATCTCTTTCCTCTATTGGTTGTGAAGAATTTGGGAGAGCATCAGAGATTGGTTATGAGAGTTATTCTTGCAGGTTATTGCTTTATGTATTGTGGATGTCCTTGATACTACATGGATTCACTCCTTTGAGATGTTGTGAGTAGATTGGTTATAGATTTGACATTATCTTTTGTAGTGGAAGCTTCTTGGTATATATGTGGTAGGTATTGCACATGAGGCTAGTGATTATAGGTTACAAATTGGATATGTTAATGACGTGAGATTCACTTGGTATACCTTTGGAGGTATGTATAGTTGGATGGGTTTGGCACTTATTGTGGGTAGATATTTTGACAAATATAGATACATGTGATTACCTTTGGATCAAGTTTTTGTGCTTGGCATTTTAGTTGGTATAGGATTTTCTGATCTTCTAATGTGACAGGTTGGGTGGCTTTCTCTTTGGATGGCTTCTATGTATTTCTGATGGTAGTGGCATAATAGGAGGTGAGATCATTCATGTTTGAGATGTTGGATACTTTGATTTTGTTGTGGGTACCAAAATGGAGCACATGGTGTACTTTTATCCATGATGGTGGATGTGCTAGGAGGGATTATTCCCTTGTTCATTTATGTGGCTGCGGATTGATCCTATGTAATGTATACAACAAGTGGGAGATTATTGAGATAATGGGTGTTGCACACATTGCATAATATTTTTATATTGAATTATTTTATTTTATTATGTAATGTTGTACCTAGATGGACATGCAACATGTAAAGATTCCCATGGGATAAACTTGATGAGTTGTATTGTAACATTGTGATAATATTTCATGTAATTATTTAATATTGGGGAAAAGAATTAAATTTCCATAAATAGTTTATGTAATACCACTTGGTGGTTTTTGTGGAACTTGCTATTATATAGGCAACCACAAGGGTAGTTGTTGGTGTGTGACAAGAAGGGAAAAAGAGAAAGAGTCTAGAGGGACAAGCCTTGATAGGTTAGCCAAGGGAGCAATTGTGAAGGTTGGAAGCATGGCATGGTATGTGCGGTTTCATGCTTGTTTACATGGATTGCTTGGATGTGGCTATGGCTTTGAAGGCTTCCATAGTTGTATTGCAATGGTGTTTCTGTTGAATAATACTTGGTGATGGATGCTTTTGAAGGTTGGGTTTTTCCCTCAATGAGGGTTTCCCAGGGCATATCTTGTGTCATAATTTTTGTGGGTCTATTGTCCATTCTCTTACATGTGGATTATTAATTTCATATTTATTTCAGATCTATTATGTGTTATGTGGAAACGACTATATTATTTAATGTCCTTATAAGATATTTCTTAGTTTTGGATATGTTGTTGAAAACCTAATTTTTACTAATGTGCATGGTTGGATTGAAGAAATATGATGTGGCTAAAAAGTTATGAATCTTTGTATGCAGACCTATCTCGAATGGTAGAATTGAAGTCTATGTTTTCAAGTTTGAATTGTTATTTGATAATGGTGATTTGATGGATAATTGTATTGAGAAAATTGTGTTGATGCCTATATAATGCTGAATAAATTTTATTTAAGATGGAAATACATGACTTATTTGAGGGTTATTGAAAGGGTTTAATAATACTTGTATCAGACATTGTTAGCCATTGACTTTGGCTTACAGAGTTTTACAGTGTCATATCTTGCACTCCTCTTATTTACAAGCTTAATATAACTCATATAGTATTATATTTATTTCTCTTATGTTACTTATGATTTTTTTAGGGTACCCCAAAGTCATCTAGGAAAGAGGAAGAAATCATCAAGGACACCCAAACAAAAAAAGGTAAATAAGTTCAATTCAACTATATTTGTTAAAATAGATTATGATTGAAGATGATGAAATTTCTAGTTTATATTGATGAATGCACCTGACTTGTTTATTGTAAATGTACGTAGAAACAAATGAGTTTCACAAAGCTGATGAATATATGCCACAAGTCATTGATGTTCAAGAGAGGGAAGAGATAATATTATCATAATTGATTTCAGTTGTATTCTTCTTTGTTAAAAGATATTATAAATCAAGGTCCTTTCAGATTGGATGTCATATGTTATGATTTTTCTCATAGGAAGCATTCATAGTCATATCATCACCAATGGTTCCTCCTAATACTACATGACCACCATTAGTGGTATGCATTCAAACTCTATATACACAATTTAGACATATGCACTTAAATATTCAATTACATACATTTGCACTTTTATACCGATTGCAAACACTTGTCTACATTATTAACTTGTGTTAATTATCTTTTATGTATCACAACCCCCTTTGCTACTTTCTTTCATTAGGAGTCTTACTTGTCAAATAGGAGGTCAAAGACAATAGAGGAAGGAGGTATGGATTTCCACTAGTTTTATTTACTTGAAAGTGATTTATTGTGTTTTACTATTTTGTTCAAGTATATAACATATATTTTATTTTACCATACAAGTAAAAATCACAATAGTTTCATCAATTGATACAACTTCTACTACCAAAGAAGTTCCAACTCCATCTTTAGTATGCATTTGTTCTTTATTCTATGCCTCTTGTATTTTTCGTATGTCTTAATTATAATTAATTGTGTATTAATTTTATTAACTTGTTACAACCCCCTTTACAAATGGTGGATTCTCTTCTTGTCCACTTTGCAAGGAGCCTCGCTTGCTTATTTTGGAACCCATTACCATCATCATTAAGCCCTGACATAGAAGAATGAGATGAGGTAACCAACAATTCAATAATCAATGTAAGTTATAGTCTTTTATTTAGTTAATTTGATATTATTTTTGGATAACATATATGACTTAAGATTTGAATTTTTCTTGTGCAGACATAGGGTGAACCATGCAGTTTTGTAAAGAAGCTTTATTTTGATGACCCTTCTTCATCATAGAATTTCATAATTGCATGTTATGTAGATACATCATTTTAGTCATTGAATGACCAATTTTTGTATATATTTAAAATGTGTAGTGTACATATCGACCTTCATTTAGGTGATGCCACATTTTGCATCCATACTTTTGACCTAGCATATATGCTTTATTTGGACATGCACTCTTGATATTGATAATATTTGATTGGACATGAAACTTGATATTTGATACTATTTTTTCATTATGACAATATATGTTTTTTCTATGGGTTTTCACAACAAGAGTAGTGGTCAAGTTTATGAATGTCATGTATTGTTTTCAGTTTTATATTTGCAATATGTTTGTAATAATAATATATATTGAATATTTAGATGCATAACAGAGAAGGAAACTTAAAAAATGTACAAGATGAGCTTGATAATGTTGAATAGATGAACCAATGGCAAGATATATACCATATGTATTTAGTCTTACAACTAATATTGATGACACAAATCAAAATCAAAGGCAAAATATTGTAAGAGTTTTTCCTTTTTCATTGATTTAATGCTTATTTATTGTTATTCTTGTTGATGAAGATATATGGTTATAAATTTGGTTTTTGAAGACATAGACCTTCATATATAGGAAGGCTTTACCATCACAAATGAGCTTGACAATGTTGAAATTATGAACCAATTTCAGGATATGCCAAATGGATTTATTCTTACAACTGATCTTGTGTTGGAAAGGTACAATTGGAAAAATTGTTATTTTTTCATAGATGTCAAATCTATTGATAAGATATATTTATACCTAACCTAAATGTCATATCTATTTGATTGATGAAAATTATTTGAGAAAGTGTTCAGAACAAAAGCACCTAGAGGAAAGGTTGAGTTATGAAAGTAAGGAAGCTACAAATGGACATTTGATTATGGTGTATGTGTTCCAAGGCTTGCTTGCACACCCTCCAAGAAGACCTAGCTTGCCTTCTTCAAGATCCTATCTCCTCTAGGATCTAAATGGATTAGATTATTAACTAAGACCTTACCCAAACTCTTCACAAAGCGTTTCACTCCTTGTGCTTCACCTTGAAGGACAAACACCATTCAATTCTTCAATGCTTTCTCCTACACTTAGAGAGCTCTATGTGTCATCTCCACAAAAATCTTCAAACTCATTGTAGGGGTTTCAAACATGTTAAAAATTTTCCATTTGGATCCATCTTGAAGGATATTCAAACATTTTTCCTATCAATTTTAGGACTTAGTCTTTAGGAAGCCTGATTAGGCCTAATTCCAATTAGCCCTTAACAGAGTGTTTTCTCCCTTTCTACTAAAAAATTTCCAAATGACCTTTAGAAATTAGGGATTTGGATATCCTTTTGGATTTTATGAAATATTCTACAAGTTTTGGAAATTGGTGGCCTTTATACACTAGCTTCCTATAATCTAGGCCAAATAGGGCTAAAAGACCTATTTGCTAGGATTAGTTTGAATACTTGGTTGAAACCCACTCTAATGGATTGGTATGACCTCAATCCTCATAACATGTCAAGATATGATTTTCACATACCTAGAACCACACATTTTTTGTATATTACTTCTCTCCTCTGCATATACTCTAAGATTCTTCACTATCAAACCTCTGACTAGGCATTCCTAGCTCATCTAGGGCTTGGCATTTAATATAGAAAAATTATTTCTCTAGAATCCTAAATATATATACATTATGTACAAAGGATCCAATCTAAGATTCATCCACCTTTTTGAAGTTTCAATGGTTGAATCTCAAGTGGGAGCCATGAAAGCAAAAACAGTCTAAAAGGAACCAACACACAGTCTAATCCAAACTTATTTTCTCTCAACTAGAAAACAAACTCAAAAAAATATCACATTGAAAAGAAAAGTCTTAAAAATTCCTATAGTACTCAGATCTACGGCTAACTTTCAAGCTTCAATCATATAATATCATTGTCATAATGAAATGCTCAATAAATACACAAAACCATAATTGTAGAGCTATATTGTTATTCAAAAACTTAGTTGCAATACTCTCTACTTTGAGATTCAAGACTAAGAGAGTTTTAGAGGTTATTCTCCATGTTTTTAGGCATTTTTAGTTGATCCCCCACTCCTATCTTTTGGGGTATCCAAATTTTCCAAGTTGCATTTAGCATTTGCAATAAATTGCCAACATTGTCATGACAACTATTTGGCATCTTTTGCATTCATTAGCCTAGCTAGAATGTATTGCTTCTAAGCCATGTAGTTAGAATAACTAACTCCATAAGTGACCTTAAAAAATTCTCTAAATATCTCTGATGTGCTTTAGACATATTAACAACTCAAATCCAAACTTTAAGCTTATAAGCCTAACCTATCAAAAGAAACTAGCAATGACTAATTGGTGACCTTAGTCTAACGCTAACTCATCTAGTCCACATTGCAAGACCTTCTTAGGTCTAAAAAAAACTCACAATACTCTAACTTGGCCAATTTCAAGTACAATCCAAAATGACATAAATAATGGAGGTTAGCCTAGGTGCTCCTGAACCATCCTCCCTAAACAAAAGAAGTTCAATCCACCCTTGGATTGAGTAAGGTAGGATCAACTCCCATCTTCTTAAACATATCTTCTTGGATCCATACTACATTAGCATCAGATGGACCATTCCACTTGATCAAGTGTTCCTCGTACTCATTTGTTCTAGTCTTTTAATAGACTCTGGTATCCATTATACTGTCAACCTTCTTAACTATTGTGGAAGGTAGTTTTAGCTCTTCCACATCATGGATTACTTCACTAAGACTTTGATCCAAATCTAGTAGTTTTCCTTTATAAGGAACTAGGTATAAAATGTTGAAGATAGGGGATAGTCCACTATCCTATGGTAGCTCTACTCTATAGGCATTATTCCCATACTTTTCCAAGATAGGACAAGTACCTATCCTCCTCATTTGTAGCTTTTGTGGGACTCCCTTCTAAAGTCTAGACATGTTGAGATGCCCCATCACTAAGTCTTCAACTTTGAATTGGATCTCTCTACTAGTCTCAGTCAATGTCTTCCTAACTATGTCATGAATCTCCTATATTGCATAGGCAAAATCATTAGCATATCCAGTTGTCTACCTTCTTGGCTTAGAACAACTCCAATAGCCACATTGCTTGCATCATACTCTATGGTGAATAGCTTCTCAAAGCTTGGAAAAACTAAAATAGGTTGTGTAGAAATCTTCTACTTTAACAACTCAAAGCTTTTGTTAGCTTGTTCATTCCATATAGTCTTAGTCTTCATGCCTCCTTTAATGGTATCCAATATAGGAGCACAAATTGCACTAAATTGCCTTATGAATTTCCTATAGTATTAAGCAAGGCCATGAAAGTGTCTTACCTTTGTTGTTGTCCTTGGAGTAGGCCAATTGAGAATGGATTCCACTTTACTCTAGTCCATTTTTAGTTTTCCGTGAGTTAGGAAAATCCAAAGGTACACCAACTCTATCTTGATGAACTCACACTTCTCTAAGTTGATCATCAACTTCTCATCATGCAGCTTCTTGAAAATATTCTCAAGGTGTTGGAGATGCTCACCTTTTTTCTTGCTATAAATCGCTATATCATCAAGATATACCACTAAAAATTTGCAAATGTAGTCTTTGAGGACTTCATTCATGAGCCTCATGAATGTAGAGGAGGCATTAGACAATCCAACTGGCATGATAAGTCATTCATACAAATCTTCATTGGTTTAGAAGGTTGTTTTCCACTCATCTACCTCATGTATTCTTATTTGGTGATAGTTGCTCTTCAACTCTATCTCGCTATAGAGGAGGCATTAGACAATCCAACTGGCATGATAAGTCATTCATACAAATCTTCATTGGTTTAGAAGGTTGTTTTCCACTCATCTACCTCATGTATTCTTATTTGGTGATAGTTTCTCTTCAACTCTATCTTGTTATAGTACTTAGCTTCATTTAGACAATATACTAGGTCTTCAATCCAAGGGATAGGGAATCTATACCTAATGGTTATCCTATTTATGGCTCTTGAATCTGTATAAAGCCTCCAAGTTCCTCCTTTCTTAGGTGCTAGTACAGTGGGTACAACACATGTGTTGATGCTTTTCCTAATAATATCTTGGTTTAGGAATTCTTATGTTTGTCTAGCAATTTCCTCATTTTGTTGAGGGGTCATCTTGTATGTTGCTTTATTGAGAAGGGTAGCTCCTAGTATGAGGTCTATCTTATGACTTATATCTCTTTTAGGGGGTAATTTTGATGGTTTTCCATCACTTACTCTGCCTTCATAAGTCTACAGCATTCTTTGTATCCCCTTAGGTAACTCTGCCTTCTTGGTTTCTTTGCCTTCATCTACTTCTCTTGGCCTTAACACCAATACAAAGTCAACTCCTTCTCCTTCTTCCAAGGCTTCTAAGAATTCCTTTTCACCAACCATGAGCACATTAGGACATGTTGTCTTGACCTTTGTATCCTCTAATAGTGACTAAATTTTCAAAGTCACATTATCCTTCTTGAAAGTATAGGAATTCTTCACTCCATTATGCATAGCTTGGCGATCAAACTGCCATGGTCTACCTAGGAGAAAGTGGCATGCATCCATAAGTAACACATCACACAATACCTTGTCCTCATACCTTCCAATTGAGAATTCCACCCAAGCCTGCTCATTTACTGAGACATGTTGGCCTTTTTTTACCATGTGACTTTGTAAGGATGGGTGTGGGGTATTCTTGTCAACTTTAGCTTATTCATTGCTTCCTCTACCAGAATGTTTTTAGTAGACCATAAGTCAATGATGAATCTACACACTTTTTCCATCATCTTGCACTTTATCCTAAACAAGGGCCTTCTTTGGCTTGGCTCTTCTCTAACTGGCTCCTTGATTAAAGTTCTCCTCATCATGAGGTTCTCACCTTCCTCTAAATTCAATGGTACCTTAGGATGTTTCTTTATTCCATTTGTCTCCTCCCTTCTCTAGACACCTATAGGCAGGGTGTCCTATTTGGTTGCAATGGTGGCATTTCTATAAGAATTTTCCTAAGGGAAAAATTCACCCAGGAACTAAGAACTCAAACACAAGCACAATTGTAGACCAAAAATGGATATGATCAATTAATTAGAATATGTCCTAATACATTGCTCTATTCAGTATGTACAAACACACTAGGAGTGCTTGTATATAAAGGCCTCTTAGGAAGCACCTAGAATGTCTATAGAAACAACCAAGAGATAAGGTAAGCATTGACGACTAAGCACACACCTTATCCAACATTCTAGATGAGGGGATAAGAATGAGAAGGTTATAGACACCATGTACTTAATTAGTGTGCTAACTCCTATGTTGTAGACACCATATGCATAAAAGAGGTGTGGACTCCTATGTTGTCAACATGCCAACTCACAAGAGTACGCATACTCCTAAGTGGCTAATAAATAAATAATAAAAAATATGCATTAACCTAAGTAAACTTAAGTAAGTGTAAATAGTAAATACTTATTTATACCAACACCCCCCCTTAAGTGTAACTTAGGGAAATGCCCTTAAGCTTACGACTACTAGAATGAAATGCATGATGGGCCCTGGCTACTAGGCCATGTTAGGTACCCATATACAAAATGAAGATGCAAATCTCACATAAAGTGGGGAAAGAGGGAAAACCTCATGGGAAAAACCCTCCCCCAAGAAGAGAGATGAAAGAGGATGCATGGATGGATGGAGTAATCAAGACCCCCCCATTACAACATACATCCAATATATACAAGAGAGAAAAAAGGAGAAGGACAAAACCTCCTAAGAGGAAAAAGTTCCCCTCAAAAAGGAGAAGAAGGAGATGAGGTAGTCACCCCCCCAACCTAAAAGTAGTGTGTCAATCAATGAGAAATGCTCCAATGTAGAAGTTGATCCATGACCTTTGTATGATGTTCCTCCACTTTGGAAGAAACAAATACACAGGTACTTGTGAGATGCATCCCCTAGATGGAGATGGAATCTCTATGATGACTGATGTTGTTGAAACCTATTCAAAAGTCCTTGTGTCGATATTGATGGTGGATTCCTCCAAAACTACTGAAGAGAAGTGTCGATCAAAAAAGGAAGGATGTGGAACCTGCTTTAGGAAACCATCTTCCCAACTAATGAAGAGACCTCCTATAGATGTTGTAAATGAGAATCCACAATCACACCAACCTAGAAGGATTGATCATGTAGAGAATGGACTTGAGGGTCAGAGTGGGCCCTCACAACAACTGTAGAAGACTCATCCTTAGCAAAGAGAAGTGATAGATCATCATGAAAGTCCCCCATATCTATTATGTGTGACTCCAAGAATAGAGCTGAAATGTCTAGCAAGAAATCATCACCTGGAAGACCATGTGTGCCCTGTAGTGCTGAAGTCAATGAATCTATCACTGCAACAAAAGAAGAAGTATCCACCTCAAAAAGAAGATGATTGTCATCAAGAATGTCTCCCACATCTTCAATGTGAGACTCCATGAACAGGCCTGCAAGGGTAGGAAGTAATTCATCACATGAAGGTAGAGTAGGAAGACATAAATGGTCCTGCTACACTAAATCTGAAGCATCTATGGCTGGAATAGGATCAGTAAGAGCAACAAGAGCATCAGGAGGTGTGATCTTATCTGGAGTTGAAGAAAAAATAGCTGGAGTGACTGGATGTAGAATGTCCTCTAGGGATGGAGGAACACATGGATCTCCATATGCTTCCCAAATAGACATCCAAATATCATAAGGAAAACATGCCATTCTAAGAGGAGCAAAAGATTCCTTACTCATATTGTTATACAAAAAGCGATGAAGGTTGACAAGATGTGTCCAATTAAAATGTGGTGGCATTGAATTGAGATAAGGAAGCAATTCTAGATGGTCTCTTAGATGGTGAAGTAGCAAAGCACTCCATTTGTGATAGTTCCTTGTTTTCAACTGTGGTCTAATACCAGACGGACAAATCTGACAAGACTCCATGAGATCAATCAATGAACTCCCAAAGAATCAAAGAACCTCCCCAAAAAAGATGTTGTTGGCACTTGATATGTGGTGCATGTACAATGAGCCACTAGTCAAAATGAACAAAGTAGACTTTCGATTTTTCTTGTTGCAACTATCGCTTGAGGCCTAAGACTAGAACTAAGCACTGTAGCTAAATTTTGAAAAGAAATGAAAGCAATACAATGCAGAAAACTCCCTAGTTTTGAAAGTGATATTTTTGTCCACACAACCATAGTATCTGATTGTAGATCTGGAAAGTAGTCAAAAAAAATGCACTTTCAAAAAAAAATGGAATTTGTTTTCGAGTCTAGATGAGCCTGTATGGATCATTTCAAGTTGCAAAATGTAGGATTGAGCAGGCACAGTCACCAAAAGATGAAAATTTTGACAAATCCTTGCACCAAAACTAGAAAATAACACCACCACTAGAAAATTTAGGAGATTCTACCCAATTTCAAAAAAAATTGCACCTAAATTGGAGTCTAGATGTCCAAGATATGAGCTCATGAAGTCAAGCTACCAAACTAAAAAGCAATCTAAGAAGGGGTCTGGAGTAGAAACTGCGAGTCTAAATTTAGTGGTCAAACAAATGTTGCTATAGTTGTAAATTGACTAGGTTTGACAGTCAAATGGTCATCAAATTTAACCCAGTGAAGAAGTGACATTAGCAAAAAAAAGCTCCCTGGGTGACATGACAGGGTGACTAGGATGCTGACTGTGATTTCCATACTGTACAGAACATACGGATGAGGTCAACATGGTAGTAAAATTTGGGTTCCACATGGTGATGTGGTAGTCTTAGAATGACATGTGTCCTATTGTTGACATGTACCCGATCCGCAGGGAGGGGTGAATAAAAATCTACCACGTGTCAAATGAACACTGGTCCGCATGGCTGTCAAGGGTTGTAGCAGGCCAAAAAACTTGAAACAGCGGCGAGTTTAAAATAAGTAGTTGCCAAAAATCAACAGTCCACTTGTCAAATTAATAGTTGGGGCTAAAGTGCTGCCAGTTATGAAAAATTAGACAACATCATCGAGTATTGGCAATGATCACCGGTTTGTCCAACTATTTGTCCCACATTGACCTGAGAGTTGGACGCGGTAGCATTTATAAAGAAATGGCTATTTCTTGCAAATAAAAAAGGTAGGCCACCATTAGTAAGAGGAGCTTGGCCAGTTGGTTAAAACGTTAGCCAGATTTTGAAGTTGGATAAGGGGGGTTCTCACCGGAAGAGACTGTCCGGTGCAGGAATAGTAGAAGTTTTTTGTGTTAACTGTGCAAACCTGTAGGGCCGAGATCTAACAACTCAGTACTTGCAAAAAAAAAAAAAAAAATCTTTGCAAGGTTGCTTGGCCTAAAAAAAATTTGAAAATTCTATTGAAGAAATATGATGGAAATTTTAGAGAAATTAAAATACTGAAATGACCATACCCATTGTGAAATTTGGGGCCTTCGAGGTCTGGTTTGCAAAAAAAATTTGCCTCACGGTTGACTATGGTTGAAAATAGTCAAATTTATAGCCAATTTTTACCGAATCAGCATTCTGGATGCAATGGTGAGGTCAAATCTGGCACTGGACACTCCCAATTTCTATGATACTCTAGAGTCAGGCTACAATGATGAAGCAAGATGATGGTCTCGAACGGCTTTGTGAAAAGGAATACTCCAAGAGCTCTGATACCATTTAAGAATTTTCCTAAGGGAAAAATTCACCCAGGAACTAAGAACTCAAACACAAGAACAACTATAAATGAAAAATGGATATGATCAATTAATCATAGTATGTCCTAATACATTGCTCTGTTTAGTATGTTCAGTATGTACAAACACACTAGGAGTGCTTGTATATAAAGGCCTCTTGGGAAGCACCTAGAATGTCTCTAGAAACAACTAGGAGATAAGATAAACATTGACAACTAAGCACACATCTTATCCAACATTCTAGATGAGGGGATAAGAATGAGAAGGTTGTAGGCACCATGTGCTTAATTAGTGTGCTAACTCTTGTGTTGTAGACACCATGTGCATAAAAGAGGTGTGGACTCCTATGTTGTCAACATGACAACTCACAAGAGTACCCATACTACTAGGTGGCTAATAAATAAATAATAAATAATATGCATTAACCTAAGTAAACTTAAGTAAGTGTAAATAGTAAATACTTATTTACACCAACAATTTCATATTGGCAAAATAGTTGCCTCTTCCTTGTCCACCACTTCTTCCTTTAAAGTTAGAGCTCCTTCCTCTACGGCCTCTACTAGAACTTCCCTCTTGTTGCTCACTATATTTGATTTCTCCTTGGGCCGTTCACTTTGAACTCCTTCCATCACAACCACCTCTTTGCCCTCTACTATCTCTTCCTCTACCTCTTCCTTTGGAAGTTTGTTCTTTCTTTCTTTTTCCTTTCTCTTCAATCTTCAATGCCATTTGATATCATTGGCAGATAGTTTTAAATTTCACATGGCTCATGTCTTCTTGAATAGACCGCTTGAGACCATTCAAATACCTAGCTAGTTTGATGCTTTCATCTTCAACCGATTTTGATCTTAAACACAACTTTTGGAACTCCTCAATGTATGTTTGAACATCCAAATATTTTTGCCTAAGATTGTGTCTCCTTCTATGTAGTTGAACTTCATAATCATTGAGTAAGTAGGTCTGCTTCACCTTAGTTACCAATCCCTTCCATGTAACTATTGGACCCTTTCCTCATTTTTCTCTTTCAATATACACAAACTTCCACCATGTGATATTTGAACCTCTCAACCTAGACTTAGCCACCATTAGCTTTTGTGCCTTAGAGATACCATCACATTTAAAGTGATTCTCTATGTTTTCTATCATGTCCATGACTGAATCTAGATCCATTTGTCCACTAAATAGTGGTACACCCTCCAAAGCTTTGCCACTTAAGGCCTTTAGTGTCTTCAAGAAGGGTTCTTCAAGAAGATTAGGGTTAGGGGTTGGAGCTTCCTCCTCCAATTCCAATTCCTTTTCCCTTGCTTCTTTATCTTCCTTTTGATCTATCTTTTCTTTCACCTTATTAGCTTTGTCTTGTACTTCACCCAAGAGTTGTTCCATTTTAGCTAATCTTTCTCTTAACAACTTGTTATCCTTTTCTTATTCTTCCACCTTCTTGGATAACTCAACTTTAGTCACCATTGTACTACCTAATGCAAGTGATGTATTCTATTCCACTAATTTAGTAGGTTGAAACATTAACCACAAGCCTGATCTAAATAGCTCTGATACCAATATGGTGTATGTGTTCCAAGTCTTGCTTGCACACCTTCCAAGAAGACCTAGCTTGTCTCCTTCAAGATCATATCTCCTTTAGGATTTAAATGGCTTAGATCATTAACTAAGACCTTACCCAAACTCTTCATAAGATTTTCACTCCTTATGCTTAAGCTTCAAGGACAAACACCATTAAATTTTTCAATGCTTTCTCCTACTCTTAGAAAGCTCTGAGTGCCATCTCCACACAAATCTTCAAACTCATTTTAAGGGTGTTAGACATATTGAAAAAAATCCATTTTCTTCCATTTGGATCCATCTTGAAGGATCTTCAAACCTTTTTCCTATCGATTTCAAGACTTGGTCTTTAGAAAGCATAATTAGGCCTAATTCCAATTAGCCCTTGATAGAGTGTTTTCTCCCTTTCTACTAAAAACTTGTGAAATGACCTACAAAAAATATTAGGTATTTGGATACCCTTTTGAATTTTATGAAAGATTCTACAAGTTTTGTAGCCTGATGGCCTCCGTACACTGGCTTCCAATAATCTAGGCCAAATTGGGCTAAAAGACCTATTTGCTAGGATTAGTTTGAATACTTGGTTAAAACCCACTCTAATGGATTTGTATGACCTTAATCCTCATAATATGTCAAGATATGACTATTACCTACCTGGAACCACACTCTTTCCATACAATGCTTCTCCCCCCTGCATATACTCTAAGATTCTTCACTAACAAACCTTTAATCAGACATTCCTAGCTTGCATAGGGCTTGACATTTAAAATAGAAATATTACTTCTCTAGAATCATACCTCTATATAAATTATGTAAAAAGGATCTAGTCTAATATTCATCCACCTTTTTGATGTTTCAATTGTTGAATCTCAGGTGGGAGCCATGAAAACAAAAATAGTCTAAAAGGAACTAGCACACTGTCTAATCCAAACTTTTTTCTATCAACTAGAAGACTAACTCAAAACAACTATAAAACTAAAAATAAAAGTCTTAAAACATCCTACACTACTTAGAACAAGGCTAACTTTCAAGCTTCAATCCATATAATATCACTATCACAATGAAATGCTCGATAAATACACAAAACTAGAATTGTAGAGCTATTTTGCTATTAAAAAAACTTAGTTACAATACTCTCTAGTTTGAGATTCAACCCTAAGAGATTTTTAGAGGTCATTCTCCATGTTTTAGGCCTTATTAGTTGATCCCACACTCCTATCTTTCGGGGTATCTAAAATTACCAAGTTGCATGCACCATTTGCAATAAATTGCCAATGTTGTCATGACAACTTTTTGGCATCTTTTGCATTCATTAGCCTAGCTAGAATCTAGGGCCTCTAAGCCATGTGGTTTGAAGAAATAACTCCATAAATGGCCTTAAAAAATTCTCCAAACATCTCTCATTTGTTTTGGACACATTAACAGCTGAAATCCAAACTTTAAGCTTCTAATCCTAACCTATCAAAAGCAACTAACAATGACTAATTGGTGACATTAATCTAACACTAACTCACCTAGTCCATATTGCAAGACCTTCTAAGGTCCAAAAAAAATTCACACTACTCTAATTTTAATAACCCAAACTGGTTATAACTTCTTCAAACACCAATTTTTTTTTGTACTTTAGTTGTTTAACATTTTGTCAAACGCTTTACAAGCTAGCTTTGATACCAGTGTAATAACCCCAACCGGTTATAACTTCAAGAAACACCACATCCTTCTCAAATTGACATTTTTCCAAACACTTTGCTAACAAGCTCTGATACCAATGTAATAACCCCAAAAGGTTATAACTTCTTCAAACACCAATTTTTTTTACACTTCAATTGTTTGACATTTCATCAAACACTTTGCAAGCTAGCTCTAATACCATTTGTAATGTTGGCCATCTTTTAGACCCTCAATGGAGTTCTTAGCATTTCATTCTTCGAAGGATAAGTGGAGAAATAAGGAGAAATAAATTAAATTAAAGTCAACAAATAAATAAATCTAAAGGTGACTTTATATTTAATTAATTTAAGTTTCTAGAAGCACAACTAATTATTGTATTGGAAAGGGGGAAGGTTCTAGAGAGTGCATTTTCTAGAAGCACAACTAATTATTGTATCGGAAAGGGGGAAGCTTCTAGAGAGTAAAATTAAATAATATTTTATTTCCTTCTAGAAGGGTGAAGAAAAAGAATAAATAGAGGTAAGAGCTTCATTGTTAGGCATCTGATTATTGTAAATTGCATTTGATATGAACTTAGGAGAAGAAACTAAGGGTTTCTTATTTCAATTAGCCATTGGAGAGCGTCAATTCTTTAGTGTTGCAACCAATTGAGGTGGTGAAATATCCATTGAATTTGGCATTCAGGGGAGCTTCATTCTGGAGTTCTATTTTTTCATTCTCCGAAGGCTAAGTGGAGAAATAAGGAGAAATAAATTAGATTGAAGTCAATAAATAAATAAACGTAAAGGTGACTTTATATTTAATTAATTCAATTTTTTAGAAGTACAACTAATTATTGTATTGGAAAGGGGGAAGCTTCTAGAGTGAATTTCTAGAAATACAACTAATTATTGTATTGGAAAGGGGAAAGCTTCTAGAGAGTGCCATTAAATAATATTTTATTTCCTTCTAGAAGGGTGAAGGAAAAGAATAAATAGAGGTGAGAGATTTATTACTAAGCATCTGATTATTGTCAATTGCATTTGATATAAACTTGGGAGAAGAAACTAAGGGTTTCTGATTTTAGTTAGCCATTAGAGAGGGTCAATTCTTTAGCGTTGCAACCATTTGAGGTGGTGAAATATCCACTAAATTTGGCATTTAGGAGAGCTTCATTCTGGAGTTCTATTTGTGCTTAAATTGGAGAATACATTTATTGTTGGCTGCTATAGTGTCATGAACAGTGACATGAACAATTTCGTGATAGTAATGTGAACAATACACATGCTAGAGTTCTTGGCTTGATTATGATTGCAATTTCATCTCCTTCATTAGGTGATTTGTATATAAAGTTCTACAATCAATTTGCATCATTTAAATTGGTCATTTGGTATTGTAAAGGTGGGTGTCATAAGTAGTTATAGATGCACATTTTATATCAGATTTATAATGTCATTTCTACTCAGTTTTTTTTTGGGGTTGTAAAGCCAAGAGCCTTGGAATATTATGTTAAGCATTGAATTAGAAAATATCTCAATAAAAGAGTGATAAGTTGCAGGTCTATATATTTGATGTAATGTGCCTATTTATATCTTCCATGCTTGAAATAATAGTATGCATGCCAAGTGTTTGACAAAATACCAATTGGTTGTAAGTGTACACTTTTCATTTAGAATTCATCTATATGCATTTAAAAATTCAAAAGTAAATTGCATATGCATTTGGTTCTTTTCTTAGATATAGTAGTAAACAATTATAGGCTTTTAGATTCCATTTGATATCATTTCAAGCAAGCATAATCGATCTAAAACTTAGAAACAACAAGCATAGAGATCTATTAGAATATTCCTTGACCTATAAATCAACAAGTTGAGGTTTGAGTTGACAAGGGATATTAAATTGGTATCAGAGCTTGCTTGCAAAGTGTCTGACAAAATGTTAAACAATTGAATTTGAGAAGGATTTTGTGTTTTACAAAATTATAACCAGTTGGGGTTATTACAGTGGTATCAGAGTTTGCTTGCAAAGTGTTTGAGAAAATCTCAAACAACTAAATTAGAAAATAATTTGGTTGTTTCTTGAAGTTATAATCAGTTGAGGTTATTACAGTGGTATCAAAGTAGTTTCATGCCATCCTATGGGGTAAGAAATTTATATTATTGTCAAATTTTCTATTGCATTTGGAGTGAACAACACTCTAGCATTTTCTAGTCATGGACAGACATAAGAGGACTGACAATTCTAGAAGTTGGTGTAGTAATGAGGAAGTTAGTGCGAAGATGAATGTTTTGTAGGAGAGTATGGAGAAACTTAAGCTTCATCAAAAAAGATTGATAGAGAGCTTGTTGAATCCAGAGACAATTGAAAGGGTAGCAGGTATATGATTTCTGCTTTTAGAAGGTCAACATTTAGGTGTAGGGAAGGAAGCTTGATTTTTTCCTGATAGAAGTCCTTCATGCAAATGTACCTATATTTATTTCGGCACCTACTATTCCTATCTACAACATTGATGATGGACTTAGTGACACCAAGCTTCAATAGGTTAAGGCTCCTAGAGCTATAGTTGGTGTAGAGACAATTGATGTAGTTGTTACCACTAATACTTTTGGCTCTCTCGAGGATAGGATTATTATTGGAGATTTGTATGTGAGATCTCATGGTGTTACTACAGTGCATGAGGTAGTTGCTTCCTCAGGTGGGATAGAGGCATGTATAGAGTCACTCAACTATGATGTTGGTGATGTGGGTGTTTTAGTGGAGTTAGTAGATGTGGGTTTATGCTCTAGTATTATTGATTTGCAGCTTGGCACTGAGTCATGTGTGCAGAGTCAAGAGTCCACAATTGAGAGTTTTTTAGGAGATGTCGATGCAGATAGTATGGATACATTTGATGATCCATTTGATGATGCTATGAGATGTATTGGATACGACACCCCTTGTTAGATATTGAGTGATGACTCTGAGGAGGTTTTGGATGGGTCCCAAGATCAATTTTTACATAATCTTACTATTAAGGTGGAAGCTAAGACATGTGAGGAGATTGATACAACAAGGGCTTCCATTTCTTCAAATGAGGAGTGGTTGAGGTACATGGAATTTTTATGTCAGATGCAAAATTGTGCGATGAAGACAACACTCGTATGAGTGATCTTGTGGTGGAGAATTTTGATTTAGTTTCCTATCTGAGTGTAGTTAGTGAGGCAAAGAGCTTGCATAGGAGTCAAGGATTACAGAGACATCATGTGACTTGTTAGCTGAAGGTGAGTGATAGTAACATTTCTTTAGCTCTTAAGCATTATGATGCTATCCATCAGATGTTAGCTACATCTAGTCAGGGCGCTCCTATGTTTGATGAGCATGGTAATAGTATTCTTTTTCTAGCATAGGTTCATGCACTTCGAGAGGTTGTTAGGATCTTGAAGCATAGTTACTCTTAATTAGTTGCTGATAGGGATTACTTTCTAGAGTGGGTAGCACCTACTATGAGATATTTTTAGGGAAAGAGGAGGAGGTGGCTGAGCTCACTCGAGAGCTTGAGGTGACCATGGACTCTCTTCGGTATACTCAATCGGCTCTTTAGGAGTCACATCCATAGTTGGATGAGGTTGTCATGGACTTAGAATCAGTACATTCAACACCAACCACAGACCCTATTCAGTTACATATTGTGGTTGGTGGTGAGTTTTCTTCTACATTTGAGGATGAGAGATGTGATGATGTAGCAACCACATTCATCTAGGATATGAGTGTAGTATGTACAAAGGAGGTGAGAGCATCAATAAAGATGGGCTTTCATGGTGATTTGTTTCCTTCTAGTGGAAGTGAATCTATTTCCTCTTTTCATAAAACTAGTAGCATTGGACAGTTGGCATTGTCACATTTTTTAGAAGGATTAGCTGTGGATTTTGAGGGAGCAGATTGATGCTTCCACATATAATTTCTACTGTACTGAGATCTTCATGGATTATTTTCTTAAGAGCTTGGATTTTCTGTAGGTTTCATACAATATATCTTAGGGTACTCCCATTCAGGGTTCTTGTACTATATAATGATTAGTGAGGAAGATTATAGAGACCTTGGCTATAATGCTTCCCAATAGGGATTTTGTGGTTGAGCTTGCTAAGAGGGTTGTCCAAGATCCTACTCGACCAATAGTTTGGAATCAAGATTAGAGCCATCTTCTGATTCTCAGTTTGATGATTATGAGCCCTTGACAAAGATTGGGAGTTTTTATCAACATTACAGTGTGAGGAGAGTTCATCACTTTTCTTTTGACCCACAGTTAGATGAGTTGGTTTTCAACATTATGGATGGTGATAGAAGGCTTGGAATTCATTATGCCCACAAAGGGCATACTTCTCTACCAAGGGTTGAAGATTCTAAGATACAAGGTATTGTGAAACTTTTGGATGTGCTAGTGAATGAGATGAATCAAAATCACAAATAGATGACCCAACTAATTTTGAATCCAATATTTGAGCAGAGCATGATATTACTTTTTCAAAGAACAAAATGTGATGACACAGTTGCAAATTTATATTTGAAGGACATTTCTTATGAAATACTGCATGAGTTGGGCACAATTGAGGTCGAAGTTGATGAGAATTCATGTCTAGTTAAGTTAGATGATGCATTTGTTGGCATGAGTTTCCTAGATCATGTAATTGACGGTGATGCAATAATAGTAGGAGTAGGAGCATGCAACAATATTGTCATATCAGTGACCACTTCTATGTTAGTTGAACCATCCAATGAGGAGTTTAGCAATATGCATGTAGTTGTTGATGTGTGTTTTAATGCTGGCATACATGTTGATGATTATGAGTTTTCATCAACTGCATATTTAGTTCAATTTTCTATTGTGACAGTTAGTATTGTTCTTGTCTCCATATATTTTGATGTGGCTACACCTATTGTTGATACAGTTGGCATGAGTGCATATGGTTCACTTGTAGCTACATATTTTTCAACACATGTTGGTGATGATTAGGATTCTAATCCAATATATATTATGTGAGTGGATAAAGGGAAGAAGAGGTTTCATATATCTTCTATGGAGTTTCCTTCTGGTGACATTCTGACTTCTACATCATTAGCACAAGTTTTGGGTGCTAGGCTACAAGACATGTGGTTGGTCCTAATGATGTTGGTTTACAGTTGGTTTAGTGTCCATAGGGATGTCACATACTATTCATTTGGGATCCAGGTAGAGGTTGGAGTTCATTATGTTGTTGGGTTTCTTGAGGACAAGCAATTTTAGGGAGGGTGGACTGTAATGTTCCTCATCTTTTAGACTCTCAATGGAGTTCTTAGCTTTTCATTCTTCAAAGGCTAAGTGGAGAAATAAGGAGAAATAAATTAAATTAAATTCAATAAATAAATAAATCTAAAGGTGACTTTATATCTAATTAATTTAATTTTCTAGAAGCACAACTAATTACTGTATTGGAAAGGGGGAAGCTTCTAGAGAGTGCATTTTCTAGAAAGGCAATTAATTATTGTATTAGAAAGGGGAAAGCTTCTAGAGAGTACAATTAAATAATATTTTATTTCTTTCTAGAAGGGTGAAGGAAAAGAATAAATAGAGGTGACAGCTTCATTGTTAAGCATTCAGTTATTGTCATTTACATTTGATATAAACTTTAGAGAAGAAACTAAGGGTTTCTAATTTTAGTTAGCCATTGGAGAGTGTCAATTCTTGCAACCATTTGAGGTGGTGAAATATCTACTAAATTTGGCATTTAGGAGAGCTTCATTCTGGAGTTCTATTTGTGCTTAAATTGGAGAATACATTTATTGGTTGCTGCTATAGTATAGTGAATAGTGATGTGAATAGTGTCGTGGCAGTGACATGAACAATACTTGCACTATAGTACTTCACTTAATTGTGATTGCAATTTGATCTCCTTCATTGGGTGATATGTATATCAATTCTATAATCAATTTGCATCATTTAAATTGGTCATTTGGAATTGTAAAGGTGGCTATCATAAGTTGCTATAGATGCACATTTTATATTAGATTTATAATGTCATTTCGACTTAGTTATTTTTTGGGTTGTATAGCCAGAAGCCTTGGAATATTATGTTAAGAATTGAATTAGAAAATATCTCAATAAAGGAGTGATAAGTTGCAGGTCTATATATTTGATGTAATGTGCATATTTATATCTTCCATGATTGACATAACAGTATGCATGCCAAGTGTTTGACAAAATACCAATTGGTTGTAAGTGCACATTTTTTATTTAGAATTCATTTATATGAATTTGAAAAGCTAAAAGAGAATTGCATATGCATTTAGTTATTTTCTTAGATATAGTAGTAATCAATTACAGGCTTTTAGATTCCCTTTGATATCATTTCAAGCAATCATAATCAGACAGAAACTCAAAAACAACAAGCATAGAGATTGTATTGGAAGTGTTTGACAATATTCCTTGACCTACAAATCAACAAGTTGAGGTTCGAATTGATGAGGGATATTACATTGGTATTAGAGCTTGCTTGCAAAGTGTTTGATAAAATGTCAAACAATTGAATTTGAGAAGGATTTGGTGTTTCACAAATTTATAACTAATTGGGGTTATTACATTGACTTGGCCTATGTCAAATACAAGTTAAAATGACATAAATAATGGAGGTTAGTCATGGTGCTCCTGCACCAAGATTAGATAGATTTTGATGAGATAAAGTGATTGTTTATATTAAGAAAGTTAAGCTAAGCCAAGCAATAGAGTAAATGGTTAAAGAATTTTGAGTGATGCTAGTGTCAACTGAGCCACAGTAAATGTCAAGAAAGTCTAGTGTTGATCGAGGATCAAAATCAACCAAGCAAGATAGTTTATACCAAGCCAGAATATTTACAGTGATTGAGTGTTAAGTGATGACTGAGTGTCAAAATTTAGTGATTGTCGAGTAATAGTGTTGAGAATGAATTTGAGTAGATCATGATTCCCAACTAACTCAGTTGATTTCTTGGGAGATGTAAACTGTGTTGAAGATAAGATTGATGATTTGGACCATTAAATTAAAGGCAAGGATTAGGTATAGACCTAATAGATAGATTCTAGAAAATTTTATAAAGGATGATCAAGAAGATGGAAAGATACAATGAATCGTGTTGAACATGATTGTAAACCCTAAGATCTACAATGATCATGGAAAATGGTAAAGCAATAATTGCTTATTTAAGGAGCTATAGAGCCGAATGAATAAGAGTAAGTACCAGTGTGAGTGAATGTGTGTGAGGCAAGTACAAAAGAAGGTTGATCAGAGATGCACAAGTGCAAGAGTGAATGCAAAGCTAAAGGAGATTGCTTACACAGATGTTGTTGATATTGATAAGTGAAATCTGAGAAAGATGGCTTAAATGTTGTTGAAGGGGGAAGATCAATTGCTTGAAGGGTTACCAAGGAAATCAAGAACAAAGATGAAAATGAAGAGCTTATCAGTGAATCAACACATGAATTAAACAAAGATCTAAACTTGTAAAGTGAGTTGTAATCGTATAGATCAAAACCCTACTATTTTCCTTCTAATCATTGAAAATAATTTATATTGAAATCCTTTTAACAAAGGTTGACCTAACAGTCATTTGAAGGACTTAACAGTATAGGTAAATCCTTTAACAAGGCAACATTCTAAATGGAATGATCAAGGTCCTCTAACAAGGCTACTCCTAACAAGGTGATTAAATCCTCTAACCAGGTCACATTTAACAGTGTGTATTGTAAACCTTTCAACATTTAATAGAGCCCACTATGAAAGGAGTGAAAAGTGGTGACATGTTGCTGGTGGTTTTTCCCAAATTGTGTTTCCACATAAAATCCTAGTGTCAAACTTGTGTTGAATGTTTTATATGCTTTACATTTTATATTCAAAAAAATATGTTATGTTTGGGACAGTAACTTTGGTTTATCAATACAGTAGAGATCGAGCAACAACAAGATAAGCAGAACAGTAAGAGTTTTATGTTTAATTGTTCAAATGGTACTTATGGACCTTGAGTAACTAATTAACCCCCCTCCCACTCAGTTATTCTAAACATTTCTAACATCTTGATGACACAAATCAAAATCAAAGACAAAATATTGTGAGAGTTTTTCCTTTTTCATTGATTTAATGGTTATATATTGTTATGCTCAATATTGAATATATATGGTTAAATAAATGTTGAAGACATAGAAATAGATATGTAGAAATGATCTACTATCACAAATGAGCTTGATAATGTCGAATTGATGAACCAATGTGAGGATATACCAAATGCAGTTAGTCTTATAACTGATCTTGACAAAGCAAATCAAAATAAAAGACAAAATATTATGAGAGAATCAATTTGACTATTGTGTTAGATATAGATGGGTGGGTGAACCCTAAGGACATCTTGGTTTTAGTCATGGAGTTTCTAGAACAATCATGACCACCATGCATCGAAGTGTCTACAATGTGTATTAAGGACATTTCAAATGCCATCTTGTAATGGTCATATCTCAAAGCTCATGAGGGATATAAATACACTATTAGATGATACATGATCATCTTGAACTCTATAATAACATATCTTAGTTCTGAGAGATTCAAAATGCATTTGATTTGGAACAAAATTCTCACTTGATGCCAAAACTTGTAGTGTTGCTTAGTGAATTGGAGCAACATTGCATATCTTTCCAACCATTCATCATGGAATTGATTTGACTATTTTGTTAGCTCTAAATGGGAAAGTGAATGCTAGGGAAATCCATGTTTTGGTGGTAGAGTGTCTAGAACAATCGCAACCACCATACACTAAAGTGTCTTCAAGATGCACTAAACCCTTTCCAACTTCCATCTTCTAATGGTCATATATGAGAGCTCATGAGAGATATATAAAAACTGCTAGATGTTACAAGACCGTATTGATGAACCCTCTAATAACCTATCTTAGTTATTTGAGATTTGAAATGCATTTGATTTGGCACAAGATTCTCACTTGATGCCAAAAATTGTAGTATTTCTTAATGAATTGGAGAAACATTGCATATGTCTCCAACCATTTTTCATGGAATCCATTTGACTAATCTATTAGCTCCAAATGGGTAGGTGGATCTTAGGAATACCCTTGTTTTGATAGTGGACTATCTAGAACAATTGTGATCACCATGCACTGAAGTGTCTCCAAGGTGCACTAAGAACTTTTTAGATACCATTTTGTAATGGTCATATTTGAAAGCTCATGAAGGTTACAGATAAATTATTAAATAGTATATGATCATATTGAAAAACTGTACAGTAACTGATCTCAATTTTGAGAGATTCCAAATAGATTTGATTTGGCACAACATTCTCATTTGACATTGAAACTTGTAATTTTCTTAGTGAATTGGAGCAACATTACATATCTTTCCAACTATTAATTATGGCTTTAATTTGACTATCCTATTAGTTTTGGATGGGCAAGTGAACCTTAGGGACACCTTTTTTTGGGTCGTGGAGTGTCTAGAACAATCGCAACCACCATGCATTGAAGTGTCTCCAAGGTGCACTAAGATATTTTCATCTATCATCTTGTAATGATCATATCTCAGAGCTCATGAGGTCTATATATAAATTGTTACATGGTACATGACTATGTTGGCAAACCATATAGTAACCTATCTCGGTTCTGAGAGATTCCAAATGGATTTGATTTGGCATAACATTCTCGCTTGATTCCAAAACTTGCAATGTTGCTTAAACATTGCATATATTTCCAATTGTTTATTATTGAATTAGTTTTATTATTCTATTAGCTCTAGAAGGGCAGTTGAACCCTAGGGATGACCTAGTTTTGGTTGCAAAGTATCTAGAACAATTGCAACTATCATGCATCGAAGTGTTTCCAAGGTGCACTAAGCACTTTTTATCTACCATATTGTAATGGTCATATCTCAAATATCATGAGGCATACAAAGAAATTGCTAGACAATATCAAACCATTTTGACAAACCCTACAATATTGTATCTCAATTTTGAGATATTCCAAATGGATTTGATTTGGTACATCATTTTTTCTTAATGCTAAAACTTGGAGTGTTTTTTACTAAATTGAAGAAACATTGCATATCTTTCCAACCATCCATCATGGCTTCAATCTAACTATCTTATCAGCTTTGTATGGGTGGGTGAACCATAGGAACACCTTGTTTTAGGTAAAAAGTGTCTAGAACAATCATGACCACCATGCACTAAAGTGTCTCCAATGTGTGCTACGCACTTTTTAGCTCATAATGTAATGGTCATATCTCAGAGATCATGAGGGATATAGACAAACTATTAGATGATACATGACTATGTTAATTAATGGCCCTATAAGAACCTATCTTAGTTCTAAGATATTCCAAATGGATTTGATTTGTCACAACATTCTTGATTGATGCCAAAACTTGTAGTGTTGCTTAATGAATTGCAATATTGTGTATCTTTCCAAATTTTAATTATGACATTGATTCATTTATTTTGTTAGCTCTAGATAGGTGGGTGAACCCTAAGGACACCCTTTTTTGGCTATAGACTGTCTAGAACAATTGTGACCACCATGCACCAAAGTGTCTCCAAGGTGCACAAAGCACTTTTTAATTACTATCTTTTAATGGACATATATCAAAGATCATGAGAGCTATAGACAAATTGTTAGATGGTGTAGGACCATGTTGATAAACCCTAAAATAACCTATCTTAGTTCTAAGAGATTCCAAATAAATTTGATTTGGCACTACGTTCTCACTTGATGCAAAAAAATTCTAGTATTTCTTAGTGAATTGGAGCAAGATTGCATATATTTCTAGTGGTTCATTATGGTATCAATTCGACCATTTTTTTAGCTCCAAATAGGTGGAAGAACCCTAGAGACACCCTTTTTTTAGATGTGGAGTGTCTATAGAACATTCACGACCACCATACATTGAAGTGTCTCCAAGGAGGACTAAGCACTTTTTAGCTGTCATCTTGTAATGATCATTTATTTTGTCAATTTTGAAATATTCCAAATGGATTCAATTTGACACAACATTCTCATTTGATGCCAAAACTTGTAGTGTTTCTTAGTGAATTGGAGCAACATCACATATCCTTCTAAACATTCATCATGGCATTGATTTGGCTATTCTATTAGCTTTAGATGGGTGGGTGAACCCTAGGGACAGCCTTGATTCACCTGCAGAGTGTCTAGAATAATCATGACCACCATGTACCAAAGTATTTCCAAGGCACACTAAGCACTTTTCAGTTGCCATATTCCAATGGCCATATCTCAAAGAACATGTTACAAAAATTTCATTTGAATATGCACATGTTACATTTTTACAACTTTTCTATACAAAATTTGGCATGTGAATATGCACATGTTACATTTTTGTAGCTTTTCTATTAAAATTTTGGCATTTGAATTTGTGCATGTTACATTTTTATAAGTTTTCTATACAAAATTTGGCATCTGTATATGCACATTTTGCGTTTCTTCTCAGTTTCTATATACAAATTTTTGCATCTAAAAATGCATATTTTATATTTCTTCTCCGTCTCTATATACAAAATTTGTCATCTAAATATGTTGATTTTACTTTTCTTCTCAATTTCTATATACAAAATTTGACATCTAAATATGCACATTTTACATTTCTCCTTAGTTTCTATGTACAAATTTTGGCATCTAAATATGAACATGATAGTGAAGTTAATTTTTTAACGTAATATATATACAAAATTTTCAAAGATCATTCTATTGGATAGTCTAGAATCATTCTTTTGGATCAACACAACCTTCTAGATCAGCTCTAACCCTTATTGTATCAAGTATTGCCTTGTGATCAAATTCACAAATTTTCCACTAATTCTTGTTAAGAGGTCTACCACAGTATTTCATTAGCTGAATATTTGTTGCATCAACAAGGTTAACGAAATGAAGAATATGTTTAGGTGTCTCAAAGTTCTCAAACAACCAGTCATTAGAATTCCTAATAGGGAACCTACATTTAATTAAACCTTATAAGTAAGTGCCATAATAATCATAAAATAATTTTTACCTCGATGTTAATGAAACTAGACACAATAATAGTACCTTTTAAGCCAAGTGTCTATAACAACAACATATCCTATTAGGTACTCCATACCCTCAGGCCACCAATGAATATAGTTGCTAATTTCTTTTTGGCCTCAATACAATGACACAAAAATTAATCTATCCCTTCTTCATTATCCTCATTTATAATAAATTATGTTAAATAATCTACATTTAATTTACAAGGATATGTTAATACCAAAATCAATGAAGAGCACAATTTTAAAGAAGTATTGAATTGACAAATTACTCAGCTCAACTAAGTCAGATACATGGTCCCAATCTATTGATACTTCAAGATGGTTCAATTGTAGCCTGGGCTTTCATATGAATCAAGAGCTCGCAAAGACCTACAAGATTAGTTGTCAAACCACTGTGTTGATTCACATTCACATCATACAAAATGCTTACATGTGGGGCAAAATAATGTGAGTTGTCTAGTATAAATTGCTAATGATAATGCATGTGAATTTATAAAATAATGCATTTCACTTGATCCTTTAAGGATACAAAAATCCTACAAGTTTTCAATGTCATCTTCACATATCAACCAAAAAATCTAGAAACCAAACACTTTCCTACATTACCTAGTCCCACAGTAGACTTACAAAATTGCTTTATTGATTTTGCATCTTCTATCACTACGCCACCTTTGTACTTCAATTCCTCTTTGCTAAGTTCTCTTTTCACACATGATCCCACACCATCATGCTCTCTCTTTCCATGCCTTGCCTCGATGAAGTTCCAAAAATGTTGGACACCACTTGTCACATGCATTCTAGTCAACCAGTGGAACATCCTTGCATTCTTTAATTGTGCCATGCAATTGTTTGACCATATTATGTGTTTCTTGTAGCTAATATCTCTTTCTCTTAAACTGTCATATAATTTTCTAAAACAACCTTGCACAAGTTGTGATGAATGAGTTTGATCATTGCTAATGTAGAAATGATACTCCCTTATAAACTTTCTATCCCCCTCTATGCTATCATGTGCATGAATGAATTATATGTGCACAAAAAATGAGACTTGTGTAGAGTGGTAGTACATTTGTTTTACTTCATTTTAAGGCTTCAATGTATAATTTTTTTGCAAAATCAACAACGACGGAAATTGTGCCCAAGATAAAAGTTTCCTTACATATCTTAAATTTCCCATCTAACCATATGGCTCATGTGTATGACCTATGTACTCATCTACTAGTTTCTCTTGAAATAATTTCATAAAATCAACTATATATATACCTTTTTCACTAACTCACACCTCTTTAATTCTTTTCCATCTTTAACATCATACATAACCGACTTGTACTTTCCAAGAGAAACTATTTTGTGGCCAATTTCATGTGTGCTATCAACATGTGGGCATGTTCTCAACTTTTTTAAACCACCCCATTTATCACAATAACCTTTCAAAAACATAGTCTTATAATAAATGTCATCATCATCTTGTGTGCGTAGTATACTTGTAATAAACTCTCTTGGTGAATTTGGAGGTTCTTTTAGACCACATTTGTCACAAAAAAATTGTGCAAAGTACAACATATAGAATGATTTAATGCATAGAAAATTCAACATGGAACCTAAAACAACACATGGTGCATGTATGATTAATCTTAACATAAAATTCTTTGTAATCCCAAAAAACCTTTGGCTGATTCTAATTTGAGGATATTTTTGAAGAAAACTTTCATAAAATTGTGTTTGAGTCATACCTAAATAATGTTTCAAATGTGGGTCATGGGTTGTACTCCCAATTCTCCTTTTGACAACATCCTTTTGGTTTGATGAAACCCGTGTGCTACCAAACCAAAAAATTTAAATCAATGTTCTTAGTGCATCAACAAAAACCTTGTCCTTGTGTGGGATCTACTCAAGAATGACCAAATATGACCATTATTGTCAGGATCCTCAATATTATTTTTCCTCTCCAAGTCTTTGCATAATGTTGTTCTACTTATCTTAATGTCTTTCTTGTTCTGCTTATTATGTGAGACTTTTTTTCATTTTATTTCTCACTATGATTGATGTGAGGACACATTGACTAAAATTAGCATCTTTATGCACATGATTTTGATTCAATGGCTTGATATGCATAAAAAAGGTTTCTCACAATAGTTCTTTCACTACTATTTTCAAATTTTCTTAACCCCAAAATTCTCACTGTCTCTCTAAATTTCATATTTTTAATCATTTCAACAACTACTTGACATCTTCCACTTACATTTAATTTTTCAAAATAGTTATTCCATATCTTATAACAATTCTTCTACAAGTTCCTTGCGACATTTTATCATGCATTGGTCATTAAAAATATTCATCAATGTCAATTAAAAACTTTGGCTTTTCTATGAATTATTCTAGGAGGTGTTGAAAATGGTGCATTTCGTAAATTAGGTGCATTTCGTACATTAGGTGCATTGTGAGCATTAGGTGAATTAGGTACATAAGGTGAATATGGCTCATTGTGAAAATTAGATGAAAGAGGTGACATAGGTACGTGCTCTTTAATATTAGTTGGTGTGTTCTCTTGAATCTCATTTGCCACATTAAGTGTGTTGATTTCAATTGGTGTATGATCTTGAAATTCATTTGCTACATTAGGTGCATTCATGATTTCAATATCAATTGGTGCATTCTCATCACTCACATTGTGTGCATTTTATTCTCTATCTTGGTGTAATCTCCTCATATACTCCCTTTTTGTTTCCTTCATTGCCTCTTGACCCTAAATTGATCTTCACTTGTTCTTTCCCATTGTTGATAACCTACAAAATAATATAAAAATTGTAACATTTTTATAGTACCAACTAAAATTGGTATAATACATTAACATAAACTAAAAATAATAATTTAATTCAATCATTTTTCATAAAGGTGAAGTTGTAATTAATATAAAAACATGAACAAGACATCCAAAAATAT